>SSNR01000436.1:175402-463274 GCA_006937965.1 Callopanchax toddi | reverse complement strand
GTCAGAGCCTGATGAAGCTAGGAGGACCACATCATCCGCAAAAAGCAGAGACGAGATTCTCCTGTCACCAAACTCAACACCCTCCACACCACAGCTGCGCCTAGAAATCCTGTCCATAAAGGTTATGAACAGGACCGGTGACAAAGGGCAGCCCTGGCGGAGTCCAACCCTCACTGGAAACAGGTCCGACTTACTGCCGGCTATGCGGACCAGACTCACACTCCTCTGGTACAGGGACTGAATGGCCCTTAACAAAAGACCATCCACCCCATACTCCTGGAGCGCCCCCCACAGGGTGTCCCTGGGGACACGGTCATAAGCCTTCTCCAAATCCACAAAACACATGTGGATTGGTTGGGCAAACTCCCATGACCCCTCCATCACCCTAGCGAGGGTAAAGAGCTGGTCCACAGTTCCACGACCAGGACGAAAACCACATTGCTCCTCTTCAATCCGAGATTCAACCATCGACCGGACCCTCCTCTCCAGTACCCTGGAGTAGACCTTCCCAGGGAGGCTGAGGAGTGTGATCCCCCTATAGTTGGAACACACCCTCTGGTCCCCCTTCTTAAAGTGCCCATGACATGGTTTTCCATGTTTTCTGACTTATCTATCATGTTGCAACGTTGAGTTCTCACCTTAAACCTGCCAGAAAGAGGAAAAAACAGCGTCCATCTGTCTCCTAGTACAGCCAGTGAGAAGTTCTTCAAGATTTCAGACCCAGGTTTCAAACAGTTTTTTTCACTCCAGCCCGCTATGAGGTCATAGTGATCCGGACTTGCTTATATGGTCAATTCTCCTCCCACATGCACGTTCACGACACCTGGAGCGAGGCAGTGCCGCCGCCATTGCCCATAGACCGTGTAGTGTTTAGTTTCACTTTCGTTTCTCTTTCACGCGACGGCACTGCCCCCTGCTGCAGCAGAAGTGTCAGGCTGCCAAATAAGGAGAAACCCAGCAGAACCGGAATGCGGCGCTTTCTTCTGATCTCTGAGTTGCTCGTTAGGAAATAATTACAGCGTATTTTGAGTTATAATGGTGCAACGCTAATCTAGAGGCATCAAAGATTACACCTGTTTAATATAAAGTGATTTAAATATGGAGTCACAGGCACTTTAAAAATGGGAACCACCACCCCGGTCTGCCACTCAACAGGGACTGCCCCCGATGACCACGCAATGTTGCAGAGACGTGTCAACCACGACAGTCCTACAACATCCATAGCTTTCAGATACCCAGGTCGGATCTCATCCACCCCTGGGGCTCCGCCACTGCGTAGTTTTTTGACTACCTCAGCGACTTCTGCCCCAGAGATTGGACAGTCCGTCCCCAGGTCTCCCAGCTCTGGTTCCTCCTCGGAATGCGTGTCGTTGGGATTGAGGAACTCCTCAAAGTATTCCTTCCACCGCCCGACTATAGCCCCAGTTGATGTCAGCAGCTCCCCGTCCCCACTGTAAACAGTGTGAGCGAGTTGCCGCCCTCCTCCCCTGAGGCGTCGGATGGTTTGCCAGAACCTCTTTGGAGCCGACCAATAGTCTTTCTCCATGGCCTCGCCGAACTCCTCCCACGCTCGAGATTTTGCCTCGGAAACTGCCACTGCTGCACCCCGCTTGGCCCTCCGATACCCATCAGCTGCCTCTGGAGACCCACAGACTAGCCATGCCTTGTAGGCCTCCTTCTTCAGCCTGACGGCTCCCCTAACCTCTGGTGTCCACCAGCGGGTACGGGGGTTACCGCCACGATTGGCACCGGCTACCTTGCGACCACAGCTAGCAACAGCCGCCTCAACAATCGCAGAGCAGAACAAGGCCCATTCGGACTCAATGTCCCCCACTGCTCTCGGGACGCAGTCGAAGCTCTGCCGGAAGTGGGAGTTGAAGACCATCTTGACAGGCTCTTCTGCCAGGCGTTCCCAGCAGACCCTCACTATACGTTTGGGTCTACCAGGTCTGCGTAGCATCTTCCCCTGCCATCTGATCCAACTCACCACCAGGTGGTGATCAGTTGACAGCTCCGCTCCTCTCTTTACTCGAGTGTCCAAAACATACGGTCTCAGGTCAGATGATACAACTATAAAGTCAATCATCGACCTGTAACCTAGGCTGCCCTGGTACCAGGTGTACCGGTGGGCATCCTTATGTTCGAACATGGTGTTCGCTATGGCCAAACTGCGACTTGCACAGAAGTCCAAAAACAGAACACCACTCGAGTTTAGATTGGGCGGGCTGTTCCTCCCAATCACGCCCCTCCAGGTCACGCTGTCATTGCCCACGTGAGCGTTGAAGTCCCCCAGCAGGACTATGGAGTCCCCAGTAGGAGCGCTATCCAGCACTCGTCCCAGGGACTCCAAAAAGGGTGGGTACTCTGAGCTGCTATTTGGAGCATAAGCACAAACAACAGTCAGGACCCGTTCCCCAACCCGAAGGCGCAGGGAAGCTGCCCTTTCGTCCCCCGGAGAAAACCCCAACATACAGGCAGAGAGTCTTGGGGCTAACAGAAAGCCCACCCCAGCCCTCCGCCTCTCACCCGGAGCAACTCCAGCATACAAGAGAGTCCAACCCCTCTCAAGGACTCGGGTTCCAGAGCCAACGCTATGTGTCGAGGTGAGCCCGACTATATCTAGCCGGTATCGCTCAGCCTCTTCCACAAGCTCCAGCTCCTTCCCCGCCAGAGAGGTGACGTTCCATGTCCCGATAGCCAGTTTTTGTGTCCGGGGATCGGACCGCCAAAGCTCCCGCCTTGGTCTGCCATCCGATCCACATTGCACCAGACCCTTCATGTTCCTCCTGCAGGTGGTGGGCCCACAGGTGGATGAGCCCATGTCTCCAGTTCGGGCTGGGCCCGGCCGGGCCCCATGGGCGAAAGCCCGGCCACCAGGCGCTCGCTCACGGGCCCCAACCCCAGGCCTGGCTCCAGGGTGGGACCCCGGTAACCCTCCGGGCCGGGTACACTGGCTCGATGATTGTACTTGCATGAAGAGTCTTTTGAACCGCACTTTGTCTCACCCCTCACCTAGGACCAATTTGCCATGGGTGACCCTACCAGGGGCACAAGTGCCCCAGACAACATAGCTCCTAGGATCATTAGGGCACTCAAACTCCTCCACCACGATAAGGTGACGGTTCACGGAGGAGAGGACTTAAAGCCATAAGATTTAAATTTATTAATGCATGTTTTTAATTCCACATATAGAGGTTGACTAATTTGTAATTTGTATTCACATTAATACACATATTCATGTATTAAATAGCTAAAAGTAAGTATTAAATTCATGCAAACAAATGAGATATGTTGATTTATGAAGTAAAATGTGGACAAAACCCTCAAAGTGAGTTTAGTGTTTGAGCTCAGCCTCTGCTGACATCATCTGCCAACATCAAGGCGTCCATCAGGGCAGAAACAACGCAGGATGACGAATGTTTGAAGCTTCGCCGTGAGGTTGTTGTTGCTCCCCAGCAGTCGTAGTTTGCAGCTACAGAAGCAGCGTCCACATCCCACACAAAACCACGCACATGAAGGCGTCACGCTCCACACTCACACACAATACAGGTGCATCTGAAGTGTAACACATTGTTTCACGCCTACAGCTGCTTGATGCGACCTTTGAATAGGAAATGTTTGTTAAAATAAGCAAATAATCAGCACACAAAAGAGGCCTCTGGTGCATCCAGGTTCACATCCTCACCTCAGAGATGGGCCACGTTCAGAACGGCTCTCTCGCTTTGTAACAGGGTCAGTGACAAACCGTCGGAGCATGTCAGGGTTTAATTGTAGCTGTTGTAAACAGAACTGTGTGGATTTATTTGTTTGTCAGCTGTTTATCCTCCCGTCAATGTACAAAAAACTGCACAATAGACTCCTGTGGTGTGAATGTTTTATAAAAATGGGACAACATAACCTATTGCAGTGTTCTGGGAAATAAACACAAACATTTTCCCCTAAAAATCCTAAAATAAAAATAAGAAGTTTGTAATGTGTTATTATGGACCTTTTAAACTTTATTCCACTTGATACTTTTGACTTACATTTAGAGAAAATGTATGTAAAAATTCCCAAAATGAAGCACGTTGAACCATTTTACAGAGGTGATCATCGTTTGTGTGAATATCTGTGAGAGAAATGAAGGTTGGGGTAAAGCTTGACACATTTTCCAAACATCATGCAGGAAATAAGTAGCTCCACAGCATTTAGCGATTCCATCAGACCTGAGAACAAGCCTGCAGATGAACCAGGCTGTGAACGTTCTCACCATGTTTACCTGTTTCTGAGTAAGGACTTTCCCCTAAGAGCTTATGCTGAAGATTGATTATGTTGATTTTTGCCCATCTCTTACTTTTTTAGTTACCTTGACCATAACAAACAGCTGTGCTTCAATCAGTCTCCTGGATTTGACCTGTGGGTCAGACATATTTGGATTGTTCTATTCTTATTTCCCACCCATGATGACTGAAATGAACCATAGTTCATAGTAGATGGAACATTTCTAACAAATATTTTACAGATTTTTGACAATTTCCACAAAAAAGGCTGCTAATTAATAAAAAAGTCTGCAAAGCATGTTGTTTTAATTGATGGAAGCAGTAGTTGTTGCACAAGTTCCCCTAAAATATTTAAAATTTAGCCACAGAGTAATTATATCCCATGAATTTATACAAAACAATTGTGAAACAGTAGATTATCATTTAAATTTTCTGTCTACTTTTTAGTTTCTGCACAGCCCTTTTCTTTCTTTCTGTGCTTAAATTTGATTGAGACTGGAGCGTTTTATTTTGGTGCCGTGAAAAGTAAGTGAAATAAAAGAGCTGGTCTGCTTTTATTAACTATTTAAATATGTTGTAAAGTAAAGTAGGGCAGGAAGCTGATTGTCAGGATGGATTTGTTGACTCACGTTGATCTTAACTGTAACTTTGCCATGAATGACCTGCAGATACCTCTCAGGAAGAGTCTGATACCATTGCTGGCTCATTGCTTGTTTTCTCTGCATGCTCAGTGGGATTTTTCATTGGAAGAAATAAAAAAACCTTGCACTGCTAAAAAAAGAAGACAGAAGGAATCCAGATTGTTGCACAGATAAGTGCTACGTGCTTCATCCTGCAGAGGGTTGCGTGGGCTGAAGTGGCGTTGGAGGAGCAAGTTTACTCAAGTATTATAGCTGCTGGCTGAACTATTCTGCCTGATGTTTATTGTTTGCCGCTGCAGCTCTGGAGGTTGAGTCAAATGTTCTTCATATGATTTGATCTTCAGCTTCTTCAGTTCAAATATCTTAAATGTTTATCGTTCTATATCGGCTGCAGCAGAGTGGGACGATGCTACCGCTGCTAGAAACTGAACAGCGTGTCACTGCACGATCCTTCATCCATCCTGAACTCCTCGTCACCCTCCTATCATATGTGGAGGCATTTACCCTGCACTGCCATGCTCAGTTTAACATCTCCAGCCTGGAGGTATAGGAGCCTGCTTTGTCTTGGATAATTCATTTGAAGGATGAGAAGTTGATGTGTAGTTTGCTTTAAGTATCACTTCTATTGCTGAATTTAATGTGGATAAAAAGGTAATTTTCAGTATTTTATAAATGCTCAAAAGCTGTTGATGCTTGCTGATGCAGGAAAGCTTTGCCTTAAGACACATAGCTCCCCGTGTTTGGAAACCTGAATGACAAATGGCTGCACAGGGTCATTTTCTGGGCTCGACGGTTGTTGTGTTTTCCAAGAGGTTTGTTTTTAGTCCTTGCTTCTCCCATTTGCACCACGTTCACCCATGCATTCTCTCTTTTTGTAACAATTTGCCAGACAGTGTAATCAAATTAAAGGTAAGCACCCTCCAAAAAACAACAGTAATTGTTTGAGGCCATTGTATTAAGCCATTCAACATGCACTTGAGCAGAGAGAGGTTTTTATGTTGTTTTGGACATTTGCGTCACTCACTTGTGTGCGCTTTTTGACACAAATATAAAGAAATGTCCATCCAGACATCATTTAAACACGTAGCTGCCTGTTCTTTCAGGTTGAGGGAGAAAAGCATGGATGAAACTGAAGTTTTTGTTTATTTTTTTAGATGAAACCTGAAAAGAACCCATACGCAAACAACCCGAGAGGTCAGCTCTGCCTCTGCCTGCTTGACCCTCATCTGTCGTTAAACCTGAAATCAGATGTGCAACAGCAGCAGAAAAAGCTCCAGGATATTTCCTGGAAGTGAGTTAGTCAGGCTGAACAGCATATGTTCTGATGGACCTTGAATTATCTGAAACCACAACACAACAGAGAAGTGACAGCAATGTAGCACTGGTAGGATATCACTGTCTCTCTTGTGTAGTTGTTGTTTAAATTTGCATTATGAAGCAAAAACTAAGATATAAATGTCTTGAAACAATTTAAGACATTATTGAGACGCTTGAATGGAACAGGAACATTTGCATCATTCTGCATTTGCATGAATATTTTCCATTTATTTGCAGTTTTGACATATGCAGAACTGCACGTACCGATTCACTGTGATTTAAAGTGAAAATTTGCAGAATTGTATGCAATGTATGCAAAATTTGCATGCAATGTTGTACCTCCAAATAGTCACCAACAGCTGCACCCCAGTGAGATGCAGGTTTAAAGATGGGGGGAGGGGGGGGGAAGGGGAATGACACGAGCAAAAATAAATGTTGCAACTCGTAGAACTTTGTCTTCTCCAAAATAACATCCATAAAAATTAGGCCTAAATTTATATGCAGCAATAGTTCTGTTGGGACAGATAAATCTGGTCAGAGGTCTGGCTCTTACACTCTATTTCCCCTTCCTTTCGTAACGTCTCCTCCTGCAGCGATCAGCATGGTTAATCATTGTTTCTCTTTGGTGCTAAGTTGCAGAAAGTGGTGCAAGATGAGCTGCAGGAAATCAGTGCGTGTGTCAGTGAGACTTAGAATGAGGGAAACCCCTGATACGTGGTGTTACATCGTGCACAAATAGAGAAGCTGCTCTGTTGTGTACGTCTCAGCATCCTGTGATAAAATGTGCACAAAAATAACAACTGGTCACTTTCTACTGCAGTGTTTTATACCCACACTGTGACTGATGTTGTTTACTCTGTGAGAAACGAAACATTTGCACCTTAAAATAAAGGATTATTTGAATAAAAACACAGTTTCTGTTGCTTTAAACCTTCATTTTGCTTTAAAATTGAGAGTCTAGTTAAAAACATTGGTTCTAAATGCTAAAGTCAGCGCTGCTATCTCATCTGGACCGGTCCTGACCCGATGTTAGACCAGACAAGAGTCGTTCAGTCCCCTCAGGCAATCACTGCAATCAGTCTGTCTGCTAATGCTAAATGCAGCTAATGGTTGTTTCTCTGAACAGGTCATTTAGAAAGTTGAGCTCTTGGCTCAGATATAATCAAGTTTTATTTCTAGTAGAGCTCTGTGACACACAGGGTGGGTTTTTAAGATTTTAGAGTCTTATTGACTGAAAAGCAGACTGGCCATAAAACACACTCTGTCCATCTTATCTCTTGAACAAACACCTGCCCACCAGTAACCAAAAACACGTCAACATGACCCCCATCCACCCACCTGCCACAAGACTGGAACAGAATGGAATTTGAAACGTTTTAGCCAAAAATGTTTCCATGGTCAAGGTGTTTTTTGCAGAAACGTTTCAGATTTCGTTCCGTTCTCCGGCTTCGGTGAAATCTGTTGGGAGTTTGCGACACTTGATATGCAGGTGAGTGACCTCTGGCACACATGGATGCACGTCGGACCAAAATCTGATTGGTCTAAATGAGCAGAGCCAAATATGAGTCATTGTATTGTTGATGGATAAAACAGCACATCCTGGAGACTTTTGGTTTTGTTCTTGAGGTTTTTGGGTTCTTCTGCTGCGTCACCTTCTATAACTGTGAAGATAGAAGTGGGACTGGTCAGTCTTTCAGCTGAAATCTTAAATTTTTGGAAATGTTACCCCATTTGGATGCAAAACAACAACAAGCACTCGACTTTCCTTTTTAATTTCCGTTCTCTTCCCGCCTCCTAAATTTGGGATAATTGCACCGTAATAGATGCAACCCAGCCTTTTCCTGTTTTGGTCATCCTATAATGTAAGGCCAAGCTGAGCCAAGTTAATGTGTTTCCAATGAGCTTTGATGGATTGTGTGTCTCTGTGTCATTCAGGCTGTGTGGCGAGTGTAGATAAGCCCCCTTATGAGGTGAAAAACTCTCCCCATCCTGCAGTCTCTCCCCCTCCAGCACCAACAGCAGGAATAAGGGATGTCAGGGCTGTTCCTGTTTTTGGCAGTGCTCATTGTCTACTGCAGCATCCAGGTGGGTCTGAAGAGCTCACACTCACACACATGTACACATACTTATGTGCACATGTAGAAAAAAGTGCACAAGTAGCAACTGTCAGTGACCATTACCCACCATGACGACTTGAAGCGAAAGTTTAATTTTAAAATTTCACCTAAGCTTCTAAAATCATGCAGAGATTCCAGACCTTGAGGAAGTACTGAACTTTTTTATTGAATTGCCACCATCAGGTGTCTCCTGCTGCTACGTTGGATAAGCTGAAGGAGGACTGGAAACGGTACATGGAAGAGTGTGAACAGAACAACACTCAGAACCTTCCCAGCACCGGTGAGACAAACACTATTGGCTGCTTTTACTTATTTAACCAGTTCAACTGCATTTTGTCTACTTTTGAGAGTTCAGCAGAGAAGAAGCTTGCCACACCTGATATTGACTGAAAATGATCTTTCTTACTTCCCTTTTCCCTTATTAAATAACTCCAAGGGGAAATACGAAGCTGTATTTGCTGTAGCTGTGCTGGCTTGCAGCATTTCACAGATCAGTCTTTATGTAGCAGCAGGTCACAAGTGTTTTAAAGGAAAATCTTTACAAAATTTGTAAAATACTTGTTTAAGTAAAAGCAGGTGGTGGGAGACACTCATGACTTTTACAACAAAGAAAGAGACGCTTGTTGCTCACTTTGACAACATCACATGATTTTTAACACCCTATGTGCTGCCAGCAGGGAAAGAAAGCTGCAGAACAGAGCTGCTATAAACCTCTGGACCAGCAGAGTCCAATCCTGGTCCTCGAGGGCTGCTATTCTGCATGATTTAGATGTTTCTCTGCTCCTACTCACCTGGTTTGAATCAGTTGTTGGCTTCTGCAGAACTCAAGGACATGAAGAGGTAATTCATCCATAGAATCTGGTGTGTTGGAGCAGGGAAACATCTAAAACATGCAGGATGGTGTCATGAGAATTTGTTTTTCTACTATTTAGTGGCAAAGTGGAAGCAAAATAATCCTTTATTTGGTCACCTATAGAGATAAAGAGATTAGAGTTTGCTCTTCCAGTTCACACACTGATAAAAAATACCTTCTGTAGCATATCTGCAGCACCACACTGCCTTTCTGCTCATATAAGAGAAGCTTAATTGACTAATGATTTAACTACCTGGTAAATTCTGCTCTTCAGTTGCATTAATGTCTGTGAGCACGTTCAGTACTTTTGACACGAAACAGCAGAGCTGCTCCATCTCTGGGAAAATGCGGCTTCACACACTTTGCGCAAAATTGCACCTCTCAGCTCTCCAAGTCTGCAGCGCTCTTATACTTTTCCTGCTGGCCCATTAGTGTGAAAGCACACTGACAGCTGCAGAAGACATGAGATCCACACACTTACAATCAACACTGATGAGAGACCTAATGAAATGTGGAAAGGTATAGATAAAGCATGCGATCTCAAGATGAAAGACCAAAGTGAAACTACAGAATCTATTGTGAAACTCAAATAGAAAGAAAAACTTTTAGGACCTCTCATGTTTGACTCTTTTACCCTCAGGTCTTGTGTGCAACAGGACGTTTGATAACTATGCCTGCTGGCCTGATGGACTACCCAACACCATCGTCAGTGTGGCATGTCCGTGGTATTTACCATGGCACCATAAAGGTTAGAGACGTGTGAGTTTGAGTCATGTTGCTGCAGAAAAACTCATAAAGCAAAGCGGTGATGGTTTTCACTTTTCGTTAAAAGTTTGTGTTCGTGTGCACGTGTAGTTCGACAGGGCAAAGTGTACCAGGAGTGTGACGCCAACGGCCAGTGGCTGACAGTGAAGAACACCAGCGAGTGTGATTCTCATGATCCGAGTCTGGTGAGAAAGGCTTTTAATGCATTCATTTTAAGACAAAGTCAGAAGGGTTGTATTTAGATATATTTTTCCAAAAATGTTTTATTTGCAGCACTACTATGGACATATTCGGGTCATGTACACAGTGGGTTATTCTTTATCCCTCGTGGCTCTGGTTCTAGCTCTGGGCATCCTCATTTTCTTCAGGTAATAATACTATTATCAGCTCTATTACCTTTTAATGACTGATAAAAAAAGGGAAATACAAAACAGATAACTTTTTAGAACCTGCCTGCATCCTAATTTCCAGGAAACTGCACTGCATGAGGAACAACATCCACATGAATCTGTTTGCCTCCTTCATCCTGCGAGCGCTGTCGATCCTGATCAAAGACGCTCTGCTGGAGGCCAACCAAACATCACAAGATCTCAGCAGGGAGCAGGACCAGGGATTCCCCAGTGCATCGATACCCCCAGTGGAGCTGCTGGTCAACAATGCGGTGAGTATTGACCCAACAGGAGGGGAGAATGTTTTACAATGAAGGGATCAAATTGCCCCATCACACAGAATCACATGCATTCACCTGCTTCTGCACACCAGACAACAGATTGCTTAATGATTTTGACATTTAAAATGTCTTATATTTCTAAATCTTAGCCTGTTTTGGTTAATGTTGATAGTGAACACTGATAATGCAGCGGACAGTCTGGAGTCCTGAACTGCAACCTAATTATTGTAGAACAAAGCTTGATTGGGTTGCACAATTTATAAAAAAAAAAGTTTTTAAAACAAATTAGACAATAATCAGCTTTAAATTACTCACCACTTGTTAGATATGGAGATGATGTTCTGAACAAAAGATTTAACAACGCCTTAGAAGGACAAGGATGGATGATGCTAATGGGGTCTTTTTATTAGTGCAAACATCTAAATAAATAGCTGCATCATTGTATCTATTGTAGAGTAATTTTCTATTGTCAGAGTGCAATAGTTGCATACACAATGAAGACCATTCATGCACAAAGAGATCACGCTCTTTGTTCTGCTGAAAGTTGCTGCTTCCTGTCAGCACTAGGCTTTATTTCCCAGAAGATCTCATCTGCTGCAGAACTGATTTCAGTTCAGCTGACAAGTGTTTGTTTGATGTTTTTTGTGGAAATCGCAGACATCCATCAGCTGCCGCATCGCCGTGGTGATGATGCAGTACAGCATCATGGCTAACAGCTACTGGCTGCTGGTGGAAGGCATCTACCTCCACAACCTCCTGGTCATCACCGTGTTTACAGAGAGGAACTACTTCAAAATCTACCTGTGCATCGGCTGGGGTGAGCGGGCCTGTTGTGAGTGGATGTAAATTGTGTCCAGTGTCATACTTTATCCAAAAACTAATACATATTCTTTTATCTTTCAGGTACACCATTAATATTCCTTGTGCCTTGGGTTGTTGCTAAATATCTTTATGAAAATCAAGAGTAAGTGTTTACTCTTGATTTTGAAATCATATATCTTTTAATGTAGTTGATGCTGAAACACATTGTTAAACCCTCATACTTATTATTTTTACATAACATAATATGGTATAAGTGATATTGGTGATAAAAGACCACACAGGTCACCAGTGATGACATCATCAAAGTGATGTTTTGTAAGATATATTTAAAAGTGTGTACAGGACAATAAATATTACAGGTGTCCCCTCATTGATATTCATGTTCCTTTTCAGGTGCTGGGAGCAAAATATAAATATGAATTACTGGTGGATAATCCGCGCTCCGATACTTCTTGCTGTTGTGGTAATTTTCTCATTCACACTTTGTCGTTCAGTCTATTTTCTTCTATTTATTTGGTGTTCAAACTTTAGCAGCCTAAAAATCCACATAATTTCCACCTGACTGCAGCATATTTTCACCAAATCATACAATTTTAAACACAACTCATTAATTCATGACTTGTGAAAGGATGCTCAGATCTAGCATCACGCCAGGATTTTGGGTTAAGTAAATAAAGTGACCAGGCTAACAGTGCACGTGCAAAGGGTCAGTTCAGAACATTTATAAAGATTTGTTGTTGCTACCACGTGAAGCCAGACATCCTGGCATTTTCCATGTATTAATCGTCCTGTTAAGTGGCCTGTATCCCGCAGGAATTCCTGTGTTTGAGTTGTTTTGTAGGAATGGGAAGGCTGGTCCTTATCCTGATCCCACATCAGAGTAAAGGTAGAAAACAACATGAGTTCTCCTCTGATTCGCTACTTTATTGTAAATGCAAATATAAATATTAATAAAATATATAAAATTAAAGTAGATGAGCACATAAAAATACATGCACATCCACTGAATCAACAAATTCATATATATAAATATTCAAAATGTTCAAAAATAGAGTTATACTGTTTTATTCACCAGGAAGTCCTCATGCTGTTTGGTGCTGAACAGAAACTGACTTGAAAAACCCGGAAAGTGTTTGTACATCCAAATCAGTTCTGGCACATTTTCTTAATTCAAGCTCTGAAAAATTAAAGCCTTAAAGGTTACATCGTGAGAGATTTTCATCAGAAGAACGCCTGCTGTTTATAAAAAATGCCAGCTGGTGGGAAAAGGAAGCCTCGTGCTTTCCCATCTATTAATTAATTTAATGATGTGGGATTATTTTGAAACTATTAATTTTTTCCTAGGCTTTTCACCAAATTCTAGTTGTATTTCTGTGGATCTTTGAATGCAGCGTGATCTGATTTGGATTCCCAACTTTTTCCTTTACCTTCAAACTCTTACGCACTCTCTGGCTGCACCACCTCCAATCGGTTTTGCAGCATCTGACAGAATGTGAGCGGACAGTTTATTCTGCACATTTCAAGCAGCTGCTTCTGTCTTCTGTCACATCATCAATAAACACTAGTGACCCATTGTGTTTGGGAGCCATGCGTGTCCTTGTTATTACTCTTCCTCCATCAGTTTTAAAGATTTTGTGCCTCAGGTCATGGGCCACTAGCAGCATTCCCATCATTTTGGTGCAGATCAGATTTTAGTTTAATCCTGTGAAAGACTGATGCATTTTTGATGCTCTATTTGAAGTCTGTAGTGGGCTTTAAATTATTGGGGATTTGGGTTTTTGTTTGTTTTGTTTCAAGTTGTAGTCGTTAAGGAACTTCCAGGTACTTTTTATCTTAAAATTCATCCATCCATCCATCCATTTTCTGTAGCCGCTTAATCCTCCACAGAGGGTCGCGGGGGAGCCGGTGCCTATCTCCAGCGGTCAAGGGGCGAGAGGCGGGGGACACCCTGGACAGGTCGCCAGTCCATCGCAGGGCCACACAGAGACAAACGAGACAAACAACCACACACCCACTCACACCTAAGGACAATTTACCAGCCCGATTAGCCTGACAGTCATGTCTTCGGACTGTGGGAGGAAACCGGAGTACCCGGAGGAAACCCACGCATGCACGGGGAGAACATGCAAACTCCACGCAGAGAGGCCGCAGAGCCGGGACGCGAACCCATGACCTCCTTGCTGCGAGGCAACTTTATTAGTGCTGTCATGCGATTAAAAAAATTGTGCGATTAATTAATTATGATCTGTAATTAATTAATCTAATTAATCGCCCTTGTATTCTTTTTAGGTATTTTGTTTTGATAACTGGACAACCATTGCACAGAATGTTAACCTGAGGGGTCAGATATTAAGTTCATGTTGTATTGTTTATGCAGTGGAAAATATGAATGTTTGTGCTGCTAAAACAGCGCCCATCTATCTATCTATCTATCTATCTATCTATCTATCTATCTATCTATCTATCTATCATCTTCTATCTATCTATCTATCTATCTATCTATCTATCTATCTATCTATCTATCTATCTATCTATCTATCTATCTATCTATCTATCTATCTATCTATCTATATCTATCTATCTATCTATCTGTCTGTCTGTCTGTCTGTCTGTCTGTCTGTCTGTCTGTCTGTCTGTCTGTCTGTCTGTCTGTCTGTCTGTCTGTGTTTGGATAGCTTATTTCCCTTGATAATTAAAATTTTAATTAAATAAAGTGTACGTTCTACTTACTCAAGTTGTATTTGTCTGATTTGTTTGCTGATCTGAAACAAAAAAGTAAAAACTAAAGAAATCTGTGAGGGGTTAAATCAGGTATTAGGTATGCTACTCATATTACCACCACTAGAGGGCAGTCAAAACACATAACATGAATATATTGTATAATAATAGAATATATTTCAGTTTTGACTAATCTCACAAAATAAGTATTTGGCATTAAATTCTATGATTTTGGCTCCCTCTAAATGTGTTCACAATATGAGTCTACAAGAAACCTTGTGGCCAATATGAGTAATCCAAGTGAACACACACACACTCTCTCACTCACACACACACACACACTCCCACAGAAGTCATATTTCCTCCCCTGTGTGACATCACTGCAGGCTGTCTTCTCTCCTCCCCCTCTGTTTCCCAAAGCTCGCCTGAATGTCCTCCCTGCACTGACCTCATCACGCCTTTGTTGGGAAACAAAGAATGTTCAGGCATCTGTTTTCAGGAAAAATAAAGACTAAAAGTGCCAACACAGGGAGGAGGAGGGCTGAAAGTGAGTCTGACCTGATCACCATGTGAATCAACACATATGAGAACACCCACTGTGAGAAATGCACCCATTTCGGCCAGTTATTGAAGTTAGATTTGTCCAATTACATCCCCGCAGCGCCCGTTTCATTTATCGTTTTGCGCATAATTTCTGTGCACTTTGCCCTTCTGAGTGTCTTTGTTGTCTCAAGGTGGAGCTGGTATTTCCTGTATATCCTGCTCAGTCAGCCGCAAAGACCCACTAATCTCTCCTGCAGTTTCTCTGCTAATCTTTTTTTCTCTCCTCACAAGATGACAATGTAATCTTTCCGTTCTGTTCAGACCTCAGATCCCATTTTTTCTGAATTCAAACAAAAAGAAAGATGTAAATAAATAATGCATAAACTCCCATTAGTGTTGATAAATAAGTAAAGAGGAGAAAGGCTGAATCAAACGTGTGGTGCATATTTTCAGGGACACGTGCAAAAAAAGTGTTGCAGAGCTTTTTTTAAATTATTATTTAAATTCTGCAGGAACTTAGAGTTTTGTCACAATATTTCAGATCCAAGGACGTGTGTGAGCTTGTTATAATATGTATTTCAAAAATAAACACAGAACTGCCCTTTAGGATATTAAATAGTGTTGATTTTAACAGAAACGGAACTCTGATCAGCTGCTCCATTCAGAACAGCCGCGTTACCATCAGGCAGCGAAGGGGTTAAGTCTGACTCTGCATGCACCGAACATTCCTCCTCCTCCTCCTCCTCCTCCTCCTGCTCTCCATCCATTTTTTTCATCCTGTGTTTTCAGTGAGGGGCCGTGCCATCTGCACACTCAGTCCCAGCCTTATGCGCGCAGAACTTTCAAAACAAATCGCCACTTTCAGTTTTGGAATCTTTTTTTGAACATCGGGCGACTTTTTTTTCTGGATTTTTCTTTCCTAATCCGCGCTTCGGATATTTTTACTAGGTCTTTCCTGTCCGACAGCTCCTGGGTATGTGGAGAGGCGGGGACGTTTCCTCATTTCCACCTAAATCCGCCCCAAGTTGGGACCCCGCTGACGCGCTATGACATGAAGGTAAGAGGGCGAAATGGCAGCAGCACAAACGAGTGTTTCTGATTATTTGTTGTCGTCTAGTTTAGTCGAGGTTTTAACTTTTAAACTCGGAAACAAAGCTGAGTCACTCTCACACACTTCACCTACGCGGATCGTCCCACTTGACGCAAAAATGGCACCAGCCGAGCGTCCTGGTTTGGGACAGAAAGGACGCGCGTGGCTGTCAGAGTAATAAGTTACGTTTCCACCCATGTTTTCAACCACTGGGTTAATGTTTTATTGCCTGAGCACAAATGGGAACAGTTTGGTTTACTTTTAAACGAGATCAGGGCTTTATTTGTTCATTATATGTTGTTTGAACTGGGTGAAAGCTCCAAACATAAGAGATTTATGTAAAGCCATCATTTCCAGGTGCTTTTTTTTTTTTATATGTTTGACACCTTTTAGTTTCACTGTTTAAAAAGGGTTAAAGGTAATCAGTTGATCTCATGTGAGTTTCTTTGCTAAAAATCGGAATAAAATTAGTTTAAAGGCAGATTAAATGCCACAAAAGCGCTTTAATCTGACTGTTAAGTCTACCATCTCATTCATAGAAGCATTAAACCCTTTGAGGAACAGGAAGTCTTCAGTCAAAGCTCATTTTAACTCATATTTTAGCTCTAGATGTTGATCTGGGCTAACATCCTGACTCTCACTAGAAATCTATTTACAGTCATCTTACAACACCAGAAACATCACGTCACACATGAGGTTTAGTGTCGTCATCCTTTATTCATAACACTCCCAAAGGTTCGTCTGCTTTAAAAAAAACATTCATGACTTTATTTTTATTAATCGCAAAAGAAACAGTAAGCAGTTTTGTCTGAGTTCATGTGTTTTTATTCTTATTTACTGAACAAAATGTTTAAAAGTTCAAGGCTACAAGTGTTGAAACTATAATTCCTCTTCCTCTTGTGATTGTTAGCCTTTAGCTTTTCCCACAGTATTTTAGTCTTCAGACATTGCTGTGATTATGTAATCAGATTAGAACTGATAGGAGTTTCTCAAATCTGAAGAATACTCTCAGAATTATCTTTCAATTGGTTGATTATTTGCCTAAACAATCAGCTCTTTTGATTTTGAGTTTCTCTCTCACTTGCTGTACTTGAACAATCTCAGAAAAGGAGATCAATTCTGATGAGTTTGAGTAACAAAATGTTTCTGTCATCTTAAAACAACTCACATTTCTTAGCAGTGTTATTATATATTTTTGAAGTATAAATTGGGGGGAAATCCAGCTAGTCTCTTTCTGTCTGAAATTTTATAAAAAATCTGCTGGAATAACCATAAATGTTTGGCAGTGTAAAGGCTATAAAATAAACTACTATAAAGTTTTGATACTGACATTGTTTTGTAACTGGCCTCATTGTGAGTAGTTAGCTTGTCTGTCCAATCAAGACTAATCTTTGTTTCTCTAAACTGAGGTCATTCAAATAGCAATCAACAACAAGTTAGATCATATTTGACCATAATATTTCCACAGAACGTCACTTTAAAAGATGTGAACTTTCCCTTTTAAGTTGCTGAGCGTTTTTTTTTTTAAATATTTTGTGACAAAAACTGAAAATCTGAAATGCTGATTGTTATTAGGACATAAAGTTGAAATTATTTATTTATTATTTATTTTTTTATTTTTATTATTTTATTATTTTAAATTATTGTTGCTTTTCCCAGCAGGACGACACGTCTGGACACCACTGAAGTCTGCTTCACCTTCTTGTGTTTTCCCTGCGGAACAAAACACCTCTCCAAGCAGCAAGTGGGCTGACCTGCTGTTTGTCTTCTGGTTATAAAGGTGTAAAACGCCACCGCCATCATGCAGAGCTCATCGCTCCGCCGCCAGATGAAAAACATGGTCAATCAGTACACGGAGGCCGAGGTCAAAGTCCGAGAGGCCACCTCCAATGACCACTGGGGACCCCCCAGCGGTCTCATGACAGAAATCTCAGATTTGACCTACAACGTGGTGACTTTTGCCGAGGTGATGGGCATCATCTGGAAGAGGCTGAACGATCACGGCAAAAACTGGCGTCACGTTTACAAGGCGCTCACGCTGCTGGACTTCCTGGTGAAAACGGGCTCTGAGCTTGTGCCCAAAGCATGCCGGGACAACATATACGCCATTCAGACGCTCAAAGACTTCCAGTACTTGGATCGAGACGGACGTGACCAAGGTATCAATGTTCGGGAGAAGGCTAAACAGTTGGTGTCTCTGTTGAAGGATGAGGAGAAGCTGAAGAGGGAGAGGACCCAAGCTCTGAAGAATAAGTCACGTGTTGGAGGAGTCAGCAGCAGTAGCAGCTCGTTCTCTGGATATGCCTCTTCTTCCTACACGAGTCGCCACACTGATGAAGAGTTCAGCAGGTGTAGGAGCTCACCGTCATCCTCCTTCACCAGTGAGTAGTGTGAACTCTGTTTTACACAAGCATCCTTGTCTCCAGATGTTGCATCATTCTGGTAAATTTTTGCTAAACACTGAGCTGAAAAACACCTGAATGTTTCCTGGAGCGTGTCATCGCTCAGGAATTCACAGAGGGATAGTTCGGATATTTGATAGTGGGTTTATGTGAATCTAATTTAAGTAGCAAATAACCACATAATCTTATGTAAATTGTGTAATGCAAATTTTAAAATGGCACAAAACTTTATGATCAAGTCAGTCTCTGTTCTCCAAACTTTTTGAGCTTTTGATCAGCTAGTCCCCCCCAGTGATTTCTCTCTACTACAGGATCTGTAAACGTGATTCAACATTTCTACCTGAGTACGTTTTGAGGAGTTGATCCTTGTGTCATGGCAGAGTGTTTTTAACCAAGTGCTCCACTGACGGTTGTGTATCAGCATTCCTTTCATTCTCCCTTACAGTCCAGTCAGCTAAACTGGATTTACAAAACAAAGAGGCCTCGCTCGTGTCACTGATATGAAACCAGACCTGGATTCTGTTCTGTGATCAGTGTTTCCTGTGATCCTGTTTAAGAGGCAGGTTGTGATTCAAAGTAACCGTTTTCTCTGATACAGTTAGAGGCTGCTGTAGTTCATTCGATAGTTAATGTTACCTGGGTCTCACAGTATTGTTGTGAGCCTTGTTAAAATCATGAATTAATTGTGATTAACCACAACATAGCTCCAACTTTAAGGCGTAATGACATTTTCGTGTTGATTCAATCAGATTTTGTTGTTCTTTTAGCAACATTTTTCCACAAATATGTAGTTTTCATGCTTGTATACTGTAGTGCTTGTAAGTAAGTACTTTTACAAGTTTGCAATGGTACTTTTACTTCGGTAAAAAACCATCAATGATGTTACATGATTTCTCTGCAACAAGGAAACGTGAAGTGTGGCAGCATCAGTTATCTGTGTAATCTGTATTTCGTTTATAAAAACTGCAGTTTGATAAAACTTTTGTCTTTAGTTTCACATTCAAATTTTTTACACATTTATACATGACAAGAAAAAAATACAAAAAACTTAATTAGAAAGTTTTAACACCCTTGATGTGTCAGTACAGCTCAAAAATTAGTTGCATACCTTCAGATTAACACTGCAGATGAAAACCAACAGAGCTTTTAGAGGCATTACGGTACATTTATGCACTTACTTCATTATGTGCAACCTGCAACACGACAGCTGAGGAAGCTCTGCTCTATGTGACTTTGAAGATAACCGGGTTATCTTTGCCATTCAAGGACACAGAAGTGTGCAGACAGTTTGAACCAAATGCTGATGGATGGCGTTGGGGTTAGGAGGTTGGCTGCAGCTAATTTCTAGCAAGTAATCCAGCTCAGACAGAGGATATTGAGGGGCAGCTCAGTGGAAGGGATTAGTTTCTGAGATTTGAGTATGCCAACATGTGGCCTACTTCCCCCTTTTAGCCCAGTGACCCACAGCTTGGCACTCCCATCGGTATACTGATAGTTCCTTATTATTCTCAAAATTTGGACACGAGTCCTTCTCCCAGAAGATTTGGGGTAATAAGGTGGGCCCCTGTCCAATGCATCCATTCCTCACCCCCACCGGCAGCCTAACCGTCCACACAGCCTCTTCATTGTTCTCGCTGCAGGCAGAGTCGGGCCGACTGGGGCAGGCCATGCCAGCAAAGGCCCTAAACAACAGGCAATGGAACATTAACATGCAGAAATGGTGCCAGCTCCTTCCTGGCCTTAAATCATCACCATAGAGTGTTTGTTTCTTTTCTGTTTTCTTCCATCTTTAAATATTTCTCCCTCTATCACATTGCTCCCATATCCTCCCTAAAACTCTCGTGCCTGTGCCTTTTCTGTCCCTGTAGCCTCATCATCTCGACTCGCTCCAGACCTGGAACAAGCTATACCATCGAGCAGCGGAGAGGAGGAGCTGCAGCTGCAGCTGGCCCTGGCTATGAGCCGAGAAGAAAGTGAAAAGGTACCTCTAACACATAAACACACTTCCACCGAGCAAAAAACTCTCTCCCCTCCTCCTGACAGAAAGAGGTCTCTCAGCTGTGCTGCTGCTGCTGCAGCACCAAAACGTTAAGCGGCTTCATCCCACATGATCAAACTCTTTGACTGTCATGGTGGTGAGGCGCTCTTCCTCTGTGCCATCGTTTCCCAGAGATGACAGTGACGAGCTCTTATCTTAGCACTGGCACTTTGACCAATCAGTGTGAGTGATGCTGAAGAACGTGTAAGCTGAGAGTGAAAGAGTGAGAAAGCAAACAGGATATGTGTATCGATCCACTTCTAAACGTCCACTTAGCCTTCTGCTAAGCTATAGCTGCTTCTAAAATCAAGCAAGTGAATCAGTTTAATGAGAAATGAATCAGAATCTCTGTTTTAAATTAAATTACTACATTATTCAATTAGTTTCTCAGTGAATCATAGCTAAATCACGCATGCTTTGATTAGTCTTCCTCCTAATCCTTCTTGCTTGACTCTAGCCACCTCCCACAGTGGATATAGATGAACATGCTCAACTCCAGATGGCTATGAATCTCAGCAAGAAGGAGTCCCTCAAGTCAAAAGTAAGTTTGGACCAGGACGAGGATTCCTTTGCATCCTCTGCCCTGCAGAGCATCGCCTGTTGCTCTGCGCATTAAATCTCCCATCTAGGGTGGTCAGCTCCATGCATTCCTCCATTTTTCTTCTTTTTAGATTGGATTGAAAAACTTCCATCTCTTTATCACTTCTTCAACTGGAAAATGACATCTTTCTTCAAACAGTAACCATGTCTGGTTCCATTTTTCTGTTATACTAACCACTAGATTTGATCTTTTAGTCTGGTTGGTTGAACACTTTAACCTGGTGCTGAAAGGACAGACCTCCTTCACTTTCATTGGGATGTTTATGGATGTGCATGCAGTGTGAATTGATCATAACTTCATTTTGGTTTAATCCATCACAGCCAGTCAAACGTGCACCTGCAGCCACCGTGGACATGGATGAAGACGCACAGCTCCAGTTAGCTCTGAGCCTGAGTAAAGAGGAACACCAGCAGGTAAAAAACTTCAATTTAAGTTCAGAATAAGTTTTAAAATCACAGCAGGAAGAGTTTGCAATTGATGTGATAAAGTTGCAAACAAACATCCTCCTCAAACACCATGAAATGTGGATTTGCCTGAGCAGATAAGTCAAAATTTTGCTTTTGATTTATGCAAAAAATTTATTTTAAAACTAATTTTTGACTTCCTGCTTGCACCACCCTTTGACCAGTGAATTCTCTGGTTTGTGCCAACTGGGTGCATTTGTTTCCTCGGGAAGCTATTCAGGCTGTAGCAGGGTCTTAAATAAAAAATAACGTGACAATCTGCATATTTTTTTGCCAAAATCTGTCATGCTCAAAGGCTTCCATGTGTCTGTTTATAGGAGCAACTGAGTCGCCAAGGGGATGAGACTCAGCTTCAGCAAGCTCTGGAGGAGAGCAAACGTGAAATGAAAGGAAAAGGAGGGGTAGGAAATATTTGGAAATTAAAATTTTTTATGGAGGAAGACACAAATGATTTTAACATCGCAAAATAAAAACAAAATAAGCTTTAAGTGTTTTAATTTACAGCTTTATTCTGATTTTATTGCATCATACAGATAAAAAAATAAAATGTACAATATATTAAGGTAAAACTGTCTGCTTTGTGTTCTCAGACAGCCTTCATGGACCTGGTGGATGTTTTTGCGGTGCCTGCAGATGCACCTCCCATTGACAACCGTTGGAATAATCCTTCACACCAGGCAGCTGCTGGGGCCCGAGGCACAGACCCCTGGGACTCTCTGGGTGAGCCTCGAGTTGACTTATGGTCAAAAAGAGATGTGTTCAAGTAGCTAGTCATAAAGGATTTGTAAATTATCATAATTCATGATTATGGTGAAGTGTGACATCATGATAAATGGTAAAATTTGTTTGTATAGTCAGTTTTTTTCCATGCAGTTTTATGGATGATTTGACCTAAAAAAAAAAAAAAAAAATTTTAAAAATGTAGATGGGAATGGTAATCTAAATGTTAAAAACCTTTACTAAAATTACTGCTTTTATTTTAACAAAGACAACAACCCAAGACCCGACTCTCCCTGGATGGTGCCTCCACCATCCAACACCCCCCCGCCACCGTGGGAGCCTCCAGCTAACCCCTGGGCTGCACCGCCAAACAACGTCTCCAACCTCAAAACTACAGGCCGAGATTTTGCCTTTCCTGGAAACCCGGGTGAGTTTAGATTTAAAAATAAATAATCCAAACAGATAAATAAGATTTTGTTATATAGTAGGTAAACTCTGTTATCTTTTGGTTTATGAATCGTCTCCTCAGGGGCCGATCTATTCTCAACCCCATCAGAAAGAACAGCATCTAGAGGAGCTTTTAGTGACCCCCCACTTCGAAGTGGGAGCCCTTCGGGTAAGAAGTGTGTTTTACCAAATCTACATAAGGATTTTGTGCATCCAGCATGCTTAATGTTGCTTCTCTCTCTTGCTAGATGGAGATCTGTTTGATGAGGCCATGGACGGTGGTCACCCGAGTATTAATGGTCGAGGGGTCGAGAGTCCTGACCTCTTTGAGCTGTCTGGTCTCAGAGAAAGCCTGATTAACCCCACCCCTCGCTCAGGTCAGACTCCTGAGGCCTTCCTAGGACCCACGGCAGCTTCCTTGGTGAACTTAGACACCTTGATGACCACAAATCCCCAAGCCAAGGCGACAAACCCATTTTTAGCAGGTATTTTTGGCAGTATATACCAGATATTTTGCCCTGCAGACCTGCTAAATAGTAAGAAACTTTGTCACTATTCTTTGTTGCTTGTTGTTTCTGGTTTAGGCCTGAGTGCTCCTCCAACCTCCAATCCCTTCCAAACTGAGCAGCCAAAGCTCAGCCTGAACCAGATGGGCTCCACCTCTGCAGCTCCCCTCGCCACCTCTCTTCCGTACAGTGCCTCTTTGCCCCTGCCTACGACCCATCAGGGAGCCACCATCGCTACGTCGTTCACTCACCCCACTCAGCCTGGTCTGGACCTGCCAGGGAAGCTCCCTGAGCCTCTGTTGCCCTTCTCCTCACCCAGTAATCAGGAATCACAAAATGCAGAAAGCAACCAGAACCCTTTCTTATAAGGACCACTAGAGAATCAACAATGCCACAAGGTGATGCTCTTGGAGTAACGCAAACCAAACTCCAGTGCTAAAGACTATGATAAATAGTTATTTCTTTCTTTTATTATATATGTTGCTGTAAAGAGAAATAACCCTTAAATTGCTGCATACTGGTTCTGCTCCTCACGGCAAGCTATAACAGAGATGAGACATTTTATTAGAAACTATTAAGTTTCATGTAAAACCTCATCAGGTCAACCGACAACAAATGCAAACGTCACAAAAGCACATTTTGATAATACTTTGTGGTACATGAATTAACATGCCTCAGATATCTGATGATTGGCAAAAGTTACTAAAAGGAACATAGTTCAGTGCCTGAAATGCTTCTGCAGTAATCGATTTATGGAGCTTCTGTGGAACAGAGCTGACCAGATTCATTGGTGTACATACAAGTTCACTGAAGTGAGAATGTACAAGAACATGTAAAATTCCACGTTTCATTTGATGCTTCTGAGCCACCAACTCTTAAAGTACAGCAGCGTATTTATATTACATTTTATTTCCCAGATTAGCTTAATTTAAAATGTCCTCGTCACCCTCCAGCTTCAAAACTTTAAGATCTTTACTGTGTTGATCAGTTATTGGCTTTACTAAATTTTACATTAAAAAAATAGGAATTCAAATTAACAAATTTTGTGGTGCTGGAATTCATAATAGAAACTGTCAAATTGAAATGAAGAGATTATGGTGAATAATATCTAAAAATTAGCTATTGTTGCCACCACTTGCTAGTATTTGTTTGAAAAAACTTTCTAGGAACGACAGACTTCAGTTCTCAAGAGGTTTATAGGGATTTATTCCAAGAACCCTCTCTGACCTGGTGAAAACAGTCCACCTTCACACTTCAGTAGTGTTTGATATTCTGCTAAAGGAGTTGAAACCTTTACTTGAAATTAAGTTTTGAGAAAAAAGCAAGCATGACTAAATGTATACCCTATTTTACTGACGGTACGATCTTTTTCAAATTGAAATGTATTCTGGTACTCGGATCTCTACTTTGGTTTCATCTCTATATAGAAAATTATCTACGTTATTGTGGCCTATTTTTGAGAGATTTTGCAAACATTTGTTTAGCCTTTTGTGCCTTGTTCATTCTAATGATGTCCTCCTTGGCCTGTGCCATCTGATGTGTAGCAAAATAACTAAAAACAGAACTCCTTATTACTCTAAGGCTGCCTAAAGCTGTTTAGCTGTCATGCATGTTTGTTTTTCCTCCAACAACCTTCAGAGATTTCTTTCCCAGAGTTTTAAAATATGCTCACACCTTCATGGCCTTGATGTCACGTCACAGTTGGTCATGATCATCTCAGTCTCTGTTCACCAGTCAAGAATTTCAAGAAAAGGGATCTGTAAATAACCAGTGACTGGAGGTGAAACCTACAGTGATGTTATCTGAAAGTCACAATGCTCTCTCATGCAGTCACTTTACCCTGCCACTGATCACTTTATAATTTACCCTTCTGATCAGTACTGTATGGTACCAAAGACCCTCTACAGTTTTATTTCATTGTTGTTGTAGGGTTTGCAACTTTCATACCCTCCAGCACTGAATGTGGCATTAAATCATCCAAGAACTGCCTTTTGGAATCAAGAATACTGATGTTTTTGTCCAAAGGGCTCCTCAGACTTTTCTCTTCTGATCACCATAGAAGAAACTAATGCAAGTCACTTGACTGTGACGGACTCCAGCCAGCTCAACACTTCATTCAGTCCCTGTCCAGAGCGGGCACTAACTTCCAGTGTTGTGATGGACTGAGGAGCGCTTTCAATGATGTTTTCCATCCTGAACAGTGACTTTAACTCTATAGGGCTCATGACGCAAGGCATATCTCTGGGAAAGATGAGAAAACAGAACAAACATGGGATGAAAAAGCTCTATCCAAAACACACAGTTGTGAAATTGGATACATGTCTGTTTATTGACCAATTACATTTGTAGGAACTGGTGTTGATGAGATTCTCACCTTTTGTTGAAGAGAATAAGCACAGATGTATTGCAGAGAGGCTCAGCAGAGAGCACAGAGAGCAACTGGATGCAGGAGGATGATATTTGAGCTATGTTAGCTGAATCCACCACAAACTATGGAAAAACAGTAATAAAGATTCAGTGAAATCCAATGACTTGTTTACTTGTTAAAACTTTATATAAATGATGTATGTTTTGAAAATGGCATACAATGACAGAGAAGCAGTCTTTGAAGTAACTGGGCCAAATGGGTCCCATGCAGCCTCCAAGCTCCCTTACGGTCACCTTCTTCTTTTTTAAGGTAAGGTCTGTCAGATTTGTACCTACCTGGGGGAGATGAAACAGATGTGTTGCATCAAGAAATGTTAACATCCTATTTTAACTAGATTTATTCAGCACTTACTGTAGGCAGGGTTGAAGGAGGAGTGCCAAATTCACATGAACCATGCAAGCTAAGCAGTAAAACATGTAAGGAAACATTCGTAGCTTGATGCCAGCTGCAAAAACAAACACTTGGTTTAAAGTGTTCAATAACATTGCAGTAAATAAGAATACTGAACTCGCATGAGGCTATCGACAGGCATCAGTAGGAAAATATCTCACAAAACTTGACCTAGTTTTAGCATTAGCTAGTTACGCTAGCCCTGACTGATAACTTTCAGCATCCGCTATAGTTCAAAACACTCAAACAAGTACAAAGGATATCTTGGAGGCGTTTAAGTAATAAAGTTTTCCCCGTGCCAGTTGCTCCGAGAAGTAAACACATTTGTTTGCTGCTCATTTCGCTTTTTTCAGCACAGGTAAAGCATTTCATCATGTTTTCGAAGTAGCCTCACTATGGAGATGCTCACGTGACGAAGTTACTTGACAGCGATAGGTTAAATAGAAATCAATCAGTCTGATTGGCTGTTCTTAAACTCATGTGATCAAAGCGGAAACAAAACAAGCTTATCTTTTTCTACCTAAAGTCCTCATTGCCTCGAACGATGGAGACTGTTAGAGACGTCATCTGAACTTCTGCATTTAGTAATGCGTTGTTTCAACTAGAATTGTAATTTATTGCGGACAGCCTCCGAGAAATAATCATGGAAGCGAAACTGAAGAAAGAGCTGGGGACAACCATGTTAAAGTCGACTGGTCAAGCAGGAGGTGGATGTATCAGTGAGGGCCAGTGTTATGATACCGACAATGGGAGAGTTTTTGTGAAGATTAATCACAAGAGCGAGGTATATTTTTCATATCTGTGCACTTTAGTTTTTGAAAATGTAGTTGCATTATATTCATTAATCTCGGGCTTTTTATTTTTACTAATTTCAGACATGTATGAATGCTTATATTGCAGTTATTAAACCATTTGAATGCAGCTAAATGACAACAAGTAAACCATTTATACATTTGTTTCTTTGTATATTGATTAATACCTACTGTTTTTGTGTTGTTGTGTTATGTAGGCTAAATTGATGTTTGATGGGGAGATGGCAAGCTTGAAAGCCATTTTAAAAACAGAAACTGTTAAAGTCCCAAAACCCATAAAAGTGATTGAGCTTGACAAGGGAGGATGTGTATTTGTGATGGAACATGTGAACATGAAGAGTCTTAACAAGTGAGTGTCCTGCAATTAAAAAAAGTTCTGATTTATTACAGGTTACTTCATTCGTATGATAATCTTTTTTTTCTCTCCAAATTTCTGTAAAAGATACTCAACACAGCTTGGAGAAAAGCTGGCAGAGCTTCATCTTCACAACACAAGGCAGATGGAAAAGCAAAAGAATGAGCAGCAGACCGTGGGTAATTCACTGTACATTCACACAAACGCTTGTAAATATGGACAAATACATAAAGTTACTTTCTGAAATGTCTAATATATACTAACACATTCTCTGTTAGTAGGATTTCTTCTGACTCGATCTGTGTGATCATATTCAGGTAAAGGAGCTGGACAGTCAGATGTGGCTGCTGTAGAGAAATTTGGGTTTGATGTAGCAACATGCTGTGGATATTTACCACAGGTATATCATGAGAAAAAAAAAACTGCCTCTAGTACACATTTGTTATACATATGTTGAGAAATTATTCAGAATCTATTTTTTTCTTCTTTACTTCTCCAGGAAAACGAGTGGCAGAATGACTGGGTGTCATTTTACTCCCAGCAGCGGCTGCAGCACCAACTCAACTTAATGGAGAAATCGTATGGAGACAGGGAGACCAGAGAACTATGGGCAAAGCTACAGGTGCATCCTCCTTTTGACTCCATCAGAAATTTGACACAAATCAAAGCATTATGATAACTCTGTAATCTGATATTTCAATGCACATATTGTGTCTGTGTGTTACAGCTGAAGATCCCCCAGTTTTTCACAGATGTGGAGATCTTCCCTTCTTTACTCCATGGAGACTTATGGGGAGGCAATGTTGCAGAGTGTGCAGAGGGCCCTGTCATCTTTGACCCTGCTTCTTTCTATGGTCATTCAGAGTTTGAGCTTGGCATCGCTGGGATGTTTGGTGGTTTCAACAGCTCCTTTTACTCAGCTTATCATGATAAGATTCCAAAAGCACCAGGCTTTTCAGAGAGAAACCAGCTCTACCAACTCTTCCACTACCTGAATCACTGGAACCACTTTGGTGGTGGCTACAGAGGCTCTTCAGTTAGGATTATGAAGAACCTTCTCAAATAGACACTTTCAGAAACCTCTACAGTCTTAATCCCAAAACATGTATAATTTAGTTAATTTGACAAAAACTAAATGGCTAAGTGGGGAAACTACTAACATGATATTTGTAATATTGTGCAGAAAATGTATAATTACTCTAACATAAAAGTTCTACTCCGACAGCTTCACTTTCACCAAGTTTCATTCTTAATTCCTTAAAAGTTAACTATGCAATACTGCAAATTGTAGCTGAGCAATCCAGAGACAGTCTTGTCATAGAAGTTGGCACATCTCACTGGCTTGTAAATGTTGTATTGCAGCAAATCATTTTAAATTGGTTTCTGCTTAATTTCATTGAACTGGTATCTGCATAAACTATTACTGTTTACTTCAGCTAAACCAGCAATAAATGGTAAATATAAAATGTGTGTCAGAATCTGCTTCTTTTGTGTCCGTTTTCTTATTTAAGATGAAAACTAATAGATCTTTAATTCCTGTTTCAGTGTAAAACAACAGGATTTGGCTAAATGCAGATATTGAAACAATTCTAAATCTTAAAGTTTGTTGCCCAGAATATTTTAGAGTTTGTGTCTCTTCGTCTCACCTGGGTTGTTTGTTTGTAAATCAGTTCCTGGGCGTGTTTTCTAGCCTCATTTAAAGTCTTTATCAGATTTGACAGAAACGAGAAGAAAAGGACGTACGCTCAAATGAGCCACTTCGCGTGCCGTACCAAAGGGCGGGGCATCATAGCAGCGCTAGCATCTTCACTGTTAAGATGTTTGCGTTATTGTGTCTAGTGCAAACAGTATAAACGTACTGTTTTTTCACGTTAACTTCCCACAGGCCAAGTTTGATTTTATAATATTTTAAAGCAATTCCGTAGTCTATTTTTTACACCAGTTAAATTGCTAAATGCTAATATTAGCTAGCTAAGTAGTGCATAACTTAAGACAGCAAATGTTAGCATCCTCTACAGAAACTTTCTGAGGATTAAACATAGTAAAAATGACCTTATACGAGGCTGAAAATGGTTTCTCTGGAGGTGAGGAAGAAGAGGCAGACGCGATTGTGAAAACGTGTGTTTTAAGTGGCTTCAGTGAGAGCAGCGAGACCAGAGCTCTCATCTCCAGCCTGGTAGAGGTCCATGATGATCTGAGAGCATCGGAGATTGCGATTCAGAGGTTCTTAGGTAAGAACATTTTTCATTACAATAAAATCATGCTTTAATGGGCTCGTCATTCATGACAGTTTACTGTCTTACTTTCTCAGTAATAATGGACGGATATCAAGAGCAGCCTCACTTGCTTGATCCACATCTAGGTACTACAATAACCTAAGTACTAGATGTAGTTCTGTACTAGATGTTGTTCTGTTGGGTCAATTACACGCAGTTAAAATGTATCTGATTTCTTCTTTTTTATTTATGTTAGAATGGATGATGAAAATGATATTAGACTTGGTGAGGACTGAAAATTCTCCTCCCTCATTGGTTCACCTTAGTTTCAAGTTTCTCTACATCATTTGTAAGGTGAGTTAAACATCTAAATAGTATGTTATTGTTTCTTGCATTTTTCTAAAATTATTTGATTTACTCTAGTAGTTGGTTGTATAAGTGTCTCTGTTTCTGATTAGGTCAGAGGATATAAAATCTTCATGCAGCTTTTTCCTCATGAGGTGTCGGATGTGCAGCCAGTCCTGGAGCTGATGTCCAGACAAGATCCTAAAGAACTGGGGGTAAATTTCCATTAAAAAAAAGTAGGGGAAAAAGATGGTTCAGACAAGAGATGCACCAAAAATCATTCAGTGACCGAAGTCAGACAATATTTTTAATCTGTTATAGACTGATCTAAAACTCAAAATTAGATTTTTTTTTTTTCAGTCTGTGAATGCACCATTGCCAAGCAGCAATACAAACATCCAACATTATTCCAAATTCTTGAACTCACCACCACTAAGCACAAATTCGTATTAGCAACAGATCTTCATGTTGTTACTTCCTGGATTATACTGTTCAAGTAACCAGAAGTAAGTATGGTATTTTATTGATTATGAGTCTTTGAGATAAACTGGAATCGGACAATGTCTGTATCAGCAGGTCAGAATTGGAAATCTCTTTAATGTTCATATAGAACTATCACAATTGAATAATTAGGATGATGTCATATTTTTCATATGCCCCACTGAACCATATGTGCATTTGCCTCCACTGTGTTTAATATTCAAGGATGCTGAATTGAAATGTTTGACCATCAATTCATTCCAGACTTGGGAAACCCGCTACATGCTGCTGTTGTGGCTGTCCATGACCTGCCTCATACCCTTTGACCTTTCTCGTCTGGATGGCCATTTGGAGTCGGATGGCGGTATGACTAAAGAGCCCACCATGTATCGTATTCTTGCTATTGCAAAGGTAAGTAGGTTGTAAATAATTAAATTTGATCTGCTGATATATCAGAGACATTTGTTTCATTGTAGGTTTTGAAAGGCATGAATCAGTCGTGTGTGTGTGTGAATATATATAAAAAAAGTCTTGGTCATGTATTTTCCAAGTCCCTAAACTCAAAGATTTGATGTAGTCATGATACATTTTTGCATAAATATAACTAAGTTGCAGTCACAAATATGGAAACAGGTGGAACAATAATCTAAGATTAAATTTATAACATATTTTCTCAGTTTTGCCCATTGACTAATTCCCTTTTTGTTGTCATCTTTTGCATTTCTTTCTTTTTGTTAGATTTAATGACAGTTTAGTAGCGAAATAGCAACATTAGCCTCGGTGATTAGCAATGATATAAACATATTTTATTTAAAGCTAATTATTTTGATGTAATAATGTGATGTGTATAGCTATGGTTTTTTTAATATAATAAAAACATAATTTTTCTTTATCTACAGTCTTATCTACTTGTTGGTGACAGTCCCAGGGATGCTGCATCTGTACTCATATCAAAGTAAGTGTAATTATTTTTACTATGTAAACAAGAACAGACCTGTACCAGTTTCCTGTTTTAATTATGAAATTCAAACACAGAATGCATATTTTCTTTCAGTTAATGCATTTTACATGGATGCATGCAGGTTAATACCGTGACTATTGATCTGTAAATGTGTTTTTTGGCCACTAGAGGGCAATATTACAACAGAAATGGATAAACCAAAATAAAGTTTGACTTAAATTATCATTGAATTTAAATAAAACTGAAATCATGCTGTTTGGAAATTGTAAAATAAATACACAGATGACAGTAACAATAAATTAAATCCCTGTAGAAAGAATATGAAAATACCTTATCTAACTTACTGTGTTCACGTGTGGGGAAACACCTATAAAATCACCCCATATTCATTATGTTCACTATAAAAGCCATAAGGATGGTTAGTCATGTTGGATCCCGTGAACTAAATACTAATAGCTTGTTCATAAAATTACAAATATTAAAGTTTAAAGATTTAATAGAATTTAGGGCTGCATTATTAATGTATAGAGTCAATAAAAACACTAATAATATTTAAAGACTGTTCATAGAAAAACAAGGGGGGTATAATCTGAGAAGGGAATAAATATAAAACATCATTATGTTCAAATTAACCTTAAAAGTATAATTCAGTCTGTGGAGGTATTTTATAGAACAGTGTTGAATAAATAAGCGAAGTACAAATTATATTGCAGTTCCAAAAATATGCAAAGGACTGATTTTCACCAAACAGACAGTGTGATATGTGATGATATTATACTTTAATGCATAATGCTATTATACTCTGGTGTTCTAACACTTTTTGTTATTTTACAATGATTTTGTTGAGGTTATTTTGCTCTAATATTATTACAAATATTGTGTGACAAGTTATTTTAAAGATAAGATAAAATAAGCTGTGCTTTTTCCTATTCCTTTTGTAACTAAAAGTTTATGGTGTTACTTTAATATCTTTTGAAAAGTCGTACATGTTAATGCCATGGTATTATTTTTACTTTCCTATAATATTTTGTTGGTTTGCTATTTTCTTTAAGACTTCAATGTATTTTTTAACCGTGTTCGAGAAAAAAAGTGCCCTTGGCTTGCCTTCATTGATCTCTACATGTACTTTTGCTTGTAAAACCTTTAATCTATTTGTCCTGTGTGATTGTACATGATCATGCAGGTTCATGACACGCCCTGATGTGAAACAGAAATGCCTCGGAGACTTTCTGGATTGGAGTCTCTCCACTATATCTCAGACCGATGACCATTCAGTGAGAGGCATTGTAGCGCTGGAAGGTGTTCTGCAGTCTCTGGTAAACGTTCACACCTGTGATAATGGCGTTCACGCCTGTCTGTGTGGGTGTTTGAAGAGGGCTCAGTGTGTACGTGCTTCATTTGCTTAGACCTTCAGAGGGTAATTTACAAGAGCAGACATGACTGGTATGCTTTACACAATACCCCGTGTGGTTTTTTAGCAGGTGTGTGATGCACCTGCTGCCTGTGTGGGATCTGTTGCTTCAAGTGACTTGAGACAGTTTAATCCATTGCTGTAGGCTAAACGGTTTTTCAGTCGTAGAGCAGCACTGAGGGTGATGGGATTTGAAAAATTCACGGTTCCATCTTAATATATCACACAATACCTCACTGCAGATACTTATTAATAATGAGTGGTATTTCATAGTTAATTGTTGTGTGATCTAAGAAAATTTAAGGTGTCTCTGCTGCAAGTAAATTACATCCATTGGCAAATAAACTTGCATAACATGTTTAGAAAGAGTCTCTTTGTGCTTATTTAATGTCGGTGTAATAAAACACTGAGCCTAGTTGTTGCTTTGGGCTCTCTAAACTGGCTTTGTGTGTTCTGTCATGCGTTCCTTTTTTTGTATAAATTACTTGCAAGGAACTCTTAAGAACCAAGATTCAAAAACAAGAAAAAGGCAGCAAAAATGTTTTTTTTACAAATAATATTTAAAAACATGTGGCATGTTTCTGTGTCTGAGATTGATTTGTGTGTTTTTTAATATATATTTTATAGGCAAAGCTTTTTAAACATGGAAAACGAGATGACCTCCTACAGTATGGTAGGTTTAATTTTTTCTTTAACTTAACTTTTTTGTACTTTAAGAATTTGCCTCCTAATTGTTACAACAGGAGCATGGGGCATGTGATTATCAAAACTTTGTGGTAAAACAAAAAAAAACAGAATCTTTTATATTAATGAGCTTTTTTCATAGAGATTGTTTTTGAATCCAGATATTTCCCATATCACAAGAGTGCGTTCCCATTTTAAGAAGGCGTCTTTGACTTTCTATCAGTACATATTAGTAGTTAAATATCAAATTGCTATATGGCTTTAATGTGTGTGTCTCTGTGTCTCCCAGCTCCTACAGTTCTGCAGTGTCTGGAGCAGAAGCGACTATCAGAAAGTAGTGAGGCCAAGCTGCAAAAGCTCGGTGTCAAACTTATTCAAAGACTCGGCCTCACATTCCTCAAGCCACGATTGGCTTCTTGGAGGTCAGGCATATTTCATTGTATGCTCTTGGTATAAAGAAACAGAATAAAGCATTTTTCTTAACATTAAAGGTCCTTTTTTCAGGTACCAGAGAGGCAACCGCTCCCTTGCAGCTAATCTTTCCATGTCCCTGCTGATTTCTGCCACTGCTGCTGTTCCTGAGACGGACATACAAGAACAAGAGGAGGACTACGATATACCTGAGGAGGTTGAGACTGTTATTGGTAAGGTGCCACCTCCACTTAGTCTCAGATATGTTGAACAAAATCTAATGTATTTGTTATTTTGCAGAGCATCTGCTAGTTGGGCTGAAAAACAAGGAAACAATTGTGCGCTGGTCTGCAGCAAAGGGGTAACTGTTTACATTCAATACACCGCACACCAGAGCAGTTGATGCTTGTCTTCTTCATTCTTTATGTAAAAAGCAACTTTCTCTGCAAGAGAAAGGCCTACTTGAACTTATTTTGATGTTTCAGAATTGGGAGGGTGACTGGGAGGCTCCCCAAGGAGCTGGCAGATGAGGTGGTTGGATCAGTGCTTGACTGCTTCAGGTAGGTTCATGCTTGGGGCACTCTGTCACCTTCTGCCAACTCTGCCTTTCATCATTTCTTTTGATGTATTTTTTTTAAAGAACTAAAAACACTAGAAAATGTTTTAAATCCCCTTTATATTTTTCATGTTAATGATTTTTTTTTTTTATATACACCTGTTTTCTTTTTCTCTTTAAGTTTTCAGGAAACAGACAATGCTTGGCATGGAGGCTGCCTCGCCCTGGCAGAACTGGGTAGGAAAGGACTGCTGCTCCCTTCAAGACTCCCTGATGGTACGAACACTGAAATAGGATCAGTTTAATACACAGACAATTCAAGAAAACTAGTTGTTATTTCTTTATTTAGCATTTTTACAGCTATTCACATTTACAGCACAAGAATTCTGCATCTTCCATTGTCAGCTATGTATATTTAATGAAGACACGTCAGTTTTTAAATTATGAGGCCCCTTTTCACCTTTTTAAATCAGGTGTGAGAACAAGATTAATACAGTTCTACACCTGTAAGAACAAGTCTGCCAAACGAACGAGTTTGTTCTTTCTTTTTGTTGACGTAGAACTTTGCAGCAGCGCTGTTGGCATCTACATTTATTCGACTGCTGTGACTCTGCTATATCAAGAAAGTCTTTTGATGTTGAGGCTTGCTTGCATTAGAGTGTCAGTCCTCATTTTTACATTTCTGCATACAGTCAGAGTTTAGTTATTAGCAGCGAAGCCTCCTCCTCAGAGCCCGCCCTGATGTTTTTGCCTTCTTGTTTAGTTTAGAGCATTTGCTCTCAGTCTGGCCACTGTTTGCTCTTTTCGTGGCTGTTTTAGCCCTTGTAGTTGGCTTGGTTACATTCAGAGAACCATTACTTGTGTTCAGTGGCTCTTTAGAAGGCTGGCATGTAACACTGAAATTGTGCGAAGATACTGCAGAGCTTGCAGTAGCGAGTTGGCAGAGCGCCAGAGCTGCAGTCTGCCTCTGGTCACATGGTTCTTCCTCCAGGTCTTCATCAGGCCTGTGTGGAAGATCTTCTGAAGTCGTAGAACTGTGCACAAGGCTGCTGGGAGAAGCTCGGAGGCTGAGATTTAGCGGAAACTCGTTGCCGGTTAATTTTTTGGTGCCCGAGCCCAGCAGTCTGTGCTCAGATTTGTCCTCCTGATCCTGGTTTCTTGTTGAGAGGTTGAGCGGTGCCAGATTGTCAGTATCGTCCTCTTGGTGTTCGTCTGACAAGGTTTTGTTCTCTGGCTCAGAAGCAGATATAGAGGAATATTGGCTGCTTTCAGCTGACCTAAAAAAGACGAGCCACAACCGAACATTATAAACAAACTACTGCAAACACAATACTCTTTCTAGATGGTGAGGAAGTGGAATTTTACTCACCCTGCATCCAGATTTCTAAACTGAGACGGGGTTCCTGCAGACTCCTCGAGGCTTGAATCTATTTCAGTGGGTTCTGTGGTTTTAGATGTGGGTCGAGGCTGAATGAAGGTCTGGGAGTCATCCACACTGGTGTACTGTGAAGTCTCAGCATCTCTCTGGATGATGTCTGCTTGACTCGGTCTGTCAGGAGACCCTGAAGCTGAACAGCCCTCTTTAGGGCTCAGCCTTGTTGCTTTGTCACCACTTTGACCATGATGACCCTCCTCTTCCGTGGAGCTATGTGGGTTGTTGTGACCGGGACGTGAGTACATGTAAAGGTCATAATCTTTATGACCAAGGCTTTGACTGTAGACATCCAAAGGAAGATACCTGTGTCCTGTGATTGGCATGGAAAGTTCATGTGGTCGGTAAAAGGTGTAATTCAGAGGAGGCGCTGGGTGAAGAGTATGGCAATATCTGTAGGAGTAAGGAGGAAAAGGGGCAGCGTGAGGTGGAGCAATGGGTTGCTGAACCAAAGGTCTTTGTGGATCTAGAAACTCTGGCTGGAAAGAAGAGTTTGGCTCATTCACACGGATGTGTCCTGGCAGGTAGTAGGGTGCATAGGGATGTCGGTCAGGCAACAAATAATGAGTGAATTCAGGAACCACAAGAGGAGTGAAGGATTTTAAGGGAATCGTTGATGAAATTCTTCCCCATGGGTTGCTTGGATGGTTGATAGGCGCTTGTGAATCCTCTGTCTGCTGTGCAGGTGGTTTCAAGGATTCTGCACCTTCACGGTTGGGTGTGACAGGGGAGAAAGCAGAAGGGCGTGGCTGGGGCAGATCTTTAATCTCATTGTTCTCCCTGATTTCTTTCTCAGGGCATATATTTGGTTTTTCCAGATTCTGGGTATTAACTGGACTCTCACGCCCAACATCCACTTCTGTCTCATCTCTGCTCTCGTCTTTGTTTTCTTCCACTTTGTGTTCCTCTGGACTTTTGTTTTGGACTGCTGGAAGGACAGTCACACACTCCTTAGATTTGACAGTGACTCCTTTGGCTACAGCCTTCATCTGTCGGGTGGTTTGCCCATTTTTCTGTGACATCAGTGAGATGGAGTTTTTACACAGGTTGTATTTCATATGGTTGAAGAGATGGGACTTTTCATTACAGGTGAATGGGCACTGGAAACACTGGTACTTGAAGGGCTTCCCTGGAGGTCGGGGAATGTAGTGAGGCCTTTTTGGCTTACGTTCCTGAGCGATGTCCATCTTTATAGCACGTTTTCTAAAAGGAGAATGTAGCACATTATAGATGAATTAGTAATGCTTAAGATTTGGGTTTGTTTCCAGTAAATTTGTCACAAGGAACAAACGTAGAACCTGTAAGGTTTTGTCCCAGTTTTTTTTCAAGTAATGACCCGAACAGAGTTGTTTGACTGGTTCAGATAAGAAGGTGTTGTCAGTGAAGGTTTACCTCTGTGTTTTTTTTTCTAGCTGCATGGCTAGAAAAATCTCCTTCTGTACAAACACTACACCCTCAGGCTACATTTGTTCCTTCACACTCGGATGGATAATAAGCAGACAGACATATTTAAATTAGAAAACCTGTCTACTATATGCAAAACGAACCCACATGTTTGCATATATCCAGTCTCAGTTTGGTTTTGGGTAATTAGTTCCAGTGAACACTCGCCACCAGTAAGTTTGCTCGTACAGCTGTCTGTTCATTTTAATATCAGTTTAATCATCGGCCTTATAAAGTTAGAGGGCCGCTAGGGCCCCAGGCAGAAAGATTACTCTTAGTTTCACAGACCTGGAGGACATGTGGAGACTTGCTTTCTCTCGCATCTAAACTGTGTACTGTCAGCGTGGGAACTACAACCTAACCTGCTTACCAGCCTGCTTCCCATGACTGCACCTGCGGGATGCATTCATCATTTGATAAGCTGAGTATCGCTTCAGCTTCTGCTACCATAGAAGTTTATTAGTGATGGAAACCATTTAGTGTGAATCATTTATGTGTTCACCTTTTCAAATGAACCTAAAGATGTTGGTTTAGAGCTTCTGGGTGTGCAGAGAGAAACCTGCTTGTCGTGCACTGTCGCAAGAAGTTGTCACTCAAGTTTTGGCTGAAATAGCATGCAAGGACACTCCCTTTTTAAAGAACTGAAATTCACTCGAAAATACCTTTTTAGCACATTTACACTCTGAGTAGAATCCAGGCAAAATCTTATAATACATCTAGTTGTCAAGGAGACAATTAAGTTCTTTTTTAAAATTCTCAGTTTTCATGCTACATCACTTTACTAGACTACAGTGCTGCTCTTTAAAACTTGTAGCACAGCAGTTATTCACCCATGACTGTAGCAGTATAAACAGCAGATGATAGAGATCTGTAGGTAACAGGTGCACATTTAGCTTAAACCCGTCCCTAAATACAATTTAAGTCAACAGCACTTTGACAAATCACTGGCCAATAACAGAAATACATTTAAATGCTACATATAAAAACATTATTTAATGATGTTTCCTTGTAAATAAAACACAAACATTAGATAAAATATTACCTCTGGAAAGTGAAGTCCACCGAGATGTGACCCACGGTACGCAGCCTAAGTCAGTGTGGTCGGAGCGCTCGTTTTGATAGCTGAGAGCTGTGGATGCATGCGGTGATGATATTAGTTGTGTGGCAACGTCTCCTCTCTGAGGTGTTGTCTCTCTAGTGGGTGGTGCTTCAGTCAAAACAGCAAGGCCCTCGGGCAACAGTGATCCACCTGATATTAGTCAGGCCTCCAGCAATGATTTAAATGCTGAGGTGGGAGATCGAACTCTTTCTGGTTGTGGCTTTGTCTTTGTTTAAACACTCATACGGGCCTCATTTTACTCGATGTTTACATAAAGTTTTAGAAGTGAAGTTCTGTAGCTAACAAGACATGCAGGAGATTTGCATACGCTGCTTATTTCCTCAATGTGATGTTAAAAAGTTTGTTTGAGTTTTTTCCATAGCTTTATATATACATATTTATAAAAATGTTCATTCCACTTCATTATTAAAACTAATATTTTATTTATTAACTAGGAAGAATTTTCTCTACAAGAAGAGAATCTTTACTAAATGTTTGGTCTCTTTTAATGTAAAGCAATATGTTTTAAAAAGCCTTTTATTCTCTGATTTTATCAAACTTCCCATATTTTTTATGTTGCTTTTTTTAGTTGTGCCACTTATTATCAAGTCTTTGACCTATGAGGAGAAGAGGGGCGCGTGCAGCGTCGGGTCCAATGTTCGTGACGCTGCCTGCTATGTCTGCTGGTCTTTCGCCAGAGCTTACGAACCAAATGAACTTACACCTTTTGTCACCCAGATTGCAAGGTAACACTTTTAAAACTCCCTGTACAAATATTTATGTCCATATTTCGATCTATAATGTTTCATCTACTAACTTCTCTTCCTTCACCACCTTCAAACAAAGAACACCAGTAATGATGCATTTCACACAACAGGATAAATCAGAAACATTTTTTTTATTATAGCTCATTCTGATTGACCTCATCATTACCTTATTATTGTTTGGTTTTTTTTTGCATAGAAGCAGCTCAGTTTGCCTCTAAGCAGAGATTTACTGTCTCAAACCAGTTTTTCTGTGCCACACCTGCAGCAATTTATTATCTGTATTTTTTTCCCTATAACTAATAAAATTATTATGCAGGATGGAAAAATTGCTTGTAATTTAATGGTGAAGTTGCATATACAAAAAGTAGATAACAAATTAATTATATAACTGAGAAGTAAGTTTGAGTTATTCTATCTTGGATTATACTGACTGCATGGTAAATTAATAGATTTCATGTTTTTAAAAAGTATTTTTTCCTTCAACATTTGTTTAGATTGGATCATAAAATTGAGGAGAGTCGGTGCTTTATTCCTGCAGGTGAAATTTAAAATAGCCATTATTCTTACATAAAGAGGGTTTGTGCTTGGCTCTACGTGAGCAGCATAATGTTTGTTTATGTGTACTATCATTAAACAGTTTAACTTGAATCTATTTGCAGAGAGTTGATGGGCTGTGTGCTCTAATCTGTTAGCTAGAAAGCTAGTTTTTGTAGGTCTCGTCATAGAAAGCGTATCTCCAGGTCCAAGCATTAGAACTAGAGTTTCTCCATAAAACTTGTCGATCTGCCTCCAGGGTAGAGGTGTAGATCATACTCCTTTGACGTATGGTCCCTCTTTGTTAACAGTAACGGTTTGTGTCATGCTTTAATTCTCGTCTCTTGGTTTGCGTGTATGGGCCTGCGGCCTCTGACTGTGCAGACCAGCTCTGCAGTGTCAGTGCTAACCCCTTTTGCGAGTCACTATCAGCAGTCGGGCCCTCCCTTTACCTGGCCCACAAGATTGCCAGGTTTCGCCTGCTGTTGTAGGTTTCGGTCGCCGTTTGGCAGAAGTGCCGGGACAAGCTGGTTCCTGCTCTGTTCATCTCAGCCTGATGACATTTATTGAAAATGCTCATTTGTGACTATGGGACTTAGTGACTTGGGGGCAAATGCAACCAGTTCTGTTTCTGCTTAAGTTTCAAAAGTAAAGTTTGTATTTAGTAACTGTAGCATTTAGAATATACCGTACACTGCATTGCCTAAAGTAGAATCAGAGTAGGAAACTCTTTTAGTTTTCAAGCCCTCTGGGCAGGAGTTGTTTATTAAGGTGGACTGGGGCAGTTGGTAAATCACATTGTCTGGATTTTTCAGTTTAAAAGCTGTTTGGACACGGAGTGCTTGGTTAAGGAGTAAAAAAAGTTATTTTTCCACAGGCTTCCCACTTATAAACGAATACTTTCACACCCACTCCTGACATTTACAGTAGTGTACAGGGATGTTCAGAAAATAAAACACCAAAATTCTTCTAAATGCTGTGGATTCAGGGTTTAGTGGCTCTGTTCTGTGAACCTTTTTTGAAGCTAAAATCCATTTTGTGGTATTGTAGAAATAAATTGAGTCTTTTTTTTCCTGCAGTGCTTTGCTAATCACGACTGTGTTTGATCGAAGTATCAACTGCCGGAGAGCTGCCTCTGTAAGTCCTCTGATCAACCTCCCATGATTGAGTAACCAAAGACACAAAGCTGAATAAGAAAAGTTCATTTTGCGTCTCTTTTCGTCCCAGGCTGCCTTCCAAGAGAATGTCGGCCGACAGGTTTGTGACAGAAGTTTTGACTGTGGCAGAAGGGAAAACAGAATAACTCTGATTCGATCCTTATTTGTTAACAGAAATCCAGATCATGCTCAAGCTTGTTTTGTTACTGACAGATCTTGAAGAAAATGGCCTTCAGGTGTAGCTACAGGGCACCTGCAAACGCTTGATTAGCCAGTAGTCTTTGAGCTATAACTCCTTTCAGATTTGTCATTACTTGCATTTGGAACCTTGTCACATAGTTTTCATCTCAAAATGTGCTCATTTATATCATTATTGTTTAAACTCATCCCTTTTCTTTCCATAGGGAACGTTCCCTCATGGTATTGACATCTTAACTGCAGCTGACTACTTTGCTGTAGGAAATCTCAATAACTGCTATCTGAGCATTAGGTAAGAAACCGTTTGAAACTCTTGAGGATGTTTTTGCGTCACAAACTGTCAAGCAAAGCCACATCTCAGTAAATGGTTACAACATGCTGTTTATATTAGCAGCTTGAATGATAGAAAGGGATGACAGCAGATGTAGAAAAACTACATTTTTACAGCAATTCATTAAGGTTTTTTGTTATTCCTGCTAAGTGTAGCACTCTCTTTTATAGCCAAACATCTCACTTTATCATTGTTGGTTCAAGAGACATCAATCCAGCAGTGTTGTGATTTATCTAAACGCAACTTTAGATGCAAAAAGCCATGCTTGTATCTGAAGTAGTGTTTGAATATTTTATCATTTCTTTGCATTTTCAGATCTCAAAGTAAATGTGCTGGCATGTCTGCTCTTGAAAATACTGTATTGGCAACTTTCAGGAGTTTTAATTTAATTTTATTTTGTTTGCCCACAAAAAAAAACCAAACACTTCAAAGTAATCAACACAGGGAAAAGCCTCATGGGCAGGAACAGTTGCTTCTCTGAGATCACTGCTGATGAGATCACTGCTCATTGGCTTTGTGTTAACACACATCTAAATGCTCCAGAGCAGCAAACTTACACAAATACTGTCTTTAAATTGGACGTTTTGGATTGAAGATGACAGTAATTACTGCTGAAATACTTGATATCTTTCTTCATCAGAAATTTCATTTGCTTCATTTTAAAACTTCATAAAAAAACAAAAAAATGACCAATGTACCGATACTTTACTTCTTAGAATCTACTTTCTAAATGCATTATTTACATGGTTAAACTTAAAGCCTTTTGGAGCCTGGAATTTGAAAGCTCAAAAATAGTGAACATCACCAGAAATGTGTCACTACCAAACACAGAACAAACAGTAACGCAGTGACAGTGAAAAAAGATGGTAGCCTTAGGGTATGGCTCACTGTTTATAACAAAAACTGAACTTTTCTACTTTTGAAAGAATAAAAACACGCTGAACATACCAGTAGCCTTTATTTTCTGCATAGTGAAAGTTTGTTGATGTTGTTCTTAAAGTGTCTACATAGCTGGTTTCGAAGACTACACCAAGTTCATGATCGACCATTTAGTAACCATGAAGATCAACCACTGGGATGGGTCAGTACTTACAATGTTTCATATATCTTTGTACCCTTAAATTTATAGGAGTAAATCTTGGAATTTTTTAAGGAAACATACTTTATTTGTGTTTTGCAGTGTGATTCGAGAGCTCGCCACTAAAGCGCTCCACAACCTGACGCCTCAAGCGCCTGATTATATGGCAACAACAGGTAAACAATGTCACCTTACCTGTTCATCAGCCGTCATTGAGCTTTCAGTTAAAAATCTCATGAGAAATATTTTTTAGAAAGTCTTAAAATAAAAATAAAAAATGGTAATGAGCAACAAAACCAACATTCCATTTCTTGTTGTTTAAGTTTTGCCTCAGCTGTTAAAAATGGCAGTTGGCATGGACCTTCATGGCCGTCATGGAGCCATCATGGCGTGTGGAGAAATCACACATGCTCTGTACAAAGTGGGCCTTCAGACCAACAGGTAGACTTTTAAAAAAAACACGATAAACTTATTTTAGATCATTTGAAGTGATTTTGAGGATTTTCTTTTGACATTTTCTCATAAATTAATCAGTCCTGTCGCTGTATTGGCCATTTTTAGATGATTCATTTTCTACACTTGGCACTGACTTATAAATTATTCATGCATAGAAAAAGTAACTAAACTCAAGGACTGAACCGGTGTTATGTCTAGACTTGTCAGGTAGCTTTTTACCATTGAAAATAATTGATTTGAATGAGTTTTTGTTGAGCAGGGCTGTGGTGGACATCATTTCTCCAGAATGTGTGGATGAATTAAAGAACATTCACCAAGTGGTAGGTGAACTAAAAGTTTTTAACAAAACTTGTTGCTTGAATCGTCAAAATATCTGCTTTTACTAATATTTGTTGACACGTTTCAGCTGCATGAAAGAAAACAATACAGGTAGGCAGAAAAATGCTCTTTAACTTTGATGTAAAACAACAACATGGTAAAGTTCTTTTTTTAATGCACAGGGGCTTTGGTGGAGCTCTGATGAGACCAGCAAGTGAGTATAAAGGCTAGAAGGCAACTTGTCCCCAAAGAAAAATGAACAGTAAAGAATGTGGACCATCTAATACCTGTTTTACTTTATTTAGTACTGAAATGCTTCTTGATATTAAATAAATATAAACCATAATAAATGTTTTACCATAAAGTAAATAATGATCTTTTTTTGCAGTTTGCAGTCTGATAGAAAAGCTGTCCCTGTCCAAAATGCCTTTTAAGAACGACCCGATCATCAGTAAGTAAGCAGAACATCAGACGCTGTTCTATTTTATTCAGTGTCAGCACTGAAAGGAAATAATGTGTTTCAGGTGGTTGGCAGTGGGTCATCGATGACACCATACAGACGCTTCACCTTTTTTCAAGTGGTGTGAAGAATGGCATTATTGTAAGCACTTTTTCACTGAGTTAGTGTCCGGAATAAAACATTTTAGAGATATTAAAACTCTATGGATCTTCCTTTTTAAACTCGGTGATATTCCTCTTCTTGGTTCTGCAGGTGACGGTAGTCTCAGCTCTGTCTGCGTTGTGTGAGGAGTACTACCAGGACCAAACGGGCCAAGTGGACCCTCAAATGCAAGGCAGGTTTTATATTTATTCATCTGTAGGCCTCAGATATAAATCTAATGATTTGTTTATACATCAAGGTTTTATGAAAGTTGTTTTTCTGTGTTTGTGCGCAGAGGTTTTGGTGTCCCAGTACACTGAATGGCTAAATAGTCCACAGGTGCTCACTCGTAGTGGATCTGCTCTCGCCCTCGGCTGCCTGCCTAGAGTCATGATCCACAGCAAACTGAAAGAGGTCGTTTTTGTTTTTTAAATACTTTGTAGATCTGTTTTACTTTAGTGTTTGGGTATTAATGGCTGTCTGTTTCTGTGTTAGATCTTTGGCGGCCTTCAGGAGATGTGCGCTGTCAGCCAGAAGGAGAGAAATTTCACGGAGGCGAGAAGAGATGCAGTCAGATCCATCGCTCAGTGAGTTTTCTTTAATATTTAAAAATGTATTATTCTGAAGGTCTATGTTAAGGTTCTCCTTTCTGTCTTCAATTGTGTGTGTTTTCTGCTTATTTTAGCGCACATCTGTCAATAGAAATGTCAAAGTAAACAGTAAACAGACTGTACTTGAAGGACTTGAATGGCACGTTCATCTAATCTGATTGAATTTTAAATATTTCCTCAAAAGTCTCATTTTACCTCACTTTCCATGTCTGCTTGTTTTCCTTGTTATTTAGCATTTTGTGTTACTTTGTTAACCGGCTTCATTTCTTTTATCAGAGTGTGTGTGAAGGCAGGCGTCAGTGCTCACGGCTCCCCTGACACGGCTCTGTGCTCGGAGAACATCGTTGATGTTTACGGCGTTCTGCTCAGCTGTCTGAATGACTACACCACCGACAGCAGGGGAGACGTCGGAGCCTGGTAAGGGCTGTATTTATAAACACAAAAAGCATTTTTCATTTGCCTCAAGATTTAGGAATGCTCGATCGCCGGAGGCCTCCGGTGTTTATTTTTGACCCTCCACACAGAAGTAGAACATCTTGCTTCTTTCACACGTAGCTGCAGGCCACGCTTACGGACTCGTCAGGAATGTCACCTGGCTTGTGACTTGTCCTCGCGACAAGGGATGGGCTGATCTGATTCTTTCATTCCGTCTAGTAATCTTTTTTTTCTCTGTTTTTCCTGATTCTTCATGTCTCTTTTCCTCCTTGCTGTTTTTTTTTTGTGGCATATCTTTCTCAAGCCCAGATATACACAGTGGCACTGTATTCTTTTTTAAATAACATACATATATGCACTTATCAAAAACACTAATCTGAATTCAGCGAATCCTGTTATTGCTTAAACACGTGAAGCTGCTGAGAACATCGGTTAGATTTAAATACCTTGCTGTCACTTCAGTACTTTTCCATTAGAAGCCACCTGAATATTTACACAAATCCAGGTTTAGTGTTGTTTTTTTCTTTTGCCGTTGTGGTGCGTTACATTGATTTCCATTTGTTTAAAACAATTGCCAAAAAAAGTTGTTAATCATCCTGCAATCATCTGTTTCAGGGTGTGACTTTTTATGAATTCACCCATCAGCATTTCACATAAACAAATTGTTCCCTGCAGGCGCGACACTTATTTGACTATCCAGCTGCTACCGACACTGTGTTGTGTGTCTGTTTATTAGCATATCTGTGCATCTTCTTTATTGCATGATGTTCGTTTACACTCACTGGAACATATGCCTCCCCACCCCCCTCTTGACATGTTGACAGGGTGAGAGAAGCAGCAGTGACCAGTCTGATGGAGATAACGCTGCTAGTGGCCAGAGATGCTCCTGAGATCCTTTCACCAGACCTGTGAGTAGAAATCTGAATGCTTTTTTTTTTTTTTTTTTTGCATTTTTATATATCTTAGCTCAGTTTTTCCTTGTTTGTACTCTGAATTGTTGCAGGCTAAAGCATCAAGTTCCAGTGTGTGACATGAAATCCAGATTAGATTTCTGATTATTTTGAATAAAGTCTGATTCATCTTTACTACTTCACATGCAGGGTGAAGCCAATGATGTGCTGCTTAGCCCAGCAGGCGGCAGAGAAGATTGACCGCTACAGAGCGCACGCAGGCAACGCCTTCCTGCGCCTCCTTCACAGCACTGATCCTGCAGTACCTCACATCCCCCACAAGGAGGAGCTGTTGATCATTTTCCCAGTGTGAGTGAATCCAGTCCTGGCTGATTATTACAGCACTTTATGCCAGTTTGTTTATTTTAGTAAATTCATCTTTTTGGTTTTAATTCTTGACATTATTTGATGTTTTTCAGGGAGACCTTAACCAATCTAAACTGGATCGCCGCATCCCAAGCTTTCAAGCACATCGCACAGCTGCTTGGATTGCCTGAGTATCAGTACCACACCCTGCTGGGGCTCTCCATGTCCGTGGGTGGGATCACAGAGTCCACAGTAGGTGGAGGAGCTGAATCTTGTCAAATCACAGAACAAGTATCATGAACAGATGTGCAAGAAAAGATCTCTAAACGACTACTAAGACTTGCACAATTTATGCCATGGAGCACAAAAGTTTAATGTTGCCTCTGGCTGCACAAAAGGCACATTTTTACTATTATTTTGACATTTAGTTGCTTCATCAAACTCTTCTTTGCTTTCATCTCTGCAGCCAGTTGTGATTTGGCAAAATCGGGTCTTGTTTATCTTAACTGAGGAGTCCAGACCAACAGGGGGAGCACTGTGTCCAGTGTCAAACTTCACTCATTCTCTGTGCGCAACACCTGCCTTTAGTGAGTTCATAAACTGACACACATTGGGCTGCGTCACTCCTCTCCTCCCTTTTAACTCCTTTTGATGCTGGCAAACAAGAGTTTCTCATGAGTTTAATCTGCAGCGTCTCTTGAATCAACCCCCCTCCCCCGTGTTACCTAACCTGTCAAAACCAGAAAAGGTCCTGCCCACAAGGATTTGAGCTTATTTTTAACTTTTACTGCCTATAGATGTAATAAAGAAAACAAGTTTAAAGTTTGTAATAACAGCGGCGATGCCAGTAAAGTTAAAGCAATCCAGTTGTGGCTTAAAACGCGTTCCCTTAGAGGAAATTTAGCTCGTCTTGTTTTTCTCTCTCCTCCTCTACTTTTTCTCTGCTACAGATCCATCCTCAGAGACAAGAGGTACTGATATATTTGTACAAGGTTACATTTAGGAACTCGAGCCAGAATTGCGATTCTCACACCACAGGCACGTATTCACTCTGGCCAAAGAGAAACGGAGCATCCACCAACTTTCAGGAATTGTTTCAACATCGATAGATCACTTAGCCTTGCAGGAACTGAACGACAGACGATGCTTACGATCCCATGAAAGTGGAAATGTGCTTAGTTGATGTGTTTCACAGTCTTTTCGTGAAGAAATTCTACTTCATATAATTTTCTAAAACGTTGAAAAATAAATGTTATACTTTAAGAAGAAGAAATTGGACACAAAGTTTCCTTTTAGAGAACACTGTGTTCTAGTTTGTTTCTTCAAATGTCAACGTTGGACAAATAACTGCAGTACAGTGATATAGTAATTAGTGCCCACCACTCTGCTTCACATCATGTTCTTTGCTCTTCTTCTTTCCTATAGATTAACTTTTCCTCCAAGTCACTGTTTGACTTCCTGAAGGAGATTCAGAACGATGGCGCAGCTCTGGAACAGTTTGGAGATACAGTGCTGAGGATTTTTAGGGACAATCTCCACAACAACAGGTACATCATAAAGCTCCAAGTCGCTCGCTTCAAATCAGTTTTAGTCTTTAATAGAAGTATTTTCCTTCAGATATATGGGTAATATTATTACTTTGCTGCTAAATTATTTGCCTTTTAGGGTGTCAGTTCCCGTGCTGAAGATGCTCAGTCAGATCCTCGCTAACGGCTGCTTCGAAATCCTCACCACACAAGAAAAGTTAGTGATATGATCAGATTTTTAAATAAAAATGTAATGTCTGTGATGGATGAAGCAACTCTCTTTTTCTTCCCAAGCCATCAGTTCTGTGTGGACTTGTTGACCCTTTGTAAAGAGTGCAGGAAGTCTAATGATGTTTTCAAGCTGATCGCCTGTATCGGAGTGTAAGTTTCCACATTATTGATGAATAAATGCATGATTTAAATGACCAAACAGAAAAGAAGCATACACATCTGATGGTCCTGGATTTGTTCTTCAGTTTCTGTGGGCTGATCCAGTTCCAGGGTGATGTGAGGAAGAAGGTTTTGACCCAGCTGCTGCTGCTTCTCTGCCATTCGTTCCCTGTGGTGAGTTCACAGGACAGGAGTGCACTTAGCAGATGTCTAAAGACGAATTACAGCCTCAGCTTTATTATTAAAACAACATTCATTGTCATCTTTGACCAGCTTAGTTTAACTGTAATGTGAACGTTTTTAATTTGTGTTTTTTTTTTTTTAACCTTTCTGGATGAATTGTGCAACATTTTTTGTATCGATATCGACTCAAACTATATCTAATCATTTAGTAGAACTAATAGCCATAAAGAAGCACCAGCGTGGCTAAAGACACGTAAGCTATTTTCTCACAGACACGCATGTTTTAGTGTCAGGTCCAGAGGGGTGGATGAACAGTAACCAAAGAAGAAAAAACATTTCCTGTTTGAAAACGTGACAACGGCCAGTCACACTCGCATTTGTGATGAAAATAAACTTTTTCTTTTCTACAACTTCAGATAAGAAAAACCACATCCAGTGAGATGTATGAGATGCTTCTGACCTACGACGACGTCATCGATCCAGAGGTGTTAGACGATGTCATGACCTTACTAAGTGACACTAACTGGTTAGTATTTCATATTTGGGAGCAGATTCTAAATATGACCCTGTAAGTTTCTCCATAATCGCAGGAAGTGAGATGTTTGCTTCATGTCCGTTTTTCAGGGGGAGCGACCTCGCCACAGTGCGGATTCACAGGAATCAGCTTTGTGATTGGATAGGAGTTTCAAGACCACAGCTTGTTGCCAAGGGAACCAGCTAACATTATTAAGGTTAACTGCTTCTTAAGATTCTGTAGGCATTCACAAAAAGTAAACAGTTTTCTGTCCTGGCTGAATTAACCCCTAACGACTATTTTTAAGTTCTTGTTCAGATTTCATGATTGCTGATGGGTGTTTGAACCAGTAGGAACTGACAGGAACATGCTGCAAAAAGTATGAATTGACTGCAACAGGTTCTTTTTTCTATATTTAGTGTCAAATAGCTTTTGCATTTGCTGGAAAAACATGACAAGTCGTAATCTGTCACTTTAAAAACAACAATAAATGTGTTAGACATTCGTTCTCGCACTTGTTGTCATCTCCTCTTTATTTGTTCTGTTTTTGCAGCTTCGAAACGCAAAGCAACCTAAATCACACCTTGTTGAGGGCTTATCTTGTATTTTCCCGTTTATAAATCTTTTGTTCCATACTCTATTCAGGTCTCAGTCTAATGACGCCTGGTTTCAGTCGAGCTGTTTACTTGTAATCCGTACCTGGAACGACGCACACACGTGAAACTTAAACTGCAGTTTGCCAACACTCCAGGGAAAACGTTGCCATTTAGATGTTTTGGCACACTGAATGTCACTGAGGCCCTGCTTCACCCCCCCTTGAGGAAGCAGACCTAGTTTTTCTGCATCGGCGGAGGTGCCAGGGGTTGACAGAGTCTCAGGCCTGATAGTGGAGCCACCGTGGTTTCCTGCAGAACAGAGCTTGTTGTGTCACTGCTGGTTGAGGCTTTCTCATTAGGGGCTGATAGTGGCCACATTGTGCCACACAACTTACTCAACAAAGATGCAATTGTTGCATTATTTTAGAATTAGGTGGTTTTTCTGGCTCCGTGTTCACAACAGAAACTCATTAGTCAGCTAATCACTAGATTGGATTACATATTTCTTTACAATCCTTTCCCATGAACTCTTTATTTAGACATTTTAGACATTTAAATTTATTAAAAATAGCTAATAATTATGTTTTAAGACTAAATCAAATAAATGCCATCACTATTAATCTTTTTTTTTTATTACCTTCTTGTTTTATAAGTGGTCATGCTCATGAACAAGGCCTCATTCTGTCTGCGCGGCCCACTAATATTGCCGCAGCCCATAATTCGACTTTAATTAATTCCCAGCCACATGTAAATTCCTGTAGTTGTCGATGAAAGAAATGGTGTGTTTCTCTCAATGCGGATTGACGGCAAAGCGAGCAGCTTTGCTACATTGCTCAGGGTACAGAGGAATGCTAATAATTCTGAAAGGCTTACAGTTCGCTGGCAGTATCCATGGCGATTCTTCACATACAATGGTAGCCTTTTTAGTGAGGTGAAGGGGGGAGGGGGCTGCTCCCTCAGTGACTGGGTTTGGTGTGATTTTAGGAAAGAGCTCCTTGCACTTTCCACTGTTTTGGTGACTGTGGGATTAAGTGTTTCTCATAGGAGTTAGTCCAAGTGAATGATGGGAGTCAGAATGTTATTTGGACATAAACTTGTTCTTTACATTTATTTACCATCCATTAATATTGTTTTCCATACATATATTGTAATTCCATCTGAGTTTATAAAAAAAATGCATAAAAGAACAAATTGGCAGAGTAGTTGTAATCTGAGAGCACATTATCTCCCCTGGATCACTGCAGCTTTTCTCTAACAAAATGCAGATTAAAGAACTCGCAGGGTAAATGATTTTGATTATAGTTCATCCCTGTTTTGTGCGTCATGTCTCCGGTCCTGCAGGGGGATAGAGGATTGCATGAGTTCTTGTACAGTTTTAAATAAAATCAGACTCCGTTGGATGACATTTTATTGTTATTGCTTAGAGGGAACTGCGTGTTCCTAATTTCCCTCATGATCCGGTGATTGCTATCAACATTGCACAAGTACGCATTATCGGAATCCCTTTCACAATCAATGGCTCGACTGTGGTGAGCACAGAGGCGAACGCTGCACTAATTGCCCTCAGGATAACCTTTTGTTTATTCATTTGGTTTCTGTATCAGCTGAATGATTTTCTGGATTAGACTGAGATCATCCAGGCAGGATGACTAAACATTTGCTGCTTCCAATTCAAAAATAAGAAAGAAAATCTGGTATCCCGGCATGTTTAATTTATACAAGGCAGTGGAAAACATGTTCGCTCACCTAAATATTTATGTTTTTGCAATTTTGTCACACTTTAATGTTTCAGATCCGCCCCAAAATTTTTGTTTCAGACAGAAAAACTCCAGTAAATAAAAAGTGAAGTTTTCAAATTATAACATTTGACAAGAGCAATGAGGAAAAAATAACAATAAATAAAATAAATCATGAATTAACTCCAATTGAACCCATCTGACAACATGAATGGGCTAAACGATCTCAAAAAGCAACACACCATGCCTCGTTATACAGACATTAAAGAACTCATTAACGTCTAAAGCGCTGCAAGTCTCGCTTGCACGTTTGACCTTAAGGCCATTCATGCTGGAAAACCCTCCAATGTGGCTGAAATTAAACAAATTCTGTACAGAAAAGAGAGAACATTCCTCCCCAGTGATGTGAGAGACTCAATACCAGTCATCACATGATGTCAGTTACTACCAAGCATGTTATAATCACTTTAAAATTAAATTAAATTTAGGCTGCAATAAAAAGCCAAAACAGAAGAAATCTGTAAGAGTGCACATACTTTTTTTCACAGCACTGTAGATGGTACCATAGCAACTCAGTAAGTTCTGCACCTAAATATTTGCTCACATCATTACAAACCTCTTATTCCCAGTTTTGCACTTCGTCATGTATAAACCGACTCAGCCTTTTCCTTTTTATCCCCTAAGTATAAATCTTAATATGATTTTTCTTTTGTGTTTCCTAAAACTGAGCTGTTGAACACACTGCAGGTTTATTATTCCCAGGTGTTTTCCCTGCTGAGACTTCCTGTGTTTGGCCTTAACACCTGGTGTAAGAGCAACAGACCTCCTCCTGCCTATTAGTCAGCTTCATTAGTGGAGCTCAAGTCCTAATTGTCCTGAATTTATCGAGTGGAAGTGCTGTGGAGCAGCTGTTATATCCAGCTTTGTGTTGCCAGATGGACCTGAAGCCCATTATGACACGTTTTAGGTTCCACATTTCTGATAAATTATACTTTATGCTATAAGAAATGTTCTTCTCCATGTATTTAATTAAATTTTAGTGCTGAAAACAAAACGGGAAAGAACAATTCAGTGAAAGAAAACGTCACACAAAAAGTTTAGAAAACATCAAGTTTGACTAGAAATGACCGAAGATAATTATACGACTGATAAAAATAGCAAATATACAATAATTACACGATTTATAGAAATAGTAGAGCTGCTGTAATTATGAATATGACAGCTGATGCGGTCTCCCTCTAGGAAACCAGAGTCTTTATAAGTTTCCAAAGAGCCATAATCAGCAGCACACCAGGCATACGCTCACTGCTGAGGAAATTACCATGCTGTATGGAATTATAGTCATTTGGAGACAGACGCAGCTGGATACGTTTGGGAATGTGGGTTAATTGCTGAGCCTGTGTCCTTTTATAGACCACAGGTTAATGGCTGGTGTGTTTTTTATGTCAGCGTAACAAACACGTGCTCTTAGGTAATTTGTCTAATTGAGTGGAGAGGTTGTGTTTTTGTTTTCCACTAAGATGCAAGGCCTGGTGGTAAAGCATGCTGTCATGTTTCCCCTGAATAAATAAATGACTGATTGTTCTGTTAAATATCTTTTCTTTCTGTGTGCAGCTTGTTAGAAAGCTTGTAGCGTTTCAATCGTCCTGGAGGAGTCGGACAGCTGTTATCAGCTTCAGCACCTCCCAGATTCCACATTCATTTATGCTATTTTTATGTGCACAGATGCCAGCTCTGAACTGTGTGCACTCATTTTACCTGTTTGACTTGTGAGAAGCTACAAACGCCCCTCTGTCGCATCATAAAGCGGTGATCTAGGAGGCCTGATTTCTTGTTTTTGGAACTTTCTGTCTGGTACAACATGTTCAAGGTTGCTTACTTGAAATCCTCAAGGTTTTACTCTCAGATAAGATTTGGTAGCCTGGTCATTCCTAGAATGAGACTAAATTATGTTGCTTCTTTCAGTGTTTTTCTTTTTATTCTTTCACCACATTATCCTATACACCCTCAGCTTTCCTTCAGCCTCATCCAGTCTCAGTGCACCTCCTCTTCCTGTCATCATTCTGGCCTGGGATGAACCTCGGAGACTCTTAAAGGTCTTGTTTATGAGGCGGCTCTCCTGCTGCTGCTGCTGCTCTCTGTAAATCTATGCTTAAAAGTGACTTCATGGAGACGACTCACGCGTCAGGGTTCTGGCTCGCCTCTCGTTTGGACCCCAGCCAGTATTAGCTCATCCATGACAGTGTCTTGCTCAGCTGCAGGATTGCTGTTCTGTCTTGACCCCCTTCACCCCCTGGCCTCCATCCCCTGTGAGGACGAGGGGTTAGTGAGACACCACTCCCAGTCAGAAGCTCCAACAGGGACTGACCACTGGCAGGCTGCCGGCCCCTCGGCGCCTGCTAAGCAGCACGGCCTCGAGCCTCTGCTGTTCCCTACGGAGAGGCCCAGTTTGTTCTGGACGCACGCCAGTGCTGAGCAGCAGGGGGCACGGCCGGGTCGGCTCTCAGGGGTGGTCTTGCAGTCCATGCGTGTGAATATATGTGTGATGTGTTTGGAGCCAAAATGATTAGCTTGTGTTTTGTTTTTGAGAGATTCTGTTGTTTTTTGCATTAGCGTTAAGCTTTCGGGCTGTAAGATCACTCCATCTTCGTTAATGTGAACCGAGAGGAGGACAGCATGACAAAAGGCTGATGGTTCTAGCTCCATTTGGTTATTTCCTAAAACATCAATATTTATGAGGTTTGGTCTTGACTGAAGTTTTTTTTTTTCCAGCTAGAAGACAAAAAGACTAGCTATACTCTGACTGCATATGCACGTAAAGTAAAAGAGTTCTGCACAGTTCGTTAAATCAGCGTATCAGCTGCCTGGAGAGTTACCCCCTGGAGGGAAGATGCTGGACTCTGTCACTCAAAAAACCTCTAGGCTAACTCAACCAATCTGGTCTCAATCTAGTGTGGGGGCAGCCAAAGGTCAGAACCCAAGAAGGAGTCATCCTCTTTCCTCCTTTAACACTTCGCCCGAACCTGGAGTTCATTAACCAATCCGGTTAAAGTTTTCTGAAAATTAAAATGTTCTTCATGTGTTATTTTGATATTTCTTCTCCTGGGAAAACCCAGTGGTTGGTTTTTTTATAATGCACACATTGTTTGAACAGAGGCAGGAGGAGAGGTATTTCTCAGGGTTGTGACACTTGAGTAGGTTAAAAAATATGATCCAAACCATCTGTGGCTTGGTGAAGATATTGTGATTTTCAGGCTCATACCTGGAATCAGGTCAAATCCGCCTGCCAAGTTTCACAGGAGGTCAAACTCACTTAGAGACTGCGGCTCATTGTTTCAGTCTCATCAAATTATTCCCTTAAAAGTAACTCCTGGTTGGGCTGAGTTCATCCAAAGGCTCTAAAATCATTTTGGATGGTGTTTACCTTTTTATCACAAGGCCTTAGCTCTTACTTCTCTTTTCTTAAATGATGAAAATGTGACATGATGCCAATATTCATGTTGCACGAGACTAAAACCCTAGGTTGCAGCCAGGATTAACATTTCATAAAAACGTCATGAGGTGTTGTGTGGGAAAGTGAGTTCTGGTGCAGTAGGAGATATAAATAACCACACTGCACTAAAACAGTAATGATTATCATGCAACTGATGGTATTAGATGAGATTCTTTCAGATAACCTCAGCTGGCAGGAAGTGCATCTCCTGTAGGTTGCATGGGATATTTATCCATTTTCCATAACTATGTGCACATCTGGACGCAGATGATAGGTGAGCTCAGTCAGAGCTCATTTCTACTTTGGACACAAACTATGGCTGGATTTGAAATGTATCCATGCAGCCTGACCAACAGCATGCATAGCTGCAGGGTTCAAATCAAATCTCTTTATTTTGCCATGCAAGCGGCTGAAGGATTGTTCACTTATTTCAGCTATTTTCACAGCTGCATCCTGAAATCTTTGCAAATCTTATCCATTTTTTCCATTTGTTTTCATGGCAGGGATCAAATGAGCGAGTCTTTCAGAAACAAGTATTTTTAGAAAGACCCAAACTGCAGGAAATTACTCATCTTCACAAAGCAGAGGACAGATCCAAGTCCACTCAAGAGACAAATGTCCTTGTGGTTTGATGCATCTGCTGCATTAAACCATTAGCAAAACTAAATCTTTTAATCTGTTTATGAAATGAGAGTTTTGACATTTGAAATCTGGTTTAATTCAGGATCTGGTTAACCTTATTGAGAGATATCAGTTTGCAAAGCTGCTTTTCTTTCTGCTTTTTTTTGTAGATTTTACATTTTTTTAAAAAGCAAGCAAGTTATTTATTTATGCATACATGTTGTGGTCGCCTTGAAAGTTTTTTTTTTTTGCATAGTTCCAAATTTCTTGACTTTCTTCAAGAGGCAGTCTGCTTCTTTTAAAAAGTTTCAGCTGCCTCATTTCCTCCACTGAACACTTTGACCAGAGATGTGTATCTGTGCCAGACGTGTGGGGTTAATTAAGATGAAAAACGTCTCACCAGTTTCAGAGCTGCCACTCTGAGTAAAGGGAGGGAGTTAAAGACGTTTTATATAAACCAGCACTGTGAGCCAGATCTTAAGAAAAAAGAAAAATATAACTCCTAAACCAGTGCCTGCTCTCTTCTTGGACCCGCTACATGTGATCTAAGTACTGTAGTGCTGTGTGCAAAGGGAATTCTTTGAAATCAATACATGGAAAAACCGCAGGCTGGCAAAATTCAAACCATAATTTAGCAAAGGAGAAGGGCCTCTGAGTCAGTGATGCCACGCGTTGCTCCCCCCTCACACGGTCGGCCTGCTGCAGTCTCAATCTGAAATCAGACTAATAACAAGCTGCTTCTCCAATCAGAAGAAATCACCCGGCCTGGGCCAGTCGCTTTCCTCACCGATCCTCTATTTTAGGAGTCCGAATGACGGGAGTGGAATTACACTGTAATATACTTATTAATCTCCATCAGTGATCTGGGATGAGAGAGCAGCAGGGATGGAACGCTACTGTTTCTTCAGGGCTTTTTCCACAAGGCTCATTCTCTATCCATGTTAAGGTTCTCGAACAGTTTGTACAAAAAAAAAACAACCTTAGAAATGATCATTGGTGTGCATCATGTCTCCTTTGACCCTGTTAAAGTGAAGCAGCATGAGAGGAATAGTCCTAGAAGTGAAGAACGAGGATTTAGGATGAATGGAAGAGGACTGTTGATGTGGTTGCAGTGGTCTACCAGCAGCTGTCAACCTAAAAGAGAGACTCAACTCCAGGAAGTGGCTTTTGACTCACACTCTGGAGTAAAGGAAGTGTGCATGTTGCTCTAAACTGGTTAGCGGTTTAGCATTATGTTCACTGTAAGCGCCTTCTGTCAAAGTAGCAGCGCTGTTGACGTATGTCTTCTTCATCTTGACCTCCTTGGTGATATCAAAGTTTTCCAGGGTTTCTCACAGAGATAAATAGATAAAATTACAGGATGTGGGATTCCCCCATAAAATAATTATCTGTCTTCCTGCTTGTCTTCTTATCAGTGTGGTTAGCAGAGGGAAAAGGAAGGATAGACAATGCTGCAGGCTGTTTAGGATGGCTGCTGTGATGTGGTGATTCCTCTGATACACATGGACACTATTATGTCCATGAGTGGCAACAACGAATATAATCCACATATCTGCTGCCGTCTCACCTCCATTTGAAATCTAGTGCAAAGACGACTTTTCTGTAACAGTTATTTCTGTTTACAGTGCAACTCATGTACAGAAAGCAACAAAAATGATGATAAACATTAAATATTTCCTCTTTCTTTTCACTTTTTCTGCTTCTGTTCTATTTTTTGAGGGTGATGTTTTGGGGTGAAAAAGATTATATCCCGGACAAGCCCCCAATTGTTATGATTAGAGTGGTCATAATGAATTCACCATGTAAATGTTTATTTAAAAAAGTCATTTATTAATCCTTACTTGAAGCAAATGAACCCATTACGACAAATTTTAACACGACTGGGTGTGAAAATCAGACCGACTGAATGTTTATGGTGTGCTTGAGAGAAGGATGTACCTGTGGGGAGAGCAGAGAGACAAAGAGGTTATAGACTGAAGTCATGATTTACTCTTCTAGGTCCTCATGTGTTCCACATTACCTCAACCAATCAGCTGTAGAACAAAAGGTCAAATGTCCTGAATGTTGAAGTTCTGTTTTGTGCTGTGTTTCACTAATTTCAGAGTTTTGAAGACATGAAAAAGCTTTAGAACCTCTGCACCAGAGGTTTTGGAGCCTGGGTATTTAGAGAGCTTGCTCTTGAACTTCAGGCTGCAGAGTTAAGCGCCACTTAATATGGCGAGCCATATGTGGTGAGCCGCTCTCTCCACTAGAACAATAGAGTTTAGATGATCTGCAGCATCTCAGCTGAGCGAGCGAGTGATTAACACGGAGGTACGAGTGGAGTCTGGGTTTTTGTTCCTCCTGAAAAGCGTCGACTCTGCTGTTTACAATCGGCGATGGCCTCCTCCCCTCCTCTGCTGACCCCACTCTTCCTCACCAAATCCTGTATTTATTAAACAACCCCACCACCTGTCTGAGTGAGAGGAATGTGTGTGCAGTCAGGACTCAACGACCGCTACCGGAGCTGCCAGTTTTCTGACTCCGTGTTTAAGGAGACAGGAGAGGGAGAGGCAAAGAAAGGTTAACCACTGGACTGCTGCGGTTTCAGGCCTGTATTACCGGACCACGTATCCTGCTGGTTCTCTCATTAGCCTCCCTCTTTTTCCTTCCAAAACCGTTCTCTCCCCCTCCCACCTCACTGAGCTGTGATGTGCCAGTGGGTTTTTGGAATACAGAAATAGCCCGTGTCTTGTTTTATTTGTCAGGCCTTCAGTAAGAATTCCCCCTCCAACCCACAGCTGGCCCAGGAATGTCCTCGACTCCCCTCTCAAGTCTCCACTCACATCATCACCTCTCTATCCCCCACTCACTTATTACTTCTCCTCTTCTGGACTGACCCTCTGTTTCTCCTTTTCTCCCTGTACTTTATCTCCCTCCTGCATCTTGTCCTCCTGTCTTTTCATGGACGGCTGGAGGGGGCTGACTCGGGGAGAGGAGTTGCTGGATGCCAAAGCTCACAAACTGCTCGCTGCAAACACAAAGAGTTGCTGTGGAGATAGGATCACATCGTGGAACTAGATTTGTACATATTGTCTCCCCTTTTCCTTTTTAATATTTTCCCTCTTAACCTTTCCTGTTTGGAAACCATTTATAATCCTCAGTAAATTACTAAATCAGTACGTACAGCCTTTGCTGACTTTTTTTTTTTTTGGTGGTTTTGCGGCTTAAAAAGTCTGATTATTTGGCAGCTTTTTGAAAAATTTGCAGTCAAATATCAATTTTTTTCATTTTACAACATGACAAGAATACTGTGAACTTTATTTAAATAAAAATTGTTCTTGACAATGGTGACACTTTCTATGTTTTATTTTCTGTACTTTCCCTTTAGGAAAGGTCACTTTGAAGGAGAGGAAAGTTTATTACATTTGGAAAAAAATCTATAAAATAAATATATAAGTGGAAGTATTGAGAAAAAGAGTTGAAATACTAGTTTCAGAATAAAATGTAAATGTTGAGGAAAAAATGTTATTTTAAGATTAGAAAGGGATCAAAAATTTAACCATCACAGCACAAAGACCCATGATACCCATAATGCCTTGTGCAATAGTGAATATACATCAGTAGGGTTTAATATAAGGAAATAATTTTAGCCTAAAAACATAAACTGAATTTTAAGTGATTTACAAAAAATGGTCTACTATACTTTTTTTTTTTTTTTAAAGGCGTTTCACCTCTCATCCACGAGGCTTCTTCATTTCTCTTGGATGAAAGGTGAAATGGGAAAAGTGAAGTTGCCATATTTTAAATCACCTATGATTATGTCCTGGATGATCTACACCAACTTTTCAGGATATCTGATGGTTTAAGCTGCAGCGTGAGTTATAACAATATGATTTAAAGGGATTCAGTCTGTAACTGTAACATGAAAGAGGCATGCTGCACAATATGAATTCAAATGAACTGGGTGGAATTCATATGAACAAGTATTTGAATGTGTATGCAAAGATGCCTCATGCCACCTGGAGACTCGAAACAAATTAAATGAACCGTTTTTAATTTGGATCTTTTTTTCTTCTTCTTCCTTTTATAAAATAGCAAAAGCAGAGCAAAGAAAGAGCCCTCATCAAGTGGAACGATTCAAAGAACTAAAAAGCCTCCCGCAGCCAGAAACACACTCATCGTGTTTAATCAATTTAAAACATAATAAACTCACAGCGCTGAAATGTATTTAAGGTGGATTAGAAGTGAGGAATTATATTTGCGTCAGAGGAAATCAGTTATTAAACATTAATTGGTGGGGTCCATCCCCTGAGGCATCACCCCTAAAGATTTTTAACCCTTATTTATTTAAGTAATGTCCCATTAAGATTTTATTTTATTATCTTATCTTATTATTACTCTAAACTTAATGTTATTTTTACATTATATTATAACTCATTACTCCAATAAATGATAAAAAGGAAAAGTTTTTAGTGTTTTTTTAATTGGTGTGGACATTAAAGCATTAATACTCTGTGTTACAGTTGTAATTTGCAAGAATGCTCAGTTTAAAAAAAACATACGTGCACAGAACAAGTTTTCTTTTAGACCAACCCATTAAATTATGGGTCATGATTAAAAACTGTGCAAAAATCCAAGAAAATTAAACATGCAAACCACAACATAAAAAAGTCAAAGGCAAATAATAAAACTTCAAAAATCACAAGGATATAAAATTAAACACCAGCTACAATAACTTTCATGCTTATTCCTGAATCTTCCACAACCTGGGCTCATCACAGCAGATAACAGCAGCCTGTTAGGAGATCCTGGTCAACATGGCTGCTATAAACTCCGTCTAAAACCTGTGACTTCATCTGTTTCTAATGATTTACAGCAAAGGGACCTCCTTCATTTTCCACTCTATGAGGAACAAAGGGAGCGTTGTTCAGGGACCAAAGAAGAACCAGGTTTATGGATGGGGTCAGGTCAACGCTCAGTGGAGGGTTTTTCTTTTGAACACATTGGTCGAGTGAAGCTCTTTAATTGTGATGTTTTTGATGTTGAGAGATTATAATCCGACACACGTAGGGGAGCAGAGGAAATCTGATTCCTTTCCACCACATGGTACAAAACTATAAAACTTTATCGAGCTACGGTGTCTTCCAGAGTGCACAGCCACCGTTTCCAGTTTGTTCCCATCTCTGTACCTAACTCACTTTTCTTTTAGGGGATTTCAATAAGCTATTAACATAAATTCCTTCATAGAAATTTACTTCATGCAGTTATGAATGAAATGAGCTTTGCTGACTTTAAACCCAAACCAATATGCAGCATTTCTATCACAGACAGGTGGAAAGAGTGCAGGTAATCACAGCAGGAGACAGGCGTGTAACAGAAAAGTTTATTTGCAAAAAACATTTCAGGGTGTGGCAACAGACGTGGAATGAACTGACAATAACTGAATAAACTAAGGTGTATATATGCAGGAGCAGGTGATTAGATTACCCAAATGAGGACAGGTGTGCACTGTGCTGGGTGGCTGAGGGAAACAATGTGACTCTAAAAAACACAGTAACTCAAAGAACATGACCAAAAACAAACCTATAACAAAGTGAGCTAATGTTCTGAGTCACAAACAGAACAACAGTCAACCAGCATGAATAATACAGCATCCAGTGCTTCATGCAATAAACATTAGTTGCAGTGCATTGTGCAGAAGCTTCATAACATGTCATCCTACATGCTGTATAATGTTGTGTGTGCGTGTGTGTGTGTGTGTGTGTGTGTCTGTAAAGAAGTAGAAAAGCGTGCAGCAGCCCTGCAGGAGGAAGCACTTGTTGATGCTGCAGCTAAAGTGAACCAGATGTACTGGACGGGACGTGCTGCGTTGCTCCGAACTGAGATCATTCTTCAGTTCCGGTTAGAAGCGGTAAATAATTTTGCAAAGCTCCCGTTGGTAAATGTGGGGGGGGGAATCATTATTGGAAGTCAGAGTTCCCCTCATCTTTTGGCAGAATCATTTGGCAGACGGTTATAAAAAGTGGGTTTGGCTCAACTTCTCATGAATAATTTATGGTACGAGTGAATATAAAAAATGTCAGTCACAGATTTTCATTTGCTAACACCTCACAGGACGAGCAGCTTACTCACTTTGAAAATATTTATATTCTTTTCTTTTTTCATAAAGCGCTTGTTTTAGAGGTCAAAAAATGTTTATTTAAAGATAATTACATGTTCAAATCTTAAAAGTTTCTACCAACGTAATGTAAACTTCTAGTAGTGTTTTGTGTCTGATTCATATTTTCGAGATGAACATTTTTATAGTCCAAATTGGAGATTTTCCTGGTGGATAAAATTCCACGATAAGATTCCTTGAAGGTAAGCAGCCTCATTCCTTGAAATGTTCCAGGAAAGTAAAACCTCTGAAACCTTGAGTCCTGATCAGAACATCCAGCAGGGTTTGACCTTTTTTTAGTCCATGAAGTCAAAAGAAATGCTGATTTTAGCACTGAAGACACATTCAGATACCCAATAACTTATGTTGCGCTTTTTGAGAGTAATAATTATAAAAATCTATTTGTTATAGGTTGAATCTTTCACATGCTGCTCCATGCACACACACACACACACATACACACACACACACACACACACACACACACACAGTCACAAGGTGGAGTCCTGCTGCCCTTGCTCATTGTCGGGGGGCTGCAGGCGTGCTTGGACACATTGACCGGGGATCAGATTGCTTTTGTTGGGCCAGTCCCAGGTCCACGCTGCTTCTCGTGATATCAAAGAGCGCTGTCAGTGTGCGTTAGCAAAGATGAGAGGAGGTACAAGCTCAGCTCAGTGGAGTGTGATCAGCAGGGGCCACGGTGCACCCTCAGGACAACACCGTGTTGTGTTAGCAGGCAGGGTATTCACGCAGCACTGGCAAAACAGCCACACACAGGAGCTGGGACGGCTCACAAAGGTCCACTGGACAAGAAACCAGCAGGACAAACAGGTGGCCGTTAGTCGGCAGAGAGGAAAGTTCAGATGCAACGCTCTGAGGAAGCATAAAAGAAATGGTGTGCATGGGAGGGTTAAATGACTCTAAACAGAGTGAAAGCAGGCTGCTCTAATGTGAAACAGAGCTGGAATCTGGTCAAATGATCTTTTTGTGTTTAGAAAAGTTTCTAACGGAGTGACATTTTCCAAATGTACTAAAGTGGCAGTCATGATGAGAGCTTTCAAAATATGTTTCCTCCTTCCTTTACTGTCTCTTTTAGGAAACACTGGACCACCTTTTATGAGAGAAAAGTAGAATTTTGTTTTTTTATTTCTGTTTCTGCTCAATATGATACATTTTCTGAAAAACAACAGAACAAATGGCAACAAAAACATGTAGATGCTAAAAGTTCCTGCACATTTCTCCCACCTTCCTTCTCACAATATTATCCAATAAAGAGCCTATTTGATTTTGTCATATTATTATTTTAATCCCCAGTGTAGTAGACTGGACAATAATCAGTTTGATAAGAGCTACAATAGGACAGAGGTCAGGCAGGTTGGGGGAGGATGGAGGAGGTCAGAGGTCATCTCACAGGAGGCAAAACATCCTCTCTAATGCTCCCAAAAGCCACATCCCCTGGTGTGGCTGCAGCCAGACCTGAACATCCTCTCCACAGTCCAAACACTGCAACTGTCTTCCCTTTACATCTAGTTTGTAACTAATAACATTGCACGGAAAAAATAAAAATCTCCTGCAAAAAACTGTTTGGGTTGTTTTGTCTGGGAGAGAGACGGCTCTTATCTTAGAGGAATTTCACTCACAGCAGATAGAAATCAAGGTAAAAGTAGTTAGATCTTAGCAAAAAGCATGAGATGTGTTTCCAACAAGTGTTGACACAACAAACACCAACATGTGTTTTAGTTGTTAGGAGTAATCTACCATTACTCTGCTCAGGACTGCAGGTCTCACTCGTCAGGTTGAGGCTGCTGTGAGTGAGCGTGTTTAATGTTTTGGGGTAACAGCTGCTGCTGCACAGAGAAAGATGTGTCTTATCGGCAGGTGTGACTCCTGACCCTTGTTCTGTCTCTGTCTGTTGACACGTTTGATGTTTCTGCTCGGGCATGGAGAGACACGTCGTACCTCCACGGGCTTTGTCTGCTCACCTGCCCGCATGGATACAATATCCACCTCCTCGGTACAAAGCTCCTCTGTACTCTGTACAAATTAAAAGCCAGAGGATTGATGGTGAAGACTTTACTCTCTGGCAGTGATGTAAAAAGTTAAAGGAAGCAAACTGTTTAACAACACTGTACTTCATTTTCATTAGGGTAACTGTGACACAGCCCTGCAGCGGACCACCCTTCTATGAGTAATGAGGAGGAGACTGATTGTAAACTAGTTGTTGATGTTCAGCAGGAATTCGTTCATTACCGATGATGTCAAAGCCCAAACATCCACTGGCTGCTCACCAGCGAGTTTCCTTGATTTATTTTTTTTGGAGAGCAAGGTTAATCTTTACACAACATTCCTGAAAACAGAGATACACACACACACACACACACAGACGAGTGTGCACTTTGATTCAACCGGCAGATGTTTCCAGATGTTTCCTAAACGGATGAAAGGCAGGGAAGCTCCTCGCAGACCTGCATTAGACACAACTAAGAGCTGGAAGCCGACCAGGCAGAACCACCCAGTCCCACACACACACACACACACACACACACACACACACTCATACAGGAAGTGTCAGGCTCGTGGGGAGTGTGACGAGGTGGATCTTCTTATCAGTAAATATAAACCTTGTGATAAGGATAAGGCACAAACACAATGAGCAACATTATTGTCTAAGATTGGCAGCAAGAAATTCTTAAGCTTTTCCAGCTGACTTCATCACACATCACTGATTCACCTTATGAAAACATTATTATTCAATCTGTCACCACAGCTCTGAGTGAACCAGCTCCTTACTGGAAGTGCACGAGCCACACACAGCTCTCCTCTTTGTGCCTGATTAATGCAACGTCACCCAGAACTCTGAAAATGTCAATGGGAGTCAAAAGTGGGCGTGCCTTTCACCTGAATGGGAAGACTGTAACAATTATGGTGTTACCTCAGCTCGTACAAAGGCCCCATTGTGCGGCGTGTAGCTCCCCGGGCTCGCTGGTGGATCTGAGGCTTGGCAGGGATGAGAGTGGGACGGGGCTGAGGTGTGGAGCGAGACCACCGCTGAATCGCTGGCTTTGTTTGCAGACGTGTCCTGGGATTTTGATCATATGGTTTGGAATGCATGAAGCTCAAAGCCACTTAGCTTTTCTTGTTGTCTAGGCTCCACACGGTGTCAGAAACAAGCCTGATCATGCCATAAAAACTCCGTCTTTAAGCAAAATCATTCAGGTTGTGATTCAGGTTTAAGTCCTCGAATCAGAACAATCTGAGACAATCAGAACAATCTCAAACGAGATGCTCAAAAGCCGAGGATGAATGTGCATCGACTATTTCAGTCTCTTGAATTTATGAAGTCAAATTTCCTTTAAAAACGGTCACAATTTCAGCTTTGCAGGTGAAGAAATGTTTGTGCAGGAAGAGCAAACCTGCAGCATAATACTCTTCCTGGTTTTAAATGATTCAAATCTGATGAAAGCTTTATGTAACAGAAAATATATTAAGTTGTAAATTGATTTAAAAGTTGTTAAAATGTTTTGACTTGTTTTGGACACTCTCCTTTGTATGAATGAGTTGAGTATCACCTGCTGCACCTGGTTGTGATTCACCTGTACAGACACATGCCTCATCATGACGAAACCTTCAGCAGGTGTCTGTTTCCACAACACGAGCTCCTTTGCAACCAGACATTTGTAAAATCAGCTTATCTGATTGAGTGTTTTGAACCTTCTCGTGTTCATAGTTGGAAATCTACAACTCATTTATTTGTTTCTTGGACTTTCTGCCTGCTTCCACGAGAACAGGTTGTGTCTTTCCACAACTCGCAGAGTGACTTTTGACCCGCTGAAGCGTGTCTACAAACCGGATCATGTGACTCACAGAGCATGTGGAGTGTGCCAGCTGTGTGGAAGCAGGAAAGGGTTTTTAGGTGCTTCGGATAAAACCGGCTGGACAACTCTCAGAGCGGTGTGTTGGTGTGTGTTGCAGGAGGACAGAGAGTGGAGGCTGTCACCAGAAACAGGCTGCCAGGCTCAGCTCCCATGATCCCTCAGCTGATTCTGCAGCTGATCTGATCTCCCTGTTACACTCTGTCAGCAAATCAGTGACTTTTAACTTCACCCAGGTGAAATAAGGGAGACTGATTCCTCTAATGCGTTAAATCAAATACACATAAATCACGGTTCACACACGTCTCATTTTACCCCCCAGCTCTGTTGGCAGACATCCTGACAAGACTAGAACACGCAGACCTAACAGGTTGTTTCTGTGTTGGTGTACTTTTATATTTTCCTTTAATAATGCCATCCCTCGTGTCTCAGCACGTCTGTATTGTTTTCCTCATACGACACCGTAAAAACAAAATGGATCACTGAGTGTGTAGCAACGACCTGGAGGATTGCTCAACTCAGCTTTACCTCCAGAGTTTTATCAACAGAAAGAAAATCCCTTAAGAACACACTCAGAAATAACACCGTGATGAAACGCGGGCATTTTATACCCTGAGTCAATCAGCATGGTCTCAACTGAAGATGCTCAAAAGCGCGGCCACAATTTCAGTTTTGCAGATGTGAGGTGAAGAAATGTTTGTGCAGGAAGAACAAGTGAAACCTGCAGCATGATATCCTTCCTGGTTTATATCTATTCAAATCTGATGAAAGGTTTATGTTACAGAAAAACCTTTTCACAGAACTCCATGAGGAAACAGACAATTTATAATAAAACAGACGAGTCATAAAGTTAAATATCAAGGCCCTTTAAAAGACCTCACTTCTTCATAACCTGGCCGCTAGGTTAGAAGACCCATAATGCTCAGTTTATTCTAATATAAGGCTAAATTAAGCTTTAAATAGTCTGATGACTGTCTCTTCAGGCAAACCACGTGCTGATCCAAAACTCTGCATTGAATGAATCATCTGTTCTCTCCTTCATTTCCTCGTCTCCTCTCAGTTTGAGCTGAAACAGCTGAGAAGTTGTCGAGAAAATATCCAGATTCTTTGCTTGAGTTAACCTCCCCATACCACAGTTTAAAGACTCTGCGTTGAGAGCACGACTTCTGCATGCAAACGTCACTTAAATGAAGAAAGCATTGTTTAAATGCAAATGTAAATCTTAGAGGGTTGAAATATTTTATAAAAAAAGTCCAGAAAATCATTTCCCCTGCTGGTAAATGTTGATTAAAGGCACAATAGGGAATTTGGTAAACAATGTAGCTTACAGGCCCAGGTATAGGCATAGGCAAGGAGGGGCAATGCCCCCCTAAATGCAGCGACTGTCCCCCCCAAATACGATGACATGTAGAAATCCCAAATTTCAAAAAGTTTTTCAAGAAAAATGGTCAGAGCGCTCTCTGCTCTCTGTCCCTCTTTCAAAGAAGCTACTGGTTGGTAGATGCATAGGGAGGGTGTGGCTAGTCGCTGCACCTCCTTCACTCTCCATCGTCTGACTCCCAGTGGAGCACGCAGACTCACTGCTGTTAGAGCTCAGCCAATGTTTGGAGTTTTCTCTGCTGTCGGCCACTGGAATTATTTGGTTACTCTTTCTCTCACATTGTTAGTGTTTTCATTCTCTGTCATTCTATTGCTCTCATTTGTGATTTGAAGTGAACCGAGTCGACATGCACAGATTTCTGGCTGCTAAACCCACAGATATCATATATAATGGTTAGATATCTGACCTGCGCTGTTCATCAATGGACCCTGACGTCCCTACACAGCGGCCTCTTTCATAACATTGCTGTCAATGGAGCATGTACTATTAAATACCTCTAACTTGCTCAATTTTTAACTGATTTTTAAACGGTTTGCTTTGTTATAAACGCCAGAGACGTGGCTGTGAAATATACAGTGGAGGAAATAATTATTTGACCCCTTGCTGATTTTGTAAGTTTGTCCAATGACAAAGAAATGAAAAGTCTCAGAACAGTATCATTTTAATGGTAGGTTTATTTTAACAGTGGCAGATAGCACATCAAAAGGAAAATCGAAAAAATAACTTTAAATAAAAGATAGAAACTTATTTGCATTTCATTGAGTGAAATAAGTATTTGAACCCCTACCAACCATGAACAGTTCTGGCTCCCACAGAGTGGTTAGACACTTCTACTCAATTAGTCACCCTCATTAAAGACACCTGTCTTAACTAGTCACCTGTATAAAGGACACCTGTCCACAGAATCAATCAATCAAGCAGACTCCAAACTCTCCAACATGGGAAAGACCAAAGAGCTGTCCAAGGATGTCAGAGACAAAATTGTAGACCTGCACAAGGCTGGAATGGGCTACAAAACCATTAGCAAGAAGCTGGGAGAGAAGGTGACAACTGTTGCTGCAATTGTTCGAAAATGGAAGGAGCACAAAATGACCATCAGTCGACCTCGGTCTGGGGCTCCACGCAAGATCTCACCTCGTGGGGTGTCAATGATTCTGAGAAAGGTGAGAAATCATCCTAGAACTACACGGGAGGAGTTAGTTAATGACCTCAAATTAGCTGGGACCACAGTCACCAAGAAAACCATTGGAAACACATTATACCGCAATGGATTAAAATCCTGCAGAGCTCGCAAGGTCCCCCTGCTTAAGAAGGCACATGTGCAGGCCCGTCTGAAGTTTGCCAATGATCACCTGAATGATTCAGAGAGTGACTGGGAGAAGGTGCTGTGGTCTGATGAGACCAAAATTGAGCTCTTTGGCATTAACTCAACTCGCTGTGTTTGGAGGAAGAAAAATGCTGCCTATGACCCCCAAAACACCGTCCCCACTGTCAAGCATGGAGGTGGAAACATTTTGCTTTGGGGGGGGGGGGTTCTGCTAAGGGCACAGGACAACTTCACCACATTAACGGGAAAATGGACGGAGCCATGTATCGTCAAATCCTGAGCGACAACCTCCTTCCCTCTGCCAGGAAACTGAAAATGGGTCGTGGATGGGTGTTCCAGCACGACAATGACCCAAAACATACAGCAAAGGCAACAAAGGCTTGGCTCAAGAAGAAGCACATTAAGGTCATGGAGTGGCCTAGTCAGTCTCCGGACCTTAATCCTATAGAAAACCTATGGAGGGAGCTGAAGGTCAGAGTTGCACAGAGACAGCCTCCAAACCTTAAGGATTTGGAGATGATCTGCAAAGAGGAGTGGACCAAAGTTCCTCCTAACATGTGCGCAAACTTGGTCATCAATTACAAGAAACGTTTGACCTCTGTGCTTGCAAACAAGGGTTTTTCCACTAAGTATTAAGTATTTTTTGTTAGAGGGTTCAAATACTTATTTCACTCAATGAAATGCAAATGAGTTTCTTTTATTTAAAGTTATTTTTTCGATTTTCCTTTTGATGTGCTATCTGCCACTGTTAAAATAAACCTACCATTAAAATGATACTGTTCTGAGACTTTTCATTTCTTTGTCATTGGACAAACTTACAAAATCAGCAAGGGGTCAAATAATTATTTCCTCCACTGTATCAGTAAAGGCCTGGAAACTCAAACTGTAAAAGTATCTTATCTCAAGTCTATACATATTAAAGTTTGTAAGAAAGTAAACCGTTTGTAAATCAGTTCGTTTTTCATCGAGTTAAGAGTATTTTTTAGTTAAGTTGATCGCTCACCTTCTATCTGCTACCATAGAGAGCAGAACGGCAGCTGTCTGAAGTAAGATGGCCGCTGTGTAGGGATGCTGTTGACTCCCAGATAGAGCATCTAGCAATACATATTATATCTATGGCTAAACCTAGAAACAGCAATGCTACGGCACTAGCAGCAGAACCCGAATCATTACCCGGCTCGTCGGATGGTACTGCTCCTCAACTTGCCACAAACTCAGAAGCCCCCTGCATTTTAGGGATTTGGGGGATGTGACACCCAAAAGAAGTAAAAAAAAAAATGTAAAGTTTTTATTAAAAGTAAAATATAAATTTTTGTGTGCATTAAACATGTGCTCCAGATGTAGATGTGGAAATCCTTTGTTTACAAATTTTCACAAAACCACACAAACTGAACAAGTGTGTAGTTAGTCCTCTTTGTTCATCTTTTTGCACTCGAGACCACGTGGGACAGATCTGAAGGTATTTCCTCAAAGATATCCTTTTCTAAGAATAAAGGGGCTAAAACTAAATCACAATGCTCAGCTAATGAAATCTGAATATTGAACACAGGTTTACAATTTTGGAAGTATAAACTCATTTGCTAAAATAAAAAACTTTGCATGATTTAAATAACAGATATTTAAATGTAGTGCTGGAATGTTCCACCTCAGCTCCTGCACAGGAGCGATGGCAGACTGAGGAGCTGAGCTCCGTGTGCAGAGCTCAAGAATTTGGGATTTAACAAAAGAAGGAGCTCTTGCTTCTTCCCTCCCTCCCCCACAGTCTTTGAGTCTATCATGGCTGTCACCTAACATCAGCCGGCGTAATGGTTGAGGCTTTTTGTGTGCAGCATCCTGGGCCGATGGGGTGAATCAAAGAAGGAGTGTACCCATCATGGAAACGTTCATGTCACAAGGGGAATGAGGAAGAAGGAAGCCATGAGAATTAGATCACCAAGGCTAATCTGAAGAGCGGAAATTGTCAAGTCTCTGGTGAAGAACTATACATTTTTTAAGCGATTCACTGTGTTTTTACTGCTTTTTTCCAAGTTATCTTTCTGAACAGATAATCCTCAACCACCTGGACCTGAGGGCCTAATCCTTATCTGATTTCTGTGAAATCTGAGTTCAAATCAGAATAAAATTCACTTTTTTGCTGCCTGCTACCTTCATAGAAATGCCCACCTGCTTGTGTAAGTCCTGTCGGGGTGACCCATGACCCAAATACCTTCTAAGATCCTTCACAGCTGGAGTTCCTCGAATCTCTCTGAGAGCTGCTGAGAGGTCCTGATAGCTCAGAACAGCTCCAAGGCATCAGGTCTGAGTATCACTGCATGTGTCACGGCCTTCCAGATATCAAACCCTGCTGTAACTGTGGCCTGATAACGATTCGATACGTGGAAAAATGTTTTTTTGGTTCACTCCTCTCTTTTTTTTTTCTCGTCCAGCTTGAGATTAGAACTGAAACAAAAGACGAGCTTTGTCTGTGATGGCTTGCAAAAACTTTGTGGAATTTGGAGTGAGATGTGCCAGTTGCTGCATACTTCAAATATGACACTTTCCTCCCACTTGTTTTCCCACCGACTGGCTGTGCGATCACCGACCACCGCTGTGTGTGGAGTGGGGATAAAATCGATGCATTAGCTGAGACACAAGCAACACGTCTGTCTTAAGGTACAAACAGACTTTCGAAATGACACAGTTCCTGTTTACTGAGAGGAATGTGATGCAGCTTTGAGCTCAGCTGCATTTCTGACTGGAGAGATGCCAGAGATGGGTGATGACAGGCGGACGGCCTCTCGATGGTATCAGCACCTTCCAATCTGCTTCTGCATACCATCAGATATCGGACATGCTCGTGTGACTGCAGTTTACTGTTCAGTATCAGGCTGAGGCTGTGATTAATGAAACAAGCCGAGACTGTCTGGATAAGAGCAGCAGCGTACTTGTATAGAGGTCGCTGAAAATTAACACCAAATATAGGAGAAAATGAGAACAAAAGTTGATTGTTCAGACATGTTTCTCATTAATTGATTTGAAACAAGTATTTATGCTTAATTGTAGGAAAAAACGTTAAAAAAGGTCAAAGTTGAGGGGAAAACCAGAGTAAACAAACACATAAAACTCATCTCTTGTCAGCAGTTTATTTTGTTTTTACGGCTGCTTTTTCACCTGGAGGAAGCCTCCAGGCTTGAGTCGCACTCAGCAGGAGTTTGGGACAACAGGCCCGGAAAAAAGAAAGAAAAAACCTCCCCAAGAACCTCAGCAGCCTCCCCCTCCTCACCACTTCTCCACCACTCCATGCCCGGGCACATAATTACAAAACACACTTAATCCTCTACTTTACACTGCGCTCTCTGTGCTTAAAGTCAATGTTCCTTTGCAAATATTCAATTTAAAGCTAACAACAGGAGCTCACCATGTGATTAACTTTTTTTCTGAATGCTATGGTTTGTGCTCTCCTACTCCCCCCACCACCACCACCAGCAGCGAGACTCCTAACAGGTGAGGAGTGAGAGCTGAACCTGCCTCCTTGAAGCTGTGATGAGAAAATAACGAACTCTGGCAGCAACTGCAAAAACAAGAAGGGGGTAATTCATTCCTCTGGGTAAAAAAAAAAGAAGACATGTTAGTTGTGTAACATTTAGTCCGTTTGAGCTGGAAGGTGTTGTTTTTGTGAGATTTGTTTGTGATTTTGTCCAAAAATATGTCCAAAAGTAAGAAAAGTTGTGTTTCGAAACGTCTTTTATCTGAAAGTATGAATATTAATATCTAATTTACAATGTTCAGAAGACAAAATTGCAGTTTTTCTAGATTTTGATGTATTTATGTTGACTTTGCTCTAATTTTCAAAGATCTTACAGGTGTCATTGTGGTGGATCCATGTCTTGCCTGCCTAGACACGTCTTGTGGTTTTGTTACCTCATCAACAAACTTCCCAGACAACCTGCAATATGATAAAAACATGACAGAAACCAAAGCAAACACTTCCAAACCAAAGTTTTATTCCAGATTACACAAACAACACTTTGACAGTTGCTCAATATCTGGAGACAACAGAGGCTTTGTGAGATTTGATCACACACGTAACCTCAAAGTCAAATAAAAAGCCTATATTTGCTTGAGTCTGAGGTTTCTAGGGCTCTCTGGTGGCTCGTGGCCCAAGTCTGGACATGCATCCCACATGCCGGGTCAGTAATAGACTATTAATGAGCCACAACTGATTTCACATTCTACGAAACCAGAGTAGAAGAGCTGTTACAAAATGCTCTGGTTTTCCTTGTCAGACAGGTTCCTTTCCCATGCCAAAAGTCGTCCACATAACAAAACACCTCGTTCATAAGAAATCATAGCTCAGGATTCATGACATGACTGATGAGTCATGTCTGTTTACAGATGCGACCAGTACTAACGGACCCTGCCGCTCTACAAGTCCCTGCAGCTCTTGTTGTACTCAGAAACACAGTTGTGCAAAATTAAAAAAAACTAGCAGCTTCAGGTGTGTTCGCTGCAAACTTTAGATGAGACTCAGGGTTCTGAACGCTATTAAGCTGCACATGTTGTCAAAATAAATTGATAATGAGTCGGTGATTTAACAGAAAACTCTAAAATTACTGTTTGGCCCGAAAGCTGTCTGGGATTTCCAGCCTGTGGTTTTTGCAAAATCCCACTGCAGAATGGATTTAAGTCAGAGCATCTTAGAACATCATGTTGTGCATATGTCAGTTTGTGTTCACTTGCAGCAGCCTTGATTGATTTATTCTTTCATGTTGTGTTTGCAGATTTCTGTGGTCCCATGAGCAACAAAACCACTACCGATGCTCTAATAGACATTTTAACCCTTCAAATCTTAACAAATGGAACCACTAAATGAGTTAATATCAACAGAAAACTACTGATAAATTAATCTGCCATGAATCAAGATTAAGTTAGTCTTTCTATAATATTTGGGTTTACTCATAAACTAAAATGATCTAATTAGACTCACTTCATCCTGCATTTTTTTCATAGAGAGGAAATTATCCGATTTTTTTTCTTTCACCAAACTGTTTTGACTTTAGGAAAGACATTATTGGTTAAATTGTTTCTTAGAAGCTTCATAATCTACATTCCAGACTTTAGATAAAAATACTACTGAGAAGATTTATGCAATCACGTGTGTCCAATAAAAATTAAACCCAGCTACACATTTTCCTTACAGGCACATGCAGGGAATAGAAGGACATTTGGACTTTCCAGAAACTTTAGTGCTACCTTCAATTGCTGTCGGAATTTGCTCAGTTCTTGTAAAACGGGTTTCACAACTAGTTCAGCCTACTCAAATATAGTAATTAGAGGGTGAACTTTTTATGACAAGGTTTTTATTTCTTCATAAAGCTCCGTAGATCAACTCTGAAAATAAAACACGTTACCTCTTTAACAAACACAATCTATAATAATTATTATTTGATTTACACTGAACTTAAGGAAATTACAATTGCTTTTTATTTAGAATGGTTTGCTATTGCACATTAAAACTTAACATAAGACACAAGTACAAGTGTATAAAACAACAAATTATCTTTAATTTTGTGATGAGAAAACAACGTTTTATTTGATGTGCGTTTTTTCCCAATGTCAACTAACAACTAAATAAAAATGTTCATGTAGATGAAAACAGCTGTGTACAATGCTTAAAACGCATCTTAAAAATTGATATGACTAATGCCTGGAACATGTTTATGCTTTAAGATATTTTTAAGTACCGGTAATACAAATTTGTTTTGACATGAATTGACTGTTAAGTTGTATTCGTAACTGAAAATGTTTTATAAATCGTTTAAATACAGTTAAAAGCAAATGTTTCCTGTGATGCTGTCAAATCCGAGCTTAAGCTGAACACGTGAACGCATCAGCCGTCCTGTGACGTAGGGAGCAATCAGGGCTGCTGAGGAGTCTGAACTGAGACCGTTCCACATTTTGCGGAGTTCTTCACGCTCCGAGCGGTTTGGTTCGGTCTGGAAAAAAATAAAACACTTTTTATTCGTTTGAAACTTCCGAGAAGAAAAAAGGAGAGAACCCGGGGAGCACACGGAGCGGACCGGGGCACATGGAAACACCATGCGGCTGGAAAAACGGCGGTGGACTTAATAGTTTCACTCGAGAAAAGAGGCGAAGCGAGGCGAGATAAACATGCTCAGCCCGATGCTGGCCTCATTTCTGCTGCTGCTTTTTCTCCTCTGTCGGATTTCTTTCTGTCAGTATTCAAGCGACCAGTGCAGCTGGAAGGGCAGGTGAGATTTAGGGACTTAAAATGATTTTTTCTTCATTTAACATGAACTGAAAAAGCAAAAAGTGGCGACAAAGCGAGCTGCTGGCGGTAACCTGGAATGACTGACCGAAACTGAACTCGGAGCCAGCGGTGATGAGACGCTGCCAGCCCATACAGATGATTTAAATTCAATAATGACAATTTTAAAAAGCATAAAAATGGAAGAAGCTGTTTTAGTATAGTCTAAAACAAAAAATGTCAGAATCGTAGGTAAATAGTTTTAAGCTTGTGTTGTATGAATGGCTGGAATCTTTCAATTTTAATACATTCATGCATTTGTTAGCCATAATGTCAGATTAATCATAGATTATATCTTTTTTACTGGTTTATTCTCCCCTATAGCAGTGATCTAATCTTTAAATTTTACTCATTTGTTTACATTTTTTGTATAAATTTACTTTTCCTTAAAAAAACTTAAACCAAAGTGGTAACTTAACTCCAGATTTGCAGAGGTTTATCCTAAACTTTGGAACATCTCATCAAACATCTGCTATTTTGCACTTGAGAGCTGCGCCTTCAAATGAAGTGTTTTTTTTTCTTTTTCCACCAACCAGGAGGGGTAGGCAACACTTTGAGCTTTTCAACCAATAATCTGTTCTTCATTAGTGAGATGTTCCACTAATCTCCTTTAATTGCATGCAGAAGTGATGGAGTTAGATAGGACTTAATTAGAGGCGTGCTGAGGTGAGCCTGGTTATGAGGCTTCAGCTGCATCTGCTCAGCATGTGCCATGGCTCACTTTAGATCTGTGGCAAATTTGAATTTTAGCATCTCATTCTTCAGTAAACTGGGCGTTTCTCCTCCAGAGTCAAACCACGAGCTTGGCATGCACAGCCCCATGGCTTCCTGCCTCTGGCTTTGCCACAGAATGACTGACACAGTGGAGTTTTCAAACCCCTGACCAGGCATTAAGTTGTGGAGGGAGTCATTTGGTCATGCTGGCGCCAGAGTCCGAAGTGCTGCCCGGACAAGTCTCTTCCACTCTCTTTGGTGGCTTGAAAGCAAGGAGGAGGTTCAGTGCGTGACCGGCATTTGCACTTGCATGCAGCAGGCCCAGCTACTGTTGCTGCTGTTGTCTACCCAGAAGCCCCTGTGTTCCTCCATTCATCCATTTCTGCCTCCAAACTCTTCCCAAAGGCAGCCTGCCAGTGGTGCGATGTGCCAGAGCTCTGTGCAGAACAGTGTGGTACGGGGAGTGTGTTGGAGCTGAGGTCATTTTGGCTGCACTGGCTCGTGACTGGTCATGCAGCCAGTCTTGCGCTCAGCCTTAACGCTTCAGGAGGAATGTGGTCTAATGTCCTTACGGGCTGCCTGAGGTCTCCACCTTGGTCTGTTAAAGTCAGGCCACAAATAATCAGAAAATCATTAGAGAGAAAAACCACACACATTTGCAGAACTTTCCACTTTCCTGCTTACGTCTTCCTTTTATCTTTCCCATCTAGTGGTCTGACCCATGAAGGCCACACCAGGGATGTGGAACAGGTGTACCTACGCTGCTCGCAGGGCTCTCTGGAGTGGCTGTACCCCACTGGAGCCATCATCGTCAACCTTCGACCCAACACGATATCGGCCACCTCGGCCCGCCTCTCTGTCTGCATCAAAACCTCAAAGGATTCTACAGGCACCAACATCTACCTGGACCGCAACGGCAGGCTGCGGTTGCTGCTGCGCGAGGAGGACCAAGGTCAGGGGAAGGTGCACTGCTTCAGCATTCAAGAGGGAGCACTCTTCATCGAGGCCGTCCCGCATATGGACATCAGCCGGCGGATTACAGCATTCCAGTACGAACTGGTCAGCGATAAGCTGAGAGCAGAGGCACTCTCACCGTCTGGTAAGACTCAGCTGTCTGATGATGCTAATAGGGAACTTTTTGATGATTTGTCATCTGTTTTAGTAAATAAGACATTATAAAGGTGTATAGACACTAAATACAGCCCTCTACTGGTGGAAAATGTATTAATTTGGACTCGAACCCATTCGGCACAGCAGTCTGCTGAAACGAAATCCAAAGTCAACACGGTTTTAGTAAAATAAGAACATCTGAAGATAATAAATTTTTATAAAACTTTAGTTTTTTTTTTAGGATAGAAAGTATCAAATCTCAGCTTATTTCACAACACAGTTCTGATCTGAATTGAGATCACTCTACTACAAGCCTCAATTGTTTTCTTTTACTTTTCTCATAACTGGCTTGTGTGTGAAGGGGCACAGCCGAACATGGTGCTTCCAATGAAAAACAGACGTCTATTTTCACGCTGCGTACCTGCCAGACCTGAACAGCTTCAAGCTGCGCAACCAAACAAGCAACCGTGTTGTTTTTTCCACCTAAAGCAGAGTGTGAGCAGTATTGAGCCCACATGTGTTTTTATGACTCTCTGGCTTCACGTATCCACATCCTGCATCACGGTCTGTCTCAGCGGAGAGGGTTAAACGTAGATGAGAGACTCTGCAGTTGTTTTGACCACATTAGTGCGCTCGGATCGGCGCTGTAGTCTGATCTGGTGCTGTAATGTGGCATGAGATAGAGCAGGGATGATTCACAAAGACAGTGGTCTCGTGTCATGCGAGGCCCAGACGGGTGGATTGATGGCTCCTTCATTTTCTTTGGTCTATTTCTTCCTTCTTTCCTCTCCCTTCTTCTTCTTCTCTCTCTCTCTCTCTCTCTCTCTCTGACCTGCTGTGCTGGGATCGAGTTGCTCACCATCACGCTGGAATGAATCTCCAACCAGATGTTGGGCGGAACTTTTAGGAGCATATAGGCTTGTTTTTCTCTCCCCCGTTCTCCCTTTCAACTCAAATTATTCTCCCTTTTTCTGCCCCACACCGTTTCCTACCACTTGATTTCTTTCATGCCAATTTATCATCTTGATATTTTTCTTTTCATTCCTCTCCCATTCATATATCTCTTTTCTCTCCTCCTGGGTGATTGAAGTGGGTTCTGTCCCTGCTGAGTGGTATTAGCAGGTTTTGCTCCCATTACCATGGAATGCTTCTGGGCCCAGATGTTGCAGAGACGCTGTAATGTTCCTCTGCTCCTTTTACCGCCCCTCCCATCCTTCTCCTTTCTACTCCTGTGAAGTGGTTCTGATCAGAGCGGTGCTGCGTGTGCACGGGCCAGGAAGAGATGCTGACTCGGCTCTCAGCCCATTCCTGCGGTTCTGTTTTATGTTTCACATGTGAGCTTCGCTCGGCTCTGATTCCGTAGGAAAGCAAACATTCGTTGGTTCAGGCGTCGGCTCCGCCTGATGCCCCAGCAGGCTCACTTTGTGCTCGGGGCGAGGTCGGCTCTCTAAAGCCTGTCCAGCTGTTCGTCAGCCGTCCAGGCTTGCGTCTGTATAACCTCATGACCTCTCTGGTGATGTAGCAGCATCTTGTTTCTACTCTGACCTCAAACAGGCTCACCTTTCACCTCTGAACTAAAAATAATCTTGATCCCTGCTGAATAAAGATGGGTTGAGGAGCTTGATAAATCTTTATGCTCATTAAGCAGCCAGTCCTGTATTATTGAATGGCTTCCTGTTCACATGATCCACCTGAATTAACAGTTTCAGTTATCCTCTTACTTCTTACATAGATCATTCGTACTCCTCCCTTCCTTCATCTCCTGCTCCTCTTCTCCCCACCTGTTAGTCAAGCTCTGCCACTAATAAAAACTACAGCAGTTCTAATAGCTAATAAAAACATTCGCCTTCAGCCAGCCGCAGCTCCACCTGAGTCAACTGACTGCTCATTCAGAGCCGATCCTCTTGCTATAAAAAACAGTCTGGAGGAGGGTCGCCGCTCTGCTGCTGGAGTCAAAAGGTGAAACGTGGCCTGAGGCATGAATTCTCAGTTTAAGCTCTTTTTTCTTTAGTATTTGCCTTCTAGTAATGAGATCAAAGCCTTTTCTGAACTTTTACAACATGAAATAAGTTTGATATAGACTTTTTTTATTTACTTAATGTTGAGATTTAAATCAGCTGGACTTCCAAACAGCCTGTCCTCATCTTAACGGCTCTGCTTATCCTTTTTATTCATCTTCTACATCAGAGGGTTAATTTTGGAGTTGGGCACCTAGCGAGCATTTGACTTTCAGATTTGCATCTTCACTTATTTGTAATTTAAAATGCACCAGCTTGAATTTCATATTATTGTTGTGAAATTGATTGCTCATCTGTCAGTATGTGACACTGCTGTTTTGGTTGGCCGAGTCACAGCTTTGAGTTTGAGGCCTTTAACTGGAACGCTGCGGGCCTGTCAGCACTGCTTTTTTTTAAATCTCAGTTGATGAATAGAAGTGCCAAAAAAAAAGACTTCTGCTGAGGTTTTGACTCATCTCCTCTGTTTTTTATTTACTTAGCACCCTGTCAGCCCTGCAGTGATGCTGAGATGCTTCTAGCAGTCTGCACAAACGACTTTGGTAAGTTACAGCCGTGTGATAAATTACAGGCTTCCTGCTTTATTAAGGTGGCAGTAAAGTCCAACAAAAACACCAATATGTTTGCATGAAAGTAGGCTCTGAGTGTGTCTTTTAAACATTTTTCCAGTGGCACGAGGCAGCATTAGGAAGGTGGATCAGGAGGAGGAGTACTCATCTGTCACCGTGGAGATCAGTCACCTCTACAGACAGAAAACTCGGGTTTTTGCATCTGGAGGTGTGAGGGTACGGAGCTGGACTGGCAACATCAAGATGCCCCTGCAGTGTAGGGTGAAGTCTGGAGAGGGGGAGTTCCTCTTCACTGGGACCATGAGGTTTGGGGAGGCCTGGATGGGTTGCGCTCCTCGTTACAAAGACTTCCTGCGGCTGTATCACGAGGCGCAGCAGCAGGGGACAAATCCCTGCCAGGTGGACACAGACTGACTGGAAACGTGGTCCTCCGTGAGCTGGAAGGAGAGCTGAACTCAAACTTTATGCTGATTAGAGCGAGGTTGACAGACTGACCCGGTGGCAGAACCTCGTTCACCTTCTCTGCCTCGCTAATCATTTTGCAACCATGTATAGAGCTCCTGAATGTTGCCAAGCAGCATACTCGGCAGTTTCAAAGCTGGAATGAGTTCAGATTGTCTCCAAACTCAAAGAACTGCAAAGATTTAAATGTAGCAAAAACCCAGTGAGGTTTTTATTTGTATAAAATGTGAATGAATATTGTACATTTTGAAGCTCAGTGTGTTTTGTAAAAAGCTTGATGTACAGATCTCTATTTGTTTCCTAAGACAAATGTTTAAAAGTAAAAGACTCTTATTTTGTTAAAAAAAATTATTTGCAATGCCTGAACTAGTGTTTCATATTTGTCAGGCTCTACAAAAAAAGGTTTTGTTCTTGAGAATAAAAGTTTTTTTCACCTGCTTATGTGGTATTTAATATTAGTATACTAGTAGGAATAGTTTTAATGTGCAATAGGTGAGTTTTAAAGTTTAACCTGAGTAAATTGTTTAAAAAGATAAATTCTTGCAAAATGCATTTTTCAAAATAAATCATAATTTCATTTATTAAGGGAATAAATGTATCAAAACCAACCTGCTATATACAACAAAACAAAAAGTGATCCTTTAATTTTTTTTGAGCAGTGTCCTTTTTCTGCCACATGAGGTGCATTAGCCTCGGCACCTCGACCCTGAGCTTCCAGAGGGACAGAGATTGATATCAGAGAGTCGAGGTGAATTCCTCCGCATCGGTTCCTGTGGTGACGGGTCGGCTGTGTGTCAAGGTCAATGTGAAAGGGCTCTTTGTTGACTTGGAGCAGCCTGGTATGAGTGAGAGGTCTGAATACAGCACTACGACCTTAAAGAGGAACTCTCCATCCTCTCTCCTAATGTTGATTGGCATGTAAGCTGCTGCTCGAGCTCCCTGTTTAACTGAAGACCTGTCATCTTCATGAGCTGGAACTCCACTTTCTTTATCTGCCTTTAGAAGTAAAAGCACCTAGCTGCCAGCCACATAGAGAATTGCTTTTCCAGACAGAACCCTGCGTTGAATTGACTGTCTGAATTCCAGCTGACAGCCAGACGTCCTGGAATTGCTCGCTGGGAAATGCAAACAGAGTCGCTATGGTAACAGTGCCTTACTGTGAACCTTTTCGGCCTCTGCCCGGCTTTAAAACTGGATGTCTTAAAGGTGGAGGAGGAGGAAGGTCAGTCACTGCTCCAGCTGTTTGTTTCTTCTTCCCCTTTTGATTTATGCTCCCTACTCTGCAGCTGCAGGGTGCATTCTAACACCATCTTTTCTCATTTCTCAGACTGTGTGCATCATGAAAGCTGATCTACAAACTATTCACTAACTGAAACAATTTAAATTTACATACTATTTTGACACGCCGTACACAGCCAGTGTGTTTTGCCCTCGTTCTGCTGTTTTATTTGTGCTTTAAGCGACTTCTGATGGGGAGGAAGTGAGTATCACTTGGAAAGCAAGAAAATATAAAAGCATGCTTGCAAAGCTAAACATTTAAATACAAGCTTGATCAATTGCAATTCCTAATTTTTAAATTTTTTTTATCTACAATTGTTCAGCTGGCTTCTTCTTAATGATCGCAGCCCTTTGTTGGATTTTTGTACCCTGACTCGATGCCCTGTTTTCATCTTTTATCCTCATCTCTTTTTTCTGTACATAAAACATTTAAAATAAATTGTTTTTTAGGGTTTAACAAAGTATTTGCACCTCACCTCTTTTTTTTTTGCATTCTTTTAATATTTTAACCTGAACACAAACACCTCGTACTTCTGGACACTTCTTGAAGGTTGCAGGTCTGGGATGTGGTGAATCTTGCATTCAAGTAGTTTCAAGACTGGTTTTGATATCAGAAGCGATGCATCCATATGAAAGATATTTTTACACCTTTTTGTCTTATTTAGAGCAGCAAACTGTCTGTGCACACTTTTATATTGTAATTCTGTCAGAAGTCACTGTGTCAGCTTGTTTGAGGAAAAAAAAAAACAATGTTGAAAGCTGCAGCCATGTCAAAGAGCAGTAGAGTGGAGAATTAGGAGAACCCCAGCAGTGAGCCGAGGTCTGGAGCCGCTAATATTTCATTCCTCTTTGGGAAGTGCAGGAATTTGGGGAATGTGTTGACTTCTCACACATGGATGTGCAGCCTCCACCCCGACGCTGCTGTCTCGATTAGCCAGAATCAATAGAGTCTCTGTGGCTTCTGCGTGTGTGTGTGCGCGCGTGTAAGTGTGTATGCCTGCGATGTGCACGTGGCCCTAACCCCAGCACACATAAACACACCAACCCAGCAGCCAGATAGCCACCACCCACACTGAGACACAACTGTGTGTGCAGCTGCAGACCTAATGAACAAGATGTCTCTGACATTTCAGAAATGCTGTCCTCACATGCGCCACGTAGTTTAAATTTGAACTTTTTATATCTAAGGCATCTAATTGCTGCATAGTGTACCTAAAGCATGAATTGGAGAGACATTTGTTGCTCTTTTTGTTATGTTTCTGCTTTAAAAGAAACACTGAATCTTCATAAGTTGGTAAATTCTGATAGAAAGAGTTTAATAAAACTCATGTTTGATTCCTGCAGCGTAAGATTACAATAGGATTGCTGTCATATTGGAAAATTCATCTTCACATGTCACGGTTGCTGTGATGATCCAAGCCAGAAACGGCTGGAACACATCGGATCTGAACCAAATTCATTTTCTTTTGTCTGACTAAACAAAGTCCCTCAACATTCATCTGGCTTCTTTTAATCTTCGCCTGAGCAGTTTCTAGAAAAGTAGTTTTCACAGTAAAGCCTCGTACCCAATCACAGTAATCAATGTTATTAATGTTAGTAAAATGTCTCGTGAACCCCTGGATGGATTTTTAATGAAATTCTCAGAAAGTAATCACTGGATGCACATCTACAAAGGATTGACTTTTGGAGAGAACCCAATTCAAGATTGTTGCTACAGTTAGTCAACATTAACAGACGCAAAAAGGACTCAAACTTTGTCAAATTCACTGATATTGAGGTAAAAATTGATGTGTTGGTAGCTGAGAGTCATTCACACCATGCAGGGTTTAATAACTGGATATTTCATGCCTCCTCCCCTTATTTGCAATGGTTTCCAGTTCTATTTTTGGTTTGTTTGTTCAATTTTTAAAAAATTACACATAAAATAAATTGTGTTTTTGTTCACTTCATGTGGTTTTACTCTCAGTATAATGTAGATATTCAAAGGTCAACAAGTGACTAAAGTGCCTGTGATAATTCTCATGGATCTCTCAGTGAGTCATGAGTTTTCCAGTTATGAAATGCCCCTTTTGTCCCAGATTCTCCAGCAGAGCAGCACGTCGGATTAAGGACTGAAGTGTTGGGTGTCTCTGGTGAAATGAATTTGCACAGGGTCACATTATGGGCCTCCGTGTCCCAATATCAAGTATCAAAGAGGAATTATGTGTTCTAGAACAGAAAATGTGTTCTTGGAGTAAACCAGACGTTGATGTTTTGGAGAACAGAGTTAGTTTTGGCTGAGACTTCTGGGATCATGTCCACTTAGGGAAAAAATTAAATACAGTAGCTTTTGCTTGAGTGCAAAATAGACTTGTTGCATGGGCTAGAAAACACACAGCTCAGCTTTATCATGTAGATTCTTTAGTCTGCGCTGATGTCTGTATCACAGCTAATTATTTCTGCTTGTGAATGGTGATTTGGTGCTGAAGTCTGCTCCTACAAGGCCGCCTCCTCCTTACTTTTGTCCCATGCCGTCCTCTTTCTCAATGAGTGAATGTGTGACGCTGCTGTCTGCTCACATGGCCCTCAGAGGCAGCACTGGGGTGTCCTGTTCCTTCAGCAAACACACTGTGTCCTCCAGAATGCGTGTGTGTGTGTGGGGGGTGTCCTCCTGCTGCAAGAAGCTCCAACTAACCCTCCAATAATCAGCAGCCCAACAACGGAGCAGAATTTGGCTCAGAGGATGTCGAGCAAACATGCAGCAAATGGCACTTTTATTTGCTTGCCGTCACGTCCCCTCCCCCCCTAAAAAAACCTCTCATTTACTGAGAGCTGCAGCACCTTTTCCAGTGGCCTCTTGGCAACAGAGAACCTCAACAACAGGGGTGAAACTTTCTCATGATGCCACAAGGACTTCGAGGCTTTATAAACTTGTACTTTTTAAATGCAGTGTACAGATTTGAGGTGAAGTTGCTGAATGCATCAGAATTTGTGTTGTCTTGTCTCATCATCAGCATAATAATTGTGATGCGAGCTGAAGAAATATGTGCAAACCTCGATAACAAAAGATCCTCCTGCCTCCCACCCTGATCTAGACTCAATCTTGGCCCTGAATGAGCATATTGTTGTGTGCTCTATACAACCTGTCATCTATCAACACTTGCTTCTTGTCTGATTGTGACAATGCAATCTGCACAGGAACCTCGCTGCTCTCAGGCCTGTCAGATGCATGATCAGAGAGGCAAATCTGCTGTTTGCACAGTCCAATGAGCACCAGTGGCTTTGCCTCGCTGCTTGACTCCTCCTTGGCAACAGGGCCAACCCTCTCTGACCTCTGACCTGGGCTGTAGCCTTTGGATGACAAGAGAGGAAAAAAGTTTCTGTCTAAATTCAGCTATTAGAGTCTGGACTAGACAAGGCCATGCCCTCAGACTTGCAAAAGGAAACACACATCTTCAGGCGATGTGAGGTGAGAAGGATCATCAGCCAATGGTGGGCTGAGAGCGGAGCGTGATGGATCGTTTAATTGAACGTGTGACGTTTGATGGATGTCCAAATGAGGGGGAATAATGGGTTTGTGACAGGCAGGTAGGAAGTGAAGACTTAAGATTTTCACACAGAAGCGGATATGAGCTGTTTACTTTCAGGACAGAGAATGATGGATGGATTTGTGGAGGAGGATCACTGAGCAAACGGACCAGATGCAATCGTCTTTATTAAATTAGATTATCGTCATCTGAAATAAACAAAACTTAAACTTTCTTTGGCATTAAATATAACACAAATTAAAAACATATATATCCACACAGTTAAAAACTAAAGTGTAAATATTTAGTTTTTTTTCGTCCATGTCCCACAGGAGCTGTGGGGGTTTCATTAAAATCATTACCGCTTGTAAAACCGCGTGTCGAGTTCTGAGCCACAGCAGCAGTTATCAAGTCGACAAGTGTTTGGCAGCAGCTGAACGTCCAGCTGGGAGCAGAACGGCTGAGGCTGGAGAAAGTAGAACTGTAGGGGGGGGTCACCCTGCACGCTCACATGTGCACAAAAATGCAGGGCAGCTTAGGTACAGGTGACAGCAAGTGACCCTTAATCAGAGGTGAGGAGCCTGCTTATGACCTGCTTGTGTTGCAGAAGGTGAAAGGTCAAGCTGATTAAACGGTACAGAACTGAAACCTAAACCCTCTGCTGAGGCAAAACAAAAAGAAAGAAATCAAATACAGCTTTTTTTTTTAGAAACTCAGGTTGCACCACAGTCCTGATAGCTCACCCAGCTGAAGGCCGCACGGACTCATTAGTGACATAGTGTGTAGATTTAGGAGGATTATCACTGCTCTGCTGTGGAATGCATAACATGTCTAAAAAGGGAAACCCTGGCGAGAGCAGCAATGAGTTCACAAAGGTCTCACAGGGACATGTTATCAATTAAAACCTGAAGCTTACTAAAAAATATCTGTTTTTCCTGCAAGATGCCATCTTTTTGAGTTGCATCAAGAAAACTATTAAATTAATCTTCTTATTTTACTCTGCAATTTTTGCCACAAGCCTGAACTTCCTTGTCCTTTGCAGGTGTGCACAGTTTGATCTATTCTTTATTTATGCCAGCTGCATAGAAGATGCATGTAATCTAGTCTTTGTCCTTTTCCAAAGAAGAACTGAAGAAGTGTGAATAATGGAGAATGTTCATGCTGCTCTTCTGCTCCTTGCTTTGTCTGGTAAGTTTTTTTTTTCTCTGAACAGAATGCAGGTGCACAGAGTTCGTGCAGTTACTATATATTTAGTGCTGGGTAATAGTATGCTATAAAGTATCCTAACAGCAGAGTAAAGGACTGAAAACCAGTGATGAAACAAAGAATGCAGAAAAAAAACACCAATAAAAAGAAACCTGTTGCAAAGGTTACGTCTTTTTGTATCTTTTGTATCTTTTTGCATATTATGTGTCATAATATATTAAACATATCCTTTTAGCTCTCACACACATTAATTTCACAGTATGTGACAGAAATAACTTGATAAAGTAACTGGATATATAAACATGGAGCTGCTGCCCCCTGCTGGGAGCATTTAGTCTTGCAGAAGTTTATGCCACTTCAGTGAATTAATGACAAGGTTGCATCAGATATACATTTCTCTACATTTTACTGACCCGATGAAGTGAGTCATGCAGTTTTAACCCACAAAGCCATAATAACAGAGCAGTGAGAGAGCAGGAAGGAGTCTTTGTGTTTAAAGTCCCTGAGAGACTGCTCGTGTTTCCAGCATAGCAAAATTTACCCTGTAGTCAAAACAAAAGACTGAACAAGACCTGACACTGCACAATGAAAGGTCTGGAAGATAAGCTGTTCAACAGACAAGCTGTCCACAGACTGATGAATCACTTAAATGTGCTTCAGTGTGTTTTATGTATTAGTCATTAAGACATTAATGAGGCTATTCCTGGCTGCATGAGAAAATATGCAGAGACGAGGAGGATACGTTAGTATTCCTGATACAGAAATCTGGAAAATGTAAAGATATGACCGTCCTCAAAGACAGTTCAGTGCTCAAAGATTACAAAGAACCACGCCACATTTAATATAACATTTTACTTTTAAAGATCAATAAGAATTTAAAAATCATTCTTACAAAAAAAATATCTCGACAATAAACTCATGGGTGAACAAAACAAGTTGTTACACAAACTATACAAGTAGTGATACATTCAGCATGTCATGCATTTACAGGTAAGCAGTGGGTCTGTGTGGCCAGTAAGGATATTTCTCCATATCCATTTATTCAACAGCCACATGCTTCTAAAGTGTACTCCAGAAAATTAAATCATCTGTGTCAGGACAGCTAGCAAATGACCTGTGGCATCTTCTTTGTGTACCCAGAAAAGTATGGTTATGCAGTGCCTTGAAGTGGATCATAACCTTATTATGAGCTTCACCCAAGCTCAATGTAATCTGCACTTTATGCCAAGATCAGATTGAAATAGTGGTTATGATATAAAGCAGGTTGTTTAACTTTCACATGTAAATCTTGTTAGCAGGGGTGTAGCAAGCTTTTCAAAAGTGTGGGGGATGCGGTCCGTGAATGTCATCAACTGTAAATTGAAACTCTTAACCCTTGCATGCACGCATTATGAAAAAAATTGTCTAGATTTTAAAATATTGATTTTATTACTCTACATGAGCCTAACAAGAAAAGCATTTTGATTTAAAAAAAAAAAGGTTTTATAAATAAGTTATTATACTGTTCACGTATGTGGGCAGTGCGCAACAAATGAGTGAAATTATCAAGAAATCTGATTTTGTAACTAGTAAGTTTTTTATTTGAAAGTTCAAATATTAATTTAACTACTTTTAAAGCTGCACTCTGGATTACCGGTATTTCATCAAGAGAGCAGTTTTTTAATCTAGCGTCCAAAGGCTCCTCCTCAAAACACCTCGACAAGCGCGTCCGGTCGCGTGTGCGCGCGTGCACGCGGCGCATATACTTCGGGCATAAACTGTACAGCTCAATGCGTAGGGTTTAATCACTCACAGTTCACAATCTTATTCCAACACGAGGGTCTGAAGAGCCCTCTCTGTCCCTGCTGCTTCTGATATTAGCTCTGTTAGCATCGAGCTGCTGCTGGACTCTGAAGCTGAACTTGACTCGGCCCTGGATGAACTTTCTGACCAAAATAAACGCATAATCCTGTCAAGCCTTGCCATTCTGTGAGGTGAAAGGTTTAAAAATAAAAATAAATCCATCTTTAGCTGGAGAATGGGTAGGTTTTTAGTAGAAATGAGCTGTAAGTCCTCAGTGAACAAAACGGTAAACAGAGAAACACACGGAGCGTCCTGTACGACAGCGCCCCCTACTGGTACAGGTTTGGTCGATGCGCGTGCATGTTCAGACAATGCAGAAATTTGAATTTCATTGGCTGAAAAATGTCAGTGGCAAGAAATAATGCAAAGGGGTCTCTAGGAGGAAGGAGGGTCTTCATCAGAATGACAGATGTTGTGAAACTCAACCCATAGATCATAGTTTAGACCTGAAATATCATTTAAAACATTTAGAAAACTTTGATACATAGAAAAATGCTCCAGAGAGCCGCTTTAATACAAAGAAACAAACATTTGGAAAACATATAAACATAAATAAAGACCTAACTACATGTTATAAATTAATTAATGACAACATTACAGAAATATATGGATACCAATGAATGGTGTGCATGTTGTGCAAAGAGAAATACTGTATATTACTGTAAAATCACCAGGGAGTAAATATTTATGTGGGCTTGAAATGACTCAAATGAGATGATTCGTGAGTGTTTTTGCAAATGGAAGTAACATAAATGAGAATTTAAAGTGACTCTTAAGCTTGTTGTTTTGTTTTTATTGTAATTTTTTCTTCTTTTGATGAAGTCTTGAAAGTTATCTTGTCACTCTATCTGCTGGTGGTCTTTACACCTCTCCCCCTCTGGCTTTGTGCGATCTCCTCGAGAACCTCCTGATTTTTCTGGTTCTTTAGAGATTTTTTGCCAGAACAGACTGAGGGGGGGTTCTCGGAGAAAGAGTGAACAAAGACATTCGTTTCCAGCTATTTTTGCCACCACCATCAACAACAACATCTTGCTTGTTAGCTGTGCAGTGTGAATGTGAATTTGAATGGGGGGTGGGGGGAGGTTTGGAGGTGGAAGAAAGGAGATGCTATCTGGCTAAATGAGGCAAGATTCTCACAGTATAATGAAGGATGGACCCATGGCTTCACAGCTGATGTGTATCTAAAAAGGCCTGGTAAATACTGTTTCTGAACAGAGCTTTATCTACAGACATATACTGTATATCCCCTGCAACCACTGCCCCCCACATGAGGGCCACATCTACGTATCTCCTGGATCACCTTTATTCTTGTTTTTTATTTAAAATCTGAAACTTCAGTTTACCTCTCTGAAAGGCTGCACCATCTCTTTATGCTGAGAGGAAAATATGAAAAAATAGAAAAATAATTTTAAAAATCTACAGAAATACAAAATAAAAGGAGGAAAATGTAAAGTGGAGGATTATCATTGGGTTATAGTCTCATCCTCCCAGCCTACTCTACTTCAGAAACTATAATAATGATAACTCACTGGATGAAAGCTTTTAAAGGAATCCATCAGTGATTTATCCACAGTAAGTGACATCACTCAAAGTGGGCAGAGTCTCTGGGAACAGGAAGTCATCCTCTGATTAGAGCAATGTGTTAGAAGGTTGCTAACAATACATGTACATTAGGAGCTCACTTCATAGCAAAGTAAAGCAACACTGAGGTTTTTCTTAATTTGACTGATACATTCATACACTAAAACAAGAGTTATAATACTTTTTATGAGAACCTGCAGGCGGCAATCCACCCTAAAGGTTCAGACAACGCTATGGGTCCCAAGATTAGGGATTTGTCCCCCCATGCAAGACGACAAGGCCTGTAGCTGATGGTGCGTTCAGGGACCATTGCGATGTGTTCAGAAACCATGGTGGTGCATTCAGGGACCATGGCGGTGCATTCAGGGACCTTGTGGTGCATTCAGGGATCTGGTGGTGTGTTCAAGGACCTAGTGGTGCGTTCAAAGACCTGGTGATGGTACCTGATGGTGAGTTCAGGGACATTGTCGTGCATTCATGTACCTGGTGATGCATTCAGAGACCTGCTGGTACGTTCAGGGACCTTGCAATGCAATCAAAAACCATGGTGGTGCGTTCAGGGACCATGTTGGTGTGTTCAGGAAACTGGTGGTGCGTTCAGAGACCTGGTGGTGAGTTCAGGGACCATAGCTCTGTCTTCAGAAACCATGGTGGTGTGTTCAGGGACCATGGTGGTGCGTTCAGGGACCTGGTGGTGCGTTCAGGGATCTGGTGGTGCTTTCAAGGATGTAGCGGTGCATTCAAAGACATGTGTTAAAGTACCTGGTGGTGCATTCAGAGACCTGTTGGTACGTTCAATGACCTGGTGATGTGTTAAGGTACCTGATGGTGCGTTCAGGAGCCCGATGAACAATCAGAGACCTGGTGGTCCATTCAGGGACCTGGCAATGCAATCAGAAACTATGTGGTGCGTTCAGGGACCATGGTGGTGCGTTCAGGGATCTGTTGGTGCATTCAGGGATCTGGTGGTGCTTTCAAGGATGTAGCGGTGCGTTCAAAGACATGGTGATGTGTTAAAGTACCTGGTGGTGCATTCAGAGACCTGTTGGTGCATTCAATGACCTGGTGATGTGTTAAGGTACCTGATGGTGCATTCAGGAGCCCGTTGGTGCAATCAGAGACCTAGTGGTGCGTTCAGGGACCTGGCAATGCAATCAGAAACTATGTGGTGTGTTCAGGGACCATGGTGGTGCGTTCAGGGATCTGGTGGTGCTTTCAAGGATGAAGCGGTGCGTTCAAAGACATGGTGATGTGTTAAAGTACCTGGTGGTGCATTCAGAGACCTGTTGGTGCGTTCAATGACCTGGTGATGTGTTAAGGTACCTGATGGTGCATTCAGGAGCCCGATGGTGCAATCAGAGACCTGGTGGTGCGTTCAGGTACCTGGCAATGCAATCACAAACTATGTGGTGCAATCAGGGACCATGGTGGTGCGTTCAAAGACCTGGTGATGTGTTAAGGTAACTGATGGTGCGTTCAGGGACCTTGTGGTGAGTTTAAGCACCTGGTGGTGTGTTCAGAGACTTGGTGATGCATTCAGGGACCTGACAATGAAATCAAAAACCATGGAAGTGCGTTCAGGGACTATGTCGTGTGTTCAGGGACCATGAAGGTGCGTTCATGGACCATGGTGTTGCGTTAAGGGAACATTGCGGTGTGTTCAGTGAACTCGTGGTGCGTTCAGGGACCTGGCAAAGCAATCAAAAATCATGGTGGTGCGTTCAGCGAACTTGTGGTGCATTCAGAGTCCTTTCTGTGCGTTCAGGGACCTGACAATGCAATCAGAAACCATGGTGGTGCATTCAGGGACCATAGCATTGCGTTCAGGGACCTTGTGGTGCGTTTAGGGACTTTGTGGCGCAGTCAGGTACCTGGTGGTGCGTTCAGATACCTTTTGTTGCTTTCAAGGACCTGACAATGCAATCAGAAACCATGGTGGTGCATTCAGGGACCATGTTGGTGTATTCAGGAAACTGGTGGTGCGTTCAGAGACCTGGTGGTGAGTTCAGGGACCATAGCGGTGTCTTCAGAAACCATGGTGGTGCGTTCAGATACCATGGTGGTGCGTTTAAGGATCTGGTGGTGCGTTCAAGGATGTAGCGGTGCGTTCAAAGACATGGTGATGTGTTAAAGTACCTGGTGGTGCATTCAGAGACCTGTTGGTGCATTCAATGACCTGGTGATCTGTTAAGGTACCTGATGGTGCGTTCAGGAGCCCGGTGGTGCGATCAGAGACCTAGTGGTGCATTCAGGGACCATGGTGGTGCGTTCAAGGAACATGGTAGTGCATTCAGGGACCATAGTGGAGCGTTAATGGACCATGGTGGTGTGTTCAGGGATCTGGTGGTGCATTCATGGACGTAGCTGTGCATTCTTAGACCTGGTGATGTGTTAAGGTACATGATGGTGTGTTCAAGGAACTTGTGGTGCATTCAGGGACCATTGCTGTGCGTTCTGGGACCATGGAGGTGCGTTCATGGACCATGGTGGTACTTTCAGGACCATGGTGGTGCGTTCAGGAACCATGGAGGTGCGTAGATACTAGATAGACCATGGTGGTGCATTAAGGGAGCATTGCGGTGTGTTCAGTGAACTCGTGGTGTGTTTAGGGACCTGGCAAAGCAATCAGAAACAATGGTGGTGCGTTCAGGGACCTTGTGGTGCATTCAGGGACATGGTGGTGCATTCAAAGACCTAGCGGTGCGTTCAAAGACCAGGTGATGTGTTAAGGTACTTGATGGTGCATGTGCATTCAGGGACCTGGTGGTGCGTTCAGAGACCTGGTGGTGCATTCAGGGACCTGGCAATGCAATCAGAAACTATGGTGGTGCGTTCAGGGACCATGGCGGTGCGTTCAGGGACAATGTGGTGCGGTCAAGAATGAGCGGTGTGTTCAAAGATATAGTGATGGGTTAAGGTACCTGATGGTGCACTCAGGGAACTTGTGGTGCATTCAGATACCTGGAGGTGCATTCAGAGACCTGATGGAGAGTTCAGGGACCGTGCAGTGCAATTTGAAACCATGGTGGTGCATTCAGAGGCCATGGCATTGCGTTCAGGGACCATGGCAATTCGTTAATGGACATTGTGGTGAATTCAGGGACTTTGTGGAGCATTCAGGGACCTGGTAGTGCATTACGGGACCATGGTGGTGCGTACATGGACCTTGTGGTGCATTCAAGGACTTTGTGATGCGTTCAGGGACTTTGCGATGCGTTCAGGGACCTGGTGGTGCATTTAGGGACTAAACAGTGCGTTCATGGACCTTGCGGTGCATTCAGGGACGATGTGATGCATTCAGAAACTTTGTGGTGCGTTCGGGGACATGGTGGTGCATTCAGGGACCATTGTGGTGCATTCATGGACCTTGTGGTGCATTCAAGGGCCTGGTGGTGCGTTCAGGGACCATGACGGTGCAATCATGGACCTTGTGGTGCATTCAGGGAGTTTGTGATGCATTCATGGACTTTGTGGTGCCTTCAGGGACCTGGTGGTGCATTCAGGGACCATGGCGGTGCGTTCATGGACCATGTGGTGCAGTCAAGGACTTTGTGATGCATTCAATGACTTTGTGGTGTGTTCAGAGACCTGGTGGTGCGTTCAGGGACTCTGTGATGCATTCAAGAAACTTGTGGTGCGCTCAGAGACCTGGTGGTGCGTTCAGGGACTTTGTGATGCATTCAAGGACCTTGTGGTGCCTTCAGGGACCTGGTGGTGCGATCAAAAACCTTTTGTTGTGTTCAGGGACCATAGTGGTGCATTCAGGGACTTTGTGATGCGTTCAGGGACTTTGTGGTGCATTCAGAGACCTGGTGGTGCATTCAGGGACCACAACGGTGCATTCAAGGACCATGTGGTGCATTCAGGGACTTTGTGATGCATTGAAGGACTTTGTGGTGAGTTCAGAGACCTGGTGGTGGATTCAGGGACTTTGGAATGCATTCAAGGTCCTTGTGGTGCGTTCAGGGGCCTTGTGGTGCGTTTAGGAACCTGGTGGTGCGTTCATGGACCTGGTGGTGCGTTCAAGGACCTTGTGGTGCATTCATGGACTTTGTGATGCATTCAGGGATTTTGTGGTGCGTTCAGGGACCTGGTGGTGCGTTCAGAACCTTCATGGTGCGTTGAGGGACCTGGTCATGTGTTCAAAGACCTTCTGTTTTGTTCAGGGACCATAGTGCCGCATTCATGGACTGCATGGTGCATTCATGGACTTTGTGGTGCATTCAGGGACGTTGTGATGCGTTCAGGGACCTTGTAGTGCATTCAAGGACCTGGTGGTGCGTTCAGGGACCAAGGCGGTGCGTTCATGGACCTTGTGGTGCATTTAGGGAGTTTGTGATGCATTTAGAGACTTTGTGGTGCGTCGAGGGACCTGATCTTGCGTTCATGGACCTGTTGTTGCGTTCAAAGACCTTGTGTTGTGTTCAGGGAACATATTGGTGCATTCAGGGACTTTATGATGCGTTCATGGACCTTGTGGTGCATTCAAGGGCCTGGTGGTGCATTCAGGGACCATGGCAGTGCAAACATTGATCCTTGTGGTGCATTCAGGGAGTTTTTGATGCAGTCAAGAACTTTGTGGTGCCTTCAGGGACCTGGTGGTGCATTCAGGGACCATGGCGGTGCGTTCAGGGACCATGTGGTGCATTCAGGGACTTTGTGATGCATTCAAAGACTTTGTGGTGCGTTCAAAGACCTGGTGGTGCAGTCAGGGACTTTGTGATGCATTCAAGGAACTTGTGGTGGATTCAAGGACCTAGTGGTTAGTTCAAAGACCTTGGGTTGTGTTCAGGGACCATAGTGATGCATTCATGGACTGCATGGTGCATTTAGGGACTTTGTGGCGCATTTAGGGACATTGTGATGCATTCAGGGACTTTGTTCCACCAGGTTCCTGAACGCATCACAATGTCCCTGAACGCAACACCATGGTCCCTGAATGCACCATGAAGTCCATGGACGCACCGCGATGGTCCTTGAATGCACCACCAGGTCCTTGAACGCATCACAAGATCCCTGAACGGATCACAAGGTCCCCGAACGCACCACAACATCCCTAAATGCACCACAATGTCCATGTACGCAGCACCATGTTCCCTGAATGCACCAATAGGTCCTTGAACGCACCACAAATTCCCTAATGCATCACAATGTCCATGAACGCACCACTTGGTCCCTGAACTCACCACCATGTTCCTGAACGCACCACCTGGTCCTAAAATGCACCACCAGGGCCCTGACCGCACCAGAAAGTCCTGAACGCACCGCCATGGTCCTTCATTGCAGCAGCAGGTCACTGAACGCACCACAACGTCCCTGAATGCACTATGGGGTCCTTGAATGCACCGCCAGGTCCTTGAACACACCACCAGGTTCCTGAACACACCACCAGGTTCCTGAACGCATCACCAGGTCCCTCATTGCACCAGGAGGTCCATGAACGCACCTCCATGGTCCCTGAACGCACCACTAAGTCATTAAACACACCTCCATGGTTCTTGAACACACCGCCTTGGTCCCTGAGCGCACCAACATGGTCCCTGAATGCACCACCAGGTCCCCGAACGCACCACAAAGTCTCGGAACTCATCACCAGGTCCCTGAACACGACACCAGGTCCCTGAATGCATCACAACATCCCTGAATGCACCACAAGGTCGATTAACGCACCATCATGGTCCATAAATGCACCACCAGGTCCCCGAATGCATCACAAAGTCTCTGAATGCATCACAAGATTCCTCAGTGCACCACAAGTTCCATGTACGCACCGCCATGGTCCCTGAATGCACCACCAGGTCCCTGAACGCACCACAAAGTCCCTGAACGCATCACAACATCTCTGAATGCACCACAATGTCAATTTACGCACCGCCATGGTCCCTGAATGCACCACCAGGTCCCTGAATGCACCACGAAGTCATTGAACGCACCGTCATGGTCCCTGAATGCACCACCAGGTCCCTGAATGCACCACGAAGTCTATGAATGCACCATGAAGTCCGTGAATGCACCACTATGGTCCCTGAACGCAACACGAAGTCTCTGAATGCACGATGAAATCCGTGAATGCACCACTATGGTCCCTGAATGCAACACAAGGTCTTTGAACACAACACCAGGTCCCGGAACGCACCACCAGGTTCCTGAACGCACCACCATGTCCTAAAATTCACCACCAGGGCCCTGACCGCACCAGCAAGTCCCTGAACGCACCGCCATGGTCCTTGATTGCACCAGCAGGTCACTGAACACACCACAATGTCCCTGGGTGCACTACGAGGTCCATAAATGCACCGCCAGGTCCTTGAACACACCACCAAGTTCCTGAACGCACCACCTTGTCCCTCATTGCAACGGCAGGTCCATGTTCGCACCGCCATGGTCCCTGAACACACCACCAGTTCATCAAAAGCACATCCATGGTCCCTGAATGCACCACCAGGTCCCCAAACGCACCACAAAGTTTTAATGCATCACCAGGTCCCTGATTGCACCACAAGGTCCATGTATGCACCGCCATGGTCCCTGAATGCCCCACCAGGTCACTGAACGCAACACCAGGTCCCTGAACGCATCACAACATCCCTGAATGCACTACAAGGTCAATTAACGCACCGTCATGGTCCCTGAATGCACCACCAGGTCCCCAAACGCACCACAAAGTCTCTGAACGCATCACAAACTCCCTGAATGCATCACCAGATCCCTGAATGCACCACAAAGTCCCTGAATGCACCACAACGTCCATGAACGCACCACCATGATCCCTGAGTGCACCACCAGGTCCCTAAACGCACCACAAAGTCCCTGAATGCACCATGAAGTCCCTGAATGTACCACTATGGTCCCTGAACACAACACAAAGTCTTTGAACGCACCAACAGGTCCTGAACGCCACACCTGGTCCCTGAACGCACCACAAAGTCCCTGAATGCATTACAAAGTCCCTGAATGCACCACAAGGTCCATGAAAGCACCACCATGGTCCCTGAATGCATCACCAGGTCCCCGAATGCACCACAAAGTCCCTGAATGCATCACAAAGTTCCTGAATGCACCACAAAGTCCATGAACACACCGCCATCAATTTCTGAATGCACCACCAGGTCCCTGAATGCACCATGAAGTCCATGAATGCACCACTATGGTCCCTGAACACAACACAAGGTCTTTGCACGCACCACCAGGTCCTTGAACGCACCACCAGGTCCCTGAACGCATCACAAAGTCCCTGAACGCTCCGCAAAGTCCCTGAATACATCACAAAGTCCCGGAATGCACCACAAGGTCCATGAACGCACCGCAATGGTCCATGAACGCACCACCAGGTCCCTGTATGCATTACAACTTCCCTGAATGCACCACAAGGTCCATGTACGCACCACCGTGGTCCCTGAATGCCACACTAGGTTCCTGAATGCACCACAATATCTCTGAAAGTATCACAACGTCCCTGAATGCACCACCAGGTCCCTGAATGCACCACCAGATTCCTGAACGCACCACCAGTTCCTAAATTGCACCACCAGGGCCCTGAATGCACGAGCAAGTCCCTGAACGCACCACAATGGTCCTTGATTGCACCAGCAGGTGACTGAAAGCACCACAACATCCCTGAATGCACTACGGGGTCCTTGATTGCCCCGCCAGGACCTTGAACACACCACCAAGTTCCTGAATGCACCACCAGGTCCCTCATAGCACCAGCAGGTCCATGAATGCACCGCCATGTACCCTGAACGCACCACCAGGTCATCAAACGCACCTACAGGGTGCTTGAACAAACCGCCATGTCCCTGAACGCACCAACATGGTCTCTGAAAGCAACACCATGGTCCCTGTATGCACCGCTATGGTCTCTGAAAGCACCATCATGGTTTCTGATTGCATTGCCACGTCCCTGAATGCACCTCCAGGTCCCTGAATGCACCACCAGGTCTCTGAACGCATCACCAGGTACCTGAATGCACCACCAGGTTTCTGATTGCACCACAAATTCCCTGAAAGCACCACAAGGTTTCTGAACGCACCACCATGGTCCATGATTGCACCACCATTGTTTCTGATTGCATTGGAAGGTCCCTGAATGCACCACCAGGTCTCTGAATGCATCACCAGGTACCTGAATGCACCATAAGGTCCCTGAATGCATCATCAGGTACATAACCGGGTCTTTGGACACACCACTAGGTCCTTGAACACACCATCAGGTATCTGAACGCAGCACCATGGTCCCTGAATGCACCATGAAGTCCATGAACGCACCACCATGGTCCCTGACCGCACCAGCATGGTCCGTGAATGCACCACGAGGTCAATAAACGCACCATCAGATCCCTGAACGCACCACAAAGTCTATTTTCCCCTGCAAGAGAGGCGGGATTCATAGCGGAAAGCGGATCGATTGATTGATAGCCGGCCGGCCGGTGTTCAGAGCAGGACAGAGGGAGGGGGAGAGGAGCGAAAGTGATGGGGAGGCGGCTGGTGTCAGGTTTCAAGGAACAACAGGAGAGGGAGGGGAGGAGGGAGAGGGGACAAACACAGCGATCGCTGTGAGGAGAAATCAGACAGGTGGAGAAGTTTGGAGCAAAACGTCTGGAAAAAGGTGTTGAATATCTCACTAACACCCCCATCCCCCACGGGTGCGACGCCCATGCTTGTTAGAGTATAGCTGCAGGACATCAGGTGTATTTGAGATAATGTTGGACGCAACATTATAAGCTAAAACAAACCCACGTTTTCTGTTATTATGATGCTTAACGCTCCATGTGCCAGCTGGGGGTACTTACAGGTTTCTAATGTGTAGTTTGTGTCTGTGATGATGTCTGTGAATCCTGCTTTATTTTTATAGCTCATTTGACACAGCAGTTTTTAACATATTTTACATGATTTCATATTCTTTAATAATGGAATTTTCTTCAATAGCTTCCAGGACATGTGATCCAGTTACTCCCAAAACACGTTCTTATTGTGTTCCTAAACTGGACTAATCAGACAAAAAAGGTTTTAACATATTTTACAAAATGTCATATATTTTTTTTATATTTATTTGGAAATGTATGGAATTTCAATAGCTTCCAGGTCATGTGACCAAATGACTTCAAAATAATTCCTAATTGTGTTCCTAAACTGGACTAATGAGACACAACAGTTTTAAAATTATTTTACATAATTAAATAAGTACTGTTGAGACGCCGGCAGGAAGCGGAAGTGAGTTCAATCACTTTACCACGTTGAGTTGCAGCGCCTTCTAGTGGCAAGGGTTTGCAAAAGTCGTTAAAAGGTTCAAACAAGGACACAGTGTGCTGTATCAACCCGCTTCAGAAGAAAATGCCCAAATTATTTTTTAAATTTTTTTTTTATCTAACCTTGCACCTTATATAAATTATCATGTTTTTTATTTGTTTGTCTTTATTGGCAGAAAATCATTTCTTTTTTAGTGTGAATATTTTTTCATAGCTCTAATAAATAAAGAATGTAGAATATGTAATAGTGGTTGATGAATAAGTCAATTAATCAAAGATACTTATCTCCTAAGATGTGTTGACATGTGACGTGTTATTATGGCTACTCTTATCTTTCAAATTGTGAAAGTAAATAAAAGTTAATTATTACACCAGACTGCTTTCAGATATAAATGTCGGAGAGTGAGTGTGCATTTGAGCAATGTCCGCACTGATTTCCCCCTCACTGCTCAGATCCTACGCTCACAGGTTCAGATGTTTGGATGGACTCAAACACTGTCGGACCTGGAAACAATGCAGCACAACTTTGCTTCAGTGGCATCGGTAAGAAACCCTTTAAAATTTATAAAAATGTGTCCTAATTTTTTTTTTACAGATCAATGACGGCTTTAGATGGAAAAGGAACTTGGAGTTTGAGGTTATAGTCATCCAGCATGTAAAAAGGTGTGAGGAATAGTGAAATATAATACAAATAATAACATGTGAAGGATAAAAACAAGTGTTTCTTAAGTGTATTATGCAGAACAGGAACAAATAGTTTTTATTTTCTAGCCCTTATGTGTCTGTCCTAGGTTTCTGTGAAATTCCAGCTTTTAAAAATGATCTATTTCTTGACATGTATAAACTCAACCTTTCTTATCTAAAAATAAGTGGTGAGTCTGAGGTAAACGTTCCACATATTGTTTGATTTTACTTTTATTACTTTCTTATTGGACTTCAAAGTTCACTTTGCACGCTAGTTGTTTGTTGTTGCTAGTTAGTTGTTTCACTAAACATCTGCCAGCTGCAGTAAATGATCATCAGAAAGCTGCTGTCTCCTCCAGGTCTCTTCATGTGGACAGTCTCCCTCACAAACCCTCACTCACCACCAGCTATGTCCATGGCACCTCCTTAGTTTCACTGCTCCCCCTGACTGTGGGACAGAGCCTGGACGCCACAGTCCAACGCTATCCTGACCGTGAAGCTGTGGTCTTTCTGCAGGATGGTATCCGAAAAACCTTTGCACAGTTTCAACAAGATGTGGGTGCCAGTTTAGATGCTTTATTCACAGACACTTATCATTTTGGGATGAAACTGCAACTGGAAAAACATGTTTTTGTTCAGGTCGACAAGGCGGCTGCAGGTTTGCTCGCTCTTGGCTTGAAGCAAGGAGATCGACTGGGAATTTGGGGGCCAAACATTTATGAATGGATCATTTTCCAGTTTGCATCAGCCAAGGCTGGGATTATACTGGTCAGTGTGGCCTTTATCAGGCGTGACTTCACACATTCAGCACGATATGAAACATCATGCATGCATGTAACATGATGTTTATGTTTAAACTGTTTATATCCTTCAAGGTGTCTTTAAACCCAGCGTATCAACTGGAGGAAGTGGAATTTACTCTCCGAAAGGTAGTTGGTCAATTTGTATGGCTTACATCATCACAGATCATGTGCTACTAGATATTTTTATGTTAACATTCAGTGTATTTGTTGTGTCTAGGTCCAGTGTAAAGCAGTGTTGTGTCCCACCCGCTTTAAAACCCAGAACTTCTGTGAGATGCTGAAAGAAATCTGCCCAGGAATCGACACAATGCCAGTTGGCCTGATCAAAAGCTCCAGGTTTGACTGAGTAAAATCACAGATTTAGCAAAAAAATGATTGAGGAACCTTTTGCTTGCAGCATCAATAATTTGTTTTTGGGTCTGGCAGGGTGCCGGACTTGCGGATGATAATTGTGACGGACAGCAGACAGCCAGGGATGCTCCATGTGGAGGATGTGATGCAGGCAGCGGAGAGTCGGCACCACAAGGAGCTGAAGGACCTGCAGAGCAAGCTGACCTTTGATGACCCTATCAACATTCAGTTCACATCAGTAAATATCACTTATAAATACACAGTGTTTATGCTTGGATTAACACCGATTTACAAATATTTAACTGGTTCTAGGGTACCACTGGGAAACCAAAGGCAGCCACTCTTTCCCACCACAACATTGTAAATAATGCGTACTTCATAGGTCTGCGTGTGGGTTTTGATTGGAGAGTAAGTACAAATCTGCCTATAAACTTAAAATAAAAAGAACAAACAAGACGTGAATAACCTCTGTTCATCAGCCCAAGGTGCGAGTGTGCGTACCAGTACCCATGTACCACTGCTTCGGCTCTGTGATCGCAGCGATGAGTATGGCGGTTCATGGGATCACACTGGTCTTCCCCTCCTCCAGCTACAATAGTCGTGCCAATCTAGAGGCCATCCAGAATGAAAAGTACAATGCTCATCACACTCACGGTTTCTGATTCACAGTAACAAGTTCAATGATTACCACTCTTATCTCTTATGCAAGGTGCAATTTCGTCTACGGCACTCCCACCATGTACGCTGACCTGCTCAGCCATGATTTACAGCAGTATGACTTGTCATCAGTTGAAGCCGGTAAGAGATCTAAAGACAGGATAAAAAGTTGTTTTTAATTTGGTGTGATGTTTAGCTCTGTTTCAGGGTTCATGGGAGGCTCTCCATGCCCTCCTGAGATTCTCAGAAGGCTCAAAACAGAAATGAACATGAAGGAGATAATGGTGAGCAGTTACATGTTTTATATCTCGTCAAACATCAGAAGACGGGAGATTACAGAAAAATGGGCACATCCTCCTTTTTCTCTTTACAGGTTGTTTATGGAACCACTGAAACTAGCTCTGTTATATTCCTGGGATTTCCTCAGGACAACGAGGAGCTGAAGTTGAACACCGTTGGGTGCATCATGCCTCACACTGAGGTTTGTCTTCTTTCTCACACACTTTTATCTCCTCTCACTGCAACCGGGTGACACTGTGTTTTAACTTTAGGCTAAGGTGGTTGACCCTGTCACAGGGGACATTTCACCTTTAGACACTTCAGGAGAGCTCATGATCAGAGGCACCTGTGTGATGTCTGGGTACTGGGATGATCCAGTGAAAACCAGGGAGGTGATCTCCAAAACCCGCTGGTACAGGACTGGGTGAGATGGATTTATATTCATTGCTATTACGGCAGGGGCCAGTACTCCCAGTGGGACATGCCGTTTACAGTTTTGATCTTTTCAGCGACACAGCGAGCCTGAACAGTCTGGGATACTGCCGCATTGAGGGACGCATAAAGGACATGATCATCCGCGGAGGGGAAAACATTTACCCTGCTGAGATAGAGCAGTTTCTCTACAGGCATCCTAAAGTGCTGGAGGTGCAGGTAAGATTTAATGTCTCTGGAGGGCAGCAAAGATCAACCATCAAACTTTAAGCTTATTTTAAGGTGGGTCACTTTCCTATTATGGCAGAATGTAAGTGATCAGGTTGTCTGCTTCCAGGTGGTTGGAGTGAAAGATGAGAGGCTGGGTGAGCAGGTGTGTGCCTGTATCAGGCTCAGGGAGGGCCAAACCTCTACACCAGAGGAGATAAGAAGCTTCTGCAAAGGCAAAGTAAGAGCAGACGATGGATAAGTGTGCAAACAGGTCCAAATACATGGGATAGTTTCAGCACTGATGTTTTCATCCTTTTCAGATTTCTCACTTCAAAATCCCACATTATGTGATTTTTGTAGACAGCTACCCACTGACCGTCTCAGGAAAGGTAGGACACTCCGTCCTAACATAACAGGCCTATTTTATGTTTGATTGATGAACTCAAACTGTTCTGTTTTCTTTTTTATAGATCAAGAAGAACCAATTAAAAGAGCAAATGGAAAAGAAATTAGGTCTTTAATTCGGTCAGAACTGGATCACCCATCTTCAAATAATCTTTAATGACCTGAAATAATAAACACCTAAAATCATTTTAGAGATAAGAGTTGGAAATCATTTGTTATAAACTATAAAATCTTGCAATAAAGTGCTGTTTTTCTCTTTAATGCTTTGTTCCTATAAAATAATTTAATCAGCCATAAATCAATTAGAGCCACAAGATGTCAGTGAAAGACTTTAAAAATGCTGATCACCATATGCACATTTTTAATAATACCAACACACAACATAATATCAATCTTTATTTACTTTAACAATTCTGACACACAATTTAACATCATAATACAATGGCTGCCACCACCGTATGATAGTAAAACTTGTTATCTGAACACATGCCATACAGAATATGAAATAAATAGGACTTCGATGCCAAATGTTAATATGTACAGTGTGTTGAGCAAATGTAACCGTCTATATAAACTCTACTGTACAAACTGGCTGTAGAACTCACTTCACTAACGGGCTCTAATGGTGCCCAGAGTGATAGCTCATAAATACTAATAACAAATACTAATCATTGACTTAAATCCCAGGCTGTGAAGATGGTAATGGTGAGGAGTCTTTAAAAATTGGGGGAACATTTGCAGACGTGATGTTAGTATGCAAAATGAACTCAAAGCCAATATCACAGCTGCCGGTAGAAAGTCATTCTAAATAAACTTTAAAGAAAAAAAAAAAACTGCAAAAAACAAACTCAGATTGCTCCTAGTTTCTGTTCTGCTTTGAGAATCCTTTCTAGAAGGAAAATTTAGAACCAACTTCACATCAAGTTACCTCAATCAGTTAATGCAGAATGTTTTCAGCAAAAACAAAACCAAAATTCATACATAAAAAAAAAAGAAGAGGCAAAACTGCTCTCTTGAAATTGTCTGTCAATGTTCTCGACTGCAGCAAAAACCCATGAGGAGCAGCTTGTTTAGGAGCAGCAGAGATTTCCAATAACATATGTCTGCCACTAACAAGACTGTACAACAGCTTCATGGCTTCGAACGATCAACATTCTCTTCGGTCATTCTTATTAGTAAAGTCCACTCATACTCCTCCGATCACACATGCAAAGAAAAGCAAAGAGGACGATTGCATTTCAAAGCACACTGCGAGATAAATTAGTTGATATGAACATGTCCCTTTATAAATATACAATCTAAATATAAATGGTTTAAATGTGCAATTTAATAGAAAACACAAGAGGAAGATGAGGTTAAAACAAAGCTGTGGTCTGCTGAGGACCTTTTGTCAAAACTAGACGATTTGTGGTTCTGCCACAATAACGGAGAGCGTTGCATCGTAATGACAGTCATCCAAGCACAGAACGGTACAGCTTTAGGCACATGCAGGTATGTGGTAGGAACATATGCACCTACACACACATGCACTGAGAGCTGCAACCTTGAGGCAAGTTCACTGTATAGTCAAGCCTCTCTTGCACTCACAAAACATGCACCCTTCCACACAGATGAACACTCATCAACACAAACACACACCGTAACCTAAGTGCCCTCTGTTGCCACCCTGTTTTGGGTGGACAGATGTTTCAGCAGATGTTTGTGTGGCCGGTGGAACCCTCAAACACTTAAAGGCAGCATGCCTGGATGAGCCAGGGCTCTGGATGAGGTCATGGAGGTCAGGGGGCTGGGGTCCAGTCCATTAACGGTGCTGCAGATAACACATGGAAATGCATGAGCACATCTAAAAACAATTCTGCATTAATAAATATAACAGTGGTTGTTTGATGCATAGTTAGCAGGCTTACGTTTTGTCAAAGTAAGTGGCGTGTAGAGAGTGTGAGAACTTGGTGGCGTTGCTGTTGATGAGTGTGCCTTTATCTGTGGAGAATGTTTTTCTTGCCGACTGGTCTTTGGCCAAATTCCTACAAGCAGCAAGTTTGGACTCCAAAGCCTAGAGACAAAAACAGGAAATAGTCTTTAATTAGCACTGACAGAAACATTTCTCCTCCACTTCAACATTATGTAATATATTCAGAATGAAAAGAGCTACAGTAAATACAGATCCTCTCCACACCTACCCCGACTTTTCTCAGAAGGTCCCCGACTATATTCAAAGCAGAGATTCTAGCAGAAGGAGTGAGGGCAGATCCACCACAGCCATTGGTCAACGCTAGAATAAACACAATAAAATTAGTACAGTCACAATTTTGTCCATTTATGCAAAAATAAGAGTGGGGTTGATTTTTACCTTTTGGGTTGATGAACGAGTGCTCTATACTCTTTCCTACAGGTGTTGCAGGAAGAGACAATGAGGCCTGGACTGCAGAATCTATTTTGTCCATGTCTAAAGTGGGCGAGCTGGGTGCAGACATCCTGTCACTAGTCCGCTCCCGTACTGCCAACTCCTGTCTCAGGTCTACAGAAAAACAGAGTCAAACTCAGACACTTCTCCACTATCCTGCTTACACTACACCTGCAATGGTTTCTCCCTTACCTCGTGCTTCATCTTTCAACCGCTGCACTGACACCAAGAGAGACTCTTTCTCATCCAGCTCACTCTCAAGGAAGGCATTCCTCTCAATGGCCTGATTTAAACGGCTCTCAAAGTCCTCAAGAGACACTATTGTTGCCCTATAAATACAGAATACATACAATTATTGAAAACACGCAGCTGATTTAACTCTGAATTTGCAGAAGTTGTAAATGACATTATTCTGACCTTTTGGCTCTTTCCAAGTCGTCATTGGCCTGTTCAAGTTCTCGAACGTATTTGTGTAGCTGCTCCTTGATGCTGTGCGTCTGACCCAGGTCATCCTCCAACATCGAAATCTGTTTGTAACTCTGGGCGTACTGCTGCTCTAGCTTCTCCTGATGGAGATGGGTAATCAAAGTGGAGAAATGAGCCAATGGATTGTAACAAACATAAAAATTGAGGTACATCACAGGACAGTCAGAACGTTAAACTTTATTTTACTTTCAAAGGGTTTCTTTGTTTCCATTTGAGGCCCAATAGTTATTATTCCTGAGGTTTTTTCTCTGTAACTAGTGGCACTGCTGCATGCCTTTACTGTGGCCCCTGGCACACAAAGACAGGAAAGCACCATTCATCATTTCTCTGGTTCGTTTTCTTTATTAATTTTAGTATTATGTGAAGAAAAGCTCACATGTTGAGTCAGCATCCTTATTCTATACATTTAGTTGTCGATGTAAACGAGCAGAAACAGTGTATAAGCCCGCTGTGATTAAGAACCGATTGTCCTTCCTATTTTCTTCCACTTTATCCACACATCCAATTAAAGACTACTGCAGGATTAACTAAGAGCATGTCTCATCAAAACCTCTTGTACAAGAGAGCAGATTAACTCTTAAGTAAGTGTAATAACTTTCAGCACTGTAATCCATAGAGAAATAATGAAATAAACAGGTTACCTTGAGGTTGGAGACCTCGTTTTTCAGTTTCTCGTTTTCATTTTGTAAATCTCGGAGCCGGTGTTCAGCCTGGATTAGCTGTGCCTCTAATTCAGCCTCCAGTTCCCGACTCCCCTCCTGGAACTCCTGTAGTTCTTCTTGAGCATCTTGCCAACTATAGTGCACAAAAACAGAGTGCGGAGAACATTTTCAAATATTAGCATTCCTGCTTGCAATCTACCAACAGATTTGTGAGCATTAGTTCTAGAAAACAGACAGGCTTTGTCCTGAAAAATGAGCCGAGCTTAGAATGTTCCAGTAGCTGCATAAAAAAAGACAACTTTCATCCTGACTCTAGCAAACAGGTTACAGGATTCAGTTCAATGCTGACCTTAGTATTCTAAATATGCAGCTCTGGATAGACAGCTGACAGCAGCTGATTCAGAAGAAGTCAGACAACAGAATCAGTGACAGCTGTGGAGGGTGTTAAAGGTCAGAAAAAATGAGAAAACGAGAGGGCAAAGAAACAGGATGTGTGAACACTCTGCTGAACTACTAAACAACAACATTGCTTGTAACATTCTCCATGTGCAAATTTATTTAGATTGAAACAGGGGGGAAGAGAAAATCCTGAGGTCTTAAGAGTTTATATGTCTAAAACCACAGCTTTCCCTCTCTGTCCAGAGAAAAAAACAAACCCTGGTTTAGAGTCAGATGACTCTTACGGGCATAATGGGCCCTCAGAGAATCTACAGAGCGCTGGAATCTATGAATCAGCTGTTGTGTAGGGTCGTTCCACGCATACCAGCGTCAGAGAGGCTGCTAGATCTACACGGTGGGCTCTACAGCTAACAATATGAGTCAGTTTATTTAACATCACTTCAGCCGCCTGACTAAAATGGCAAGATACTGAGAATCAGTGACAAGTAAGTGAATACAGGCATCATAAAAACTGCTGATGTTGAAATGATTTTTTGGGAATAATGAGTAATTTAATAATGCTGTTACAGCTGCTGCCAATTTAAAGGTTCTCCTAACAAAATATACATTTAAATGCTGCAATAAGTCCAACTGAACCATCTATTTAATGTTTCCATGGAATAAAGTTTTCCCCTATACGTACCCACTGCAGGAATTACCAAAAAACCACCAGGTCTTTAACCAATACAGTGCAGTTTGGCACTTCTTCTGAACATTTAACAGACCTCAGCTCCAAATAGAAAAAAAAATCCAGACAGGACAAATGTGAAAAGATTTACTCAACACTGCTGCCTACCGCTGAACCTCTTGTGGTTTCTGGTAAAGAAGTCAAAGCTGCTGTCATTTCCTCATGAGTAAGTCAGCAGATTTGTGGTTTCTCATTTCATAAGCCTTGTCTGCTCACTTGCCTTTTATGGACCAAACTCAGTGTTTTTGTGCTGAAACTTTTCACTGAGACAAATCCACAAAGATTTTTCAACTGAGGTTGGCGCGTTTTGTTTTTTTCTCTCATTGTTATTATTTTAAAGCAGAGGAATTGCTGCCGTAACAGTTTTTGGTTCCGTTTTCTTGCAAGAGACTTATAAAATAAATCATGACACTTGGTTACATAACCCAGTCTGCTAAAACAAGCTTATTAATCAAAAATAATGCTCTCTAGATATAAATTGCTTACAACTAAATATAACATCTGGCTCAAAGTCTCATGTAAAATATACTGAGATGGCCTGAAACCAGATGTTAATCATCAACATCTGCTGAACAGACAAACACGAGGAACACAAGATGCCTACCTTTTCTTATATTTAAGAGCTTGAGACTTCCAGTAATCCACCTCCTCATCCTTTGATTGAAATTTAGGAATCATCTCTGTGTCCATGTCAGAGCACCCTGAAAAAAAAAAAAAAGACAATTTAAATACTTTGACAATTTTGCACAGATTGTAGGTGACGCAAGCATGGCATGACACTTCTGCTTTTTCTGTCCTTTGGCATGTAGAAGCAGGCACGGTGCGTTCCCTTCTTATCTCAAAGCTGGACAACCAATCAGATTTCGACACTTATCACATTTCTTACTGGAGACAAAAAGATCAGAGCACAAAAAATGCTGCGAATTTGAGCTTATGCTGTCCTTGGCTGCTCATCTCTAAAAAATTTTTTAAAATTCTTATCATAATTACCTCAGGTACTTCTGTGGCCTGTACAACCAATTCCCTGAAAACTAATCTGTTCAGTGCAGCTAGCACTGAACAGAACAAAGCTGTCTACTTTTATCCAAGCATTTAAAATGTGTTGAATCCTCAGTCATGTTAGTAGATATAAATCTGTAAGAGGAATTTTCTGGTGGTCTATCAACCGCCGCCTCAATCCAGAAACTATGAACAAAAATATTGTTTTCAGGAAATCGTTTAACATATCTGGGGAGAATTGCTGTTTTGTTGGGTTTGGAAATGGATACAGCTGCTGTAGCTCTGAGAAAATATATAATTCACATGAGTTTACAGGAATTTCTTCTAGATAAGTCTGGCAATGAGGGAGTTTAACACAGAAAAACCCCAAGCAGGGATTATAATCAACCTAAAAACAAGCAAGAATGAGAATTTTTTATAAAAAAAAAAGTGTATTTGATTTAACTTAAGTCACAAAAGATGAGAACTTAACTAAGAAAGCTTGGCGCTTTATGAGACAATTTTAGCTTTAGACAAAGAGGATGTGTTGAATGGTCACAACTCCGAGGGACAGCAACTTTGAGGAAAGACTGCTTTGTCTTCCGTTTGAACATTCCTCTGAGATGGCCTCATCAACCGTTTATGGACTAGGACCCTCACAAGTTAGTATGCTGCTACTGAAATCCAAACAGTGGGAAGTCGGAGGCTTTCCAGAACTGCAACTGAAACAACACAATGGATGCATCATGACAGAAAGGGGCCTTAACGGATCTCTAGGAAAGTACCAAAGATAAATACAGACATGGCAGGTATCAAATTGTATGATGCTTAATGAGATCCAGGGTAAAGGAAGTGGTTTCAACAATCTAAACTTGACTTACTCCACCTAAAAATAGAAATTAATATCTAAATTGAGGTAACAGAGATGTTTACAGGCCAGACAAGAGCAGTGGCGCTGTACATGTAACCTAATGCAGATCTTGGACAGGTTAAGCCTCATCATGTAACAGGTCAGGAGTAGACACTTGGCTCAAACACATGACAGTTCTGTCATTTCTGCATCCTTTGGAGTCTTGCTATAACAATACCCAGTCAGAGAGGGCTAAGAAAGATGAGCTATCTGGAAGTTACATACAAGAAAAATGGAACAGAAAAAAAAGTTTCCCATATTTGTATCTGTATAAGCTTTTGACAAATATATTGCTGTAATTGGTAATAATTTAGATATTGCAGGTGATGTGATCACTTTTTCAAAGTTTGGTCCAAAAAAAGGAGAGGATTACATAAATCCTCTCTCTATTAGCTCTTTAAAGACACTTACAGGTTATTTCAGGGACAACAATCAGTCCTGAGGGTTAACAGGGTGTGATGGGTCCCCTCAGACCGGTGATATTTCGGTCCCTTGGGTTATTTTGGTTAAACCCACAGGTAGACACAATACCTCCCGTGAGAAAACTAGATATCCAATATCACCATTCTGTTACATAAAACAAACGTCACCAGAAGAGTTTTACTGTAAAACTGACAATTATTTACCTCAAATTAAAATACAACTACGTAGTTTTGGCTAAATATCTGTTTTTAACAAGGTAGCTTAAGCTAATGTTAATATGTGACACTCTGCGTTTTACAGACGCTTTATGTCAAAACCCTGAGCTGTACGGTGTTTAAAAACCCCCAGAATGTTCTATGTACAAACACTGAAAGTGAATTAAGTTTAAAATAAAACCAAATGTTGACGTTTCAGACGAAGAAAATGTGTTTTTATCCCTAAGTCACAGCGGAGCAGCTAAACCAAACAGAGGCCAGACTAACCAGCTGAATAAATAAAGTATAACATTCTTACCTGCTCATATCAAATCGGTGTCTCGTCCTCCGTAGCTACTATTTACCGCCCAGCCGGTGTAACATACAGCAGGGCACAGCTTCTTCTTTCCCCGGGCCTCGATACTAAATGAGGTAACTGGGATGTGTTTAGGAAATTGCCAACGCGTCTCCCGGAACCAACGTAAATCCTCACACAGACGTACGCGCTGACGTAATTTCACGTTACGTAAAAACTGGAAAATGAAAGAAGCCACACCTTGTTATATTCCTCTATTCAGCCTGATGTAGTTCACTATAAATGCGCTGCTTTTATGAGTAGGTGTTCTTTTTGTTTGGTCTCTTTTTGTGGGGAACAAAAGGGACACTAGTGTTGCTTTAAGGAACAGAACAGAAAAGGGTGAATACTGAAATTAATCCAGCCTTATTGTTGTTTAATAAAATGTAATGACGTGTTGAACAGGTGACGCTTCAAGGTAGAAATTACTGGGGAAGGCAAAAAAAATAAAAAATAAAAATAATAATAATTCTAACATAAAATGTGTTAGCTTTCCTAATTTTAATATAAAAACTGCACAATTGTCTAAAACTAAGATATTTTCCTCCAGATTTTTTCTGTCATTGCTTTATGTCACATTCAGATCAGCAAACATGTAAATATCAGACAAAGAAAACCTGAGTAAATAGAAAATAAATGAAATTGTCATTTCATTTATTAAAGGAAAGCTAAACCAATCTGATGCTATATGAAAAATAAATTCCATCCTTTATTAAATTGTAAATTAATTATCATTAACTGCATTGTTGTGAAAGGCGAGTTCAGTTTCACTAGTCACACCCAGGCCTGATTACTGCCAGACCTGTAAAATTAAGAAATCACAAACCTGTCTCTGACAACACAAATTGTATTTATTTATTATATTTATTCATGAAAGAAGGTCAAAAACTCTCCTGATCAAAAAGAACACAACATGTCTCACATAAAAATCACAGCTTGGTGCTTCCCAAGACTTTTGGAAAAATATTCTGTCGAGACAAAAAACTTTTGAAAGGTGTGTGACCCATTACGTCTAGAGTAAAACTGACACTGCAATTTACTTGCAGCAAGCATGGGGTCCTGATGAAAACCCTTTGAAAAGTATACCTATAAAAATTAAGTTTGAATAATAATTAAAATTGCATTTTTAAAGCATGAAGATTAATTAGCTTATTTAGGGAAATAAAAGATTTAGTTTTTTTTAAAATAAAATTATGCATGTAATGATTTGTTTGTTTAAATGGAAAAACATGTACCCATTTTTGAATGTAGTTTATTTACTATCCACAAGGTGGCGTATAATAATCACATAATAAATCTAATCTAATTTAGTTCTGTAGTCACTCTAAAGAAACCTTAAAACTTTCACATCAACTGTTTTTATATATATTTTAAATGCATTTATTTTATAAAGACATCACCATGAAAAAAAAATCACAAATTGTAAAAACAATTATTTTTGGCAGAAAAGAATGAAAGGAAATAAATTGGTAAAATTATTCCTCATAAAAATAAATCATTAAGGATATAATATTTTCAAATCACACGCTTTGACACTCTTTGACACTTCAGGCTATCATGTTTAAGGAAATGAAATCTGAACCACCTGAACTGGATCCAGTCAGCTCGCTGCTGTCACAGGTAGCTGGCCCTGTTTTACAGGACTCTCCTGGCCTGCACCCTGCGCCACCAACAGTCAGAGCCAATGACAAAAAGGGAGCTGACAGCACCTGAGTTTGGAGTTTACCTGGAGTTTACCATCAAATAAACTCTTCTCTCTATGGCCCTTCATGATGATTACAGCCACCAGGACGCGCAGGAGTGCCCTGTGTGCTATGAGGGTCTTTCTGGGAGTGAGCGGACGTTGAGCTGCGGACATGTGTTCTGTCACGACTGCCTGGTGAAAACGCTGGTCAGCATTCAGGCTGGAAACATCAGGGACACAATCGCTTGCCCTATCTGCAGACATCTGACATTCATCCAGAAACAAAAGGAAGCGCTGGTGTCAGTCGCAGCAAACAAGAATCCAGATAGACAGACCCTGGAGGTGCCTGTTCCTTCTACACCGGGGCAGAGCGCGCAGAGCGCACGGAGCGCCTCCAGAAACAGTTTCCAGAGTGGAGTAAACTGGTTAATCCACCGCTGTAGGAGCGTGTTTCAGCGAATCCGTCCGGTGAGGTTAATCAGCCCCAGCCAGAACGCATGTCAGATCTTCATCATCAGCGCGCAGGGGCGACCTATGGCTGAAGAGGACGCGCTGGATGATGTGACTGACCATCCTCAGCCCAGGAGACGCAGGATTTGCACGACAGCGCGCTACTTGTGCTGCTTGCTGTTGGCTTTTACTTTACTCGCCCTGGTGGCTGCGACTTTACCCTGGGTTTTACTGGCATGACCCCATGCTGAGGAGGACGTTCAGATTGAAGTGCCAAATGGGAAAATCAGAGGACTTTAAACGACATTTTATTCCCACATAATCCGATCTTGCAATGACTTTTGATCAAAAGTTATGGAATTCTTAAATGTGATGTATTTACTTTGAGTCATGTCATTTTAGGCCATTTTGCCCTGACAACAAAACTTCTGTTTTTGTGACACATCCAACAAAAGTTATTTAAAGCAAAAAAAAAAAAAAAAAAAAAAAAAAACTCCATGACTATTTTTATGATAATCCTTCTTGCACAATGATTGTGTTATTTCCGTTTCTAAGCAGCAAAACACACATTTGTGTCCAAAACTATAAAACACATCCTCCCAAGTGTCAAATATCAACATTTGTAATGGAAAATAAAAAACATTTGGCATAAATTAAGTTGAAAAAAATGATTATAAACAAATTGAATGCTAAGTAGAGGGAGGGAAACCTCTTGGCAGCACCTCATGGGACTCACACCTTATTAAAAAGAGAGAGGCTTTTAAATGCATCTGTAAGAAATAATTGATGTTCCTAGTCTGAAGGTGATGAGCTGCTATCTGATTGCTGTAAGGAGATACACCAGACTGATTAGATTACCTCTACATCTACAAGACCAATCAATAGTTTAAAAACATGTGTCTATCTTGAAATTGAGACAAGAATTTTGAAAAAAATTAGTTAAATATTGTAGAAATAACAAAAAGAAACATAAATTGCAAAGTTTAGATCTTTCACCATAAGTTTCTTGCGGTTGGAGCTAATTTCAGATTTTTTCTAGGAACAAACTATCCCAAATGCCACCACTTTTTTCCACATAAACACACCTCACATCTTGTGGTGGTTTTTCAGGCATCCAGTCGGGCTGGTCCTATGTCACACAGCTGAACAATACCTGAATACTTCCCCTGTGTCAGGATGATTCATTTAACTTGTTATAACCAGCCTTTGAATCCTCAAGTTTCTATATGCAACAACATTCCATTTTGATGAAAGTTTATGACAAAGATATGAGTGGAGAAACGTTCAGTGAACTAGCTGTTCCAGTTCCCAACTCACCTGTATCATTAATAAATGGGAGCATAAACTGCCAGGGAACAGGTTATATGTACAGAAAATCATTTTATTATATTTTTTTTGACAAATTTTCTAAAAGAAAAAAGTTAAAGAGAATTTAAAAAAAAGTATTTTCTGTGAGAAATTAACAAGTCATTGATGTCTGAAAAATTACAATAAAAAACAATCATTATTTTCAGAACTGTGCAGAAGTTTGTAGTTTTTATTTTTGTGATATTTTCCTTGGAAAGAGACACATTTCTTGCAGAAATTTAATTTAGACTTTTAAATTCTGATATAAAAAAGAGAACCTAAATCACTTGAATTAAATTTTTAATGCCAAATCATGCAGTCATTCAGGAACAGTGTGAATTTCTGAGTTTTCTCAGAAAAACTGCCTTTGTTCAGTCAGTGTACACCAACATTTTTGTTTCAGCAACTCCAAAGCATGTTTTCTTTAGTGTGAAGTAGATTAGTATTTCTGTAAGTACTACAAAATGTTGTAAACATGTTTTGTCAAGAGGCCGGGGAAGTATCACAAAATATGCATGAAGTAGTTTCTGGGATACAACAGATCTCGTTTAACCTGGAGTCATTTTAATGACATTTTGTGCTGCCGTATTACTCTGATGGTCACATGATGATGTTATTTTTTTGACTAAAAGTTTCTCTTTCTCTGAAGATGATGCATCTAGGATGCATTCCACTCCAACTTCATCATCTTCCTAATCAAATGTGCCAGCTGGAAACAAACAATAAAAAACCCCAGCTCCGTGCTGTTCATCAGTGAAATGTTAACTTATAACCAGGGGTGCACATAACTGGTTAGCCAGTATGCATGCACACCTGATATCATGCATGTGTGCAGAATACGCCTGAAATTGCCTTAGTGGATTGATGCTTTCGTGGTTCCTTTGGCGCAGCCCGCGATCTGACAAGCTTCCCATCCTGTGGCAGAGCAGGGAGTGCTCACATAGCCTCTGAAGCCAGTAGACACACATGCACAGGGTCTCTGACACACACCCTCGCAGCACCTCAAACACCAGCACAGCAATGGCAACACACACACAATTGCAGCACCTCCGACACACGTTTCAGCACATACATGCTCAGCACAGGTGACACGCGCGCAACACCATCGGCAGCTTATCACCCACCTGCTCCCGAACCCACGAAGATGTGGTGCAACACTAGTGCCAGGTTCTCCCTTGATTACCTTGATGGGAAAAAATTGTGTGCACCCCTGCTTCAGCACAGGAACAACCAAGGGCTCTAATATTTGCAGCACGTTTAAGATTCTAAATGGAAAAGTATTATTAAACACTGTGATTGTCTCTGAAATTGTGTGTGTGGGTTTTAGTTTTAGGGTCAATTAGCAGTGTGTGTGTGTGTGTGTGATTATAACTTCTGGGCCAAAAGGACCCTGAATGCTACCCAGGAAATACAAATATAAAGGCATAATTTCCCTCTTTCCAATGTTTGGATCACTTGAAGAAAAGTCATAAAATTTTATGTTGAAATAAAAAATATTTGAGTTTTTCTTCTGCTGTTAAACACAGCTTAGGATCATTTTGAACTGACAACAACAGGAGGGTTAAAAGGAAATATGCATTACATGTAATACCTAAAGTGGTTGAATAATGCACAAATGAAAACCCCTGATGTTAAAGAACATTAAAAAAGACAGGAAATAAAGCTCCAGTAAGCAAGTGTGATTCTTAAAAATGTAGAGTTTAATATATATATTTATTTCTGACATTCTGATAAGGATTGCAGGTAGGCTTCACAGTACACACTGTGTTTCCACTTCTTATGCTAAGCAGAAGACGAAGGGTTGGGCATGATGGGCTTGACAAGCATCAGATTTTGTTTACACATCAGCTGTGAAAGCAGAAGGAGGCTGTACATCCACAGGCAACCTCCACTCCTCCTCTATATTGCTCTAAATCCCACCAAGGACCATCTACTGTGACCCACATTCTCTAGAATCCACCTGTGCATCTCTTTATTTCCCCTCTTACAATCCCTAAAAAGATAGTGATTGACACAAAACATGGATTATTAAAAGACTATCTAAGTGCATGCATGACACTTTTCGTTATTTTCCAATTCAAATCCCGGACACAAAATGTAAACAAACTGGGCTTCGTTTTGGAGCAAAATAGCTAGTGATCAGGTGAGATAGGAAATAGGCCTATTGTCATTAAAAAGCTTGATTAAAAACTATATAAGTGTATCATCTGGTGCAAAAAGTTGCTCCTATGAATATGCTTCTGGAAAAAACCTTTAGCAGAAATCAGATATGTGACAAAAATGTCTCACATTTTTAGGGAGGGATCAGATGTTTTTTTTGTTTTCTTTCAGCAGCTTATACTGTAAATATGAATGCATGCTTCTAGGTGGCTGCATGTTCCAGTTTGGATGCACAAAAAGTATTAGAGTGATGCTGTCATGCCAACAGTCCCTCCAAAACGAGCCACGTTTAGATTCTAACTCACGTTTGCCCCATCACTTCATGTCAGTCATAGTCAAAGACACCCTTACATCTGTGTATAAATGTATTGATGCAGCACACAAAATAAAACCTCTTAGCATACATTAATTATGCCTATAGTTCCAGGATAACAACCAGAGTGAGGGCACTTGCAATTGTTGTTATATAATTACCACAACTATCAATATAATCAACATCACCAAAGTCTTCAAAGAAATGAACACACACCGAGGCATACCATAGACCACTGCTGGAGAGATTAATTCATTTTGATTCACGCAAAAAACAAATATAAAAAAAAGCTTAGCAATAAAATCAATGGCTTTTTCTGTAGGTTTGTAGGATACTGACTATTTATTTTGGACTGAGGTGAATGAGTGAACACTGTAATCGCACTTATAACATTACTGTTTTAAAAAGAACTCATAATAAGTAAAAATGTGAAACTGCAGCATGTTGTCGGGTGAATTTGGATTATTTCTAATTAATTGTTCTGTAATTTAAAAAGATATATATTTAAATTTAGAAGCAAATAAGTCAAATTATGTAGGTATAGAACTGTCCAATAGGGGGCAGACTTATTGGATCGATCCTTTCATTGGGAATTAGGCCATTTTTAAGTGGACTGAAGAATTTAAAAAGATCTCAGCCGATTTGGAGCAGAACAAACATTCTGTGCATCTGCTGCAGCATCATAGTGTCAACGTGAAAAATCATGAATCTACAGTAAACCTGTTCCTTGTGTGCAGGGACAAAAATAACATCAAACTTGTTTAATCATTACATTTTCTACACGATAAATATCAGCACATATATTATCATCATTATATGTTCAAGATACGCATTTTACATATACTTTTCCTCTCATCTTTATACACATCAGTTTATGTACAGTCACTGTATTTACACTCGGGGGTGGTGGTGAGGGGGGTCAAAGGTCAATGAAACCTGAAGCACTTGAAACAAAGTTAAAAGAGACGATCACGTGAACTTAAAGGCAGTGTAGTCTTCCATCCATTGTCTGCAACATAACGTACGTGGGGCCTAACTGTGGTGTTAAAATAAAAACACTCACACAAAGTAAAGCACTGCCACGCTGAGGCCCTTGATCTGTAGCAGGTCAATCATGCAAAAATAACCATAAGTCTTTCTTCCGAACCGAATAACAAGATACGAGTACAAAAGCTTAAATTACAATAACATTCTTCTTATTATGTGCTGGTACATTATAAAGTGAGTTAACGTGATTTCACCTCAAACAAAAGTAAACGTCTGGCAACAAGGAGAAGCAGTTTGGGGAGCGAGGCTATAAAAATAAAACTGAATTCAGTGTTTCCTCCTGCATGCAAAGCCTTTGTTTTTAAAGGGCCCAGCATGTTTCTACTGTGTGCAAAGTTGAATACCCTGTGAGCAATAAAAGCAGACTCTACGCTCTCACCTTGTGTCTCTGTTTCAACCTGAGGATGGGATTCGCTCCAAACCATGTCAAAGCCAATCTTGTACAACTTGTGAAGATCATATTGCAATTTGATTGCATAAGGCAAAATAAAAAGTAGAAAAAGACACATATAGAGCACTGCATTAGAAAACAAAACATTGACAAAACAAAGCAAAAACAAATCAGTGAAAGTAAATCTGTTGATGTAATACTTATCTATTTTCCAGTCTTTCCTCTCAAAGGCAACAGTTCGTCCACTATGGCATTTTGGTGTTTTTATTTCTTTTTAAAACTGTAGTAACATTAATGTAATAGCGAGCAGCTGTGAAAGAAGAGTTTCTTTGCAGCTTGTAGCAGATGTGAAATAGAGTTTATATTCCGGTTTCAGATGGGCACTGGTGAGGCCAGTTGGTGTTTCCATGGCAACAGTTAAAAGCATGTATAACCACAGGGTTGCTGGTTAATGATGCCTTGGAGTCATAGGTCATAGAATGGTGCTCTGGGGCTCCTCCTCAGACACAGCATCCCCTTCCGGAGTGTGAATCACTGCCATGGACCTCCTGCAGGGGGCGCCGCTGAACTCATCGATGAGGCTGTCCAGATTGACATTGATGGAGGGGATTTCATAATTGAAGATATCTAATGGTGAGCATGATGGGAAAAGTGAGTATGGTGAGCAGAAACGGTGTCAATGAGCAAAACAGGAAGAGGGAGGGAGGGAGGGAGGGGGCAAATGATCATGATAATGAGGTGTAAAAATGAAAGAGAGCAGAAGTAATGTTAATTGTTTCTCATCTGAACTCGTGGTGAGTGAAAAATGACCTGATTAAAGGTATCAGTAGATTACGTGTGGTTCACATTCTACACAGGGATGTTCTGTCAGTGCGATATCTGCCATACCAACAAACTTGGCAGGGTTTTAGTGTCACAGCTTTTTGTCTTTTGGCAAAAACAGCAGCAAATATGTTATCAGGTAAAATACAACAACAGGTCAAAATGACTACACAATGACACGTTGCACGTCTACAACAATGGCCAGATAAACCAACACAGAGGCAACAAGATGTGTGTGGAACTCTGTGGAGAAAAAAAATGGCACCAAGACACCAAGTGGCTTAAAGTGACAATGGGAATCTCATGAGGACTGCTTGTAGTATTTTTAGAAACTATGGATATTCTAAGTGTTGCACCATTTACTGGAAGCCACGGGTCCAAACAGACTGATGACTACTCCTGTGTAGGAATGAGATGGAGCGTGGCAGAAGAGGAAGCGGGGGTTACAAAAAAGCAATGGACCTGCCAAAGGAAGAGTTACCTGTGGACCCCTGAGAAAAGAGGGGGTGTCTGCCAGCATGAGGCTGAGGAAAGGGAGTAAACGGAACGAGGAAGGGGGTTTAACATGGACCTTTGTAAGCGATGATCACTGCAATGTGAGCGCAGGGCGGTGCACTCTGGGAAATCCTTAAGCCGTGCATTTTCTGGTACAAAGAGATAACTCCAAAATGATGAGAAAAAAAATTCTGATTGAGAGCTATAGCTGGGAGCAGTTTGATGCAGGCTGCAGGAGACCCCAGAGGCATCCACAGTATGAGGCCAGGCAGTGAGATGGAGTGCATGGGGCGGGGGCGGTCTGGCTTACCCTAAAAGTCCCCCTCACACTTAGCCCACACTGAATCCCTGGCCTCACACAGCTGCAAAGTACACAATAGTAGTAAGGGGGGGACAAGAGAATGATAAATATAACAAAGTAAAAAAATGACTGGTATATATTAACAGAACACCTCATCATTAGAACATCATACTGTTGAAAAAAATGTGGGGAGGTTTCTGGGTATGTTTCCACGCCTGCTCACAGTAAGCCTCTGACCTACCTCTGCCGCATGGGGGTCTGGGTAACACAGATAAACAGAGAGCACATGATGAATCTAATGGCAACTTCCAAACAAGCAGGACGAGCTATGCTTGTCTGATGTTTCCACACGTTACCCAGAAACATCATCACAGAACACAAGCGATGAATACATAGGTCAGGAGGTCTGCTCGCTACACGCTGACATTGCATCTGCTTCTAAGAGGCAACTTTTTTCATTCAAGGTTTTGTTTGGAAAGAGTCAGGTAAGGGGACAGGTGTCTTCTGTGTCTACAGTCCTACAGGGTGCTACACTCGTCCACCGTCTCCATTGGACAGAGCCACAGCGAGTCTGAGAGAGGGCCGCTGCAGCCCCACCTGTGGTGGAGATGGGGGTGATGTTGCCATGGGCTGATGTTTACCTGTAGACATGCTTTCTCCAGGAGACAGTCCATCCAAGAGGCCCTGCTCCAGAGGCTGGGGAACTGGGGGCACGGTGGAGCCCGCAATCCCTGGGGGCACGATGGGTGGCTGAGGAGGGGGCAGGCTCGGTCTCTGCCTGGGCTTAGGAGCAGGTCGTGACTTGGTGAGAGTTCCAGTCAGGGAGGGTGGGGATGATAGGGAGTGGGGTGCCCCGAGTGGAGTCTGCCCAGGGGAGGATGGGGGTAATTGCCCTGGTGGACATGTCAGTCCGTAAGGGGATGGGGTGCTAGGGGGGGTCGGGGAAAGGCTGACTGGTGATGGCTGACCTGTGGACTGGTCCGACATCCCTCCCGACTGGCCATAAGGGACTTTAGGAGGTACAGGAGCCAACTTCTTAGAACCTATAAACACAAAAAGCACTTAGATGACAGCATCCTCCAAAAACATTTATTTAACTATAAGGAACAGAGGAAAAGTGACCTTTGCGAAGGGTGAGTGGACTCTGATCTGTGCAATGGGGGGACTGGCTGCTGCACTGAGGGCTGCTGCTGGGGGGCACTGTTGGACTTGCCACCTGGATGGCTTTGTGTCCAATTACAGGGGAAAGCTCTTTACTCTTCAAAGAACTGAAAAACAGGCAGAAATTATCATATGTACCAGAACAGAATCAGCAAATTAAGCATTGGTCTGTTTACAATCAGAGCCTTACGTTACCTCTTAACAGTTACTACCACCATCATCACATCACGTACACTGTGATAGTGTTCACTAATAACAGTTTCTAAAGTAGAATAGTTCTTCTAATCATGCAAAGCTAGAAAACCTTCCAGATATTTATGCAACATAAAACAAGCTTACACTTATAAAACTGTGATTAATGATTTATATATTATCTGTGATCCTAAAAGCACTGAAGTAAAAATTTAGTAAAATTCACAATATCAGTAGCAGCACGACTAATTACTGATGAGGTTCATGTTTATTTGTCTCAACCAACAACTGTTAGAATACCATACAGCACTGGATACAACTGAACACATTTTATAGATGAAACATTTAAAAATGTATGGACATCAAAAAACATGTTACAAAGGTTATTTATAAAGACAGATATTTTAAACGTTAATGTGATAGAATGGCAGCTCATTTTTATTTTATTTTTATTTTTATTTGTTAAAAAACATCAAAATATAATTTCTGCTGAAAGTAAAGTTGATCAAAATAAAATAGATGATGCTTCATTAAAATAAAATAAAATAAAATCATTAATATAGATTTCTTTGATTTGCATTTTCCATAATGTTTCAAACTTTACTAATTTGAGACATATTCTGTAAATATAGATTTGTAACCTGCTTTAATAAATAAATGTTTAATAATTAGATATTTATGTTTTGAACAATTCCCCTTTTTGTTTCTGTAAATGAAGCAAATTGTAGTTATGAACTGTCTTGAAGTGACCTAAGTAGAGAAACCTTGAGCTTCCTGAATTATAATTTACATTGACTTGTATGATTGTAACAACAAAGAGTCACTCAAGTCCCTGCTTAGTGATAACACTCTAAATTCTAGCGTGCAGCTTACTAGGTCATATTTGCCTCCAGAAAGGCAAAATGCTACAAAAAAAATGTATTGAAACCATAACATTTCCTATTTATTTGCTATTAATTAAAACTACATCAAGCCTCAGAATGTGAACCTTGATTTGTTATCTGAAAGCCATTAACTGCATTTCCTGTGTTTATAGTGTTTTAAGCACAAGCATCAAACTGCGAAAGCCATTAACATCTTTGGTTGCTATGGTAACCTGCGTCACAGACAGCATCGCTGTAACAGAATCTCAGGTGTGTCATTTGAAAGGAAGGAAAAAAAGAAGCCAAAAGCACACATGAGCCAGCGAACTAGAGGAGGAATGCAGCTGCCACTCTGTGATGCGTCCATGGTGGCCGGAGGTGTGTTGTATTTACCTAGTCAGCCTGGGGGGTCCTCTCTCTCGGGCACATGGACAGGCAGCCCACGGTGGGGGCAGGGGCATGGATGAAGGGAGGCTAGGGGGGTTGCCAAGGCTCTGGTCATGGCGGGTTAGAACCAGTGGGGTTTTAACATAAAGTGGTGAAGCGTTAGTGTCGAGCGGGGGGGCGTGGGACATGTCACCAGGTGGACTGTGCTTTGGGAAGTGCAGACAGCTAGGTTTGGGGTTTGAATTGATGTCGAGTGACGAAGAGGAGGAGGAGGAAGAGGAGGAAGGGGGTGGGGCAGGGGGAGTGAAGCCAGACCAGCGCATTGGGGGTGGGGGCGAAGCTGGGGGCTGGGACTCGGGACCTGGGGCCACAGGGCGAGCGCAGGGAGGGGGTTTGGGATAGAAGTGGTGGGGGGCAGAGTGGCACGAGGAGCTGGGGTAAGGAGGGGGCGGCCGGTCCTCCCCTGAGGGTGGGTGGGCATGAGAGGTGTCCGGCCGATTGAGCGGCACGTTGTCTGAGCTGCAGATATTAAGAGAACAGACAGCACAAATAAAACAGCTCTGGTGGCTGAAAAAAGCCATAAAGAAGAAGCTGTTCTCATGATTTGGGTGTTAGTGGGTTAGTTGGTTTGTAGCCAAAAATAAAGAGGAAAAAAAAGCATTTTGGGGGAAGTTGGTGGCACCAAGCTTAGCACACAGTCAGCCTAGTGCAAATACAAAGACAAGCACAAAGAAAAAGCAACAAAAATTGTGTTTTTTGCCAAAAAAACCCCAAAACAAAATGGTGTTTAAGACTTCCTCTGTGATCACCTTGTGTCTGCACACTGCATAGAGCTCTGAGGATCTTTCTCTTTAGCCATACTGTTGATCTGGAGCTTACAAAATTATCAAACTGAGCTGAATGTCTCCTCACTGCTGGAAAACCTCGAGTTTGTTTGAATCCCAGGTCCTGCAGTCAGCCCAGGGCAGTGTGAAACAGACACAAAACCCTTTCAACGACTGAAAGAGCCACAGGAAATGAGGGGAAAGCCAGCCAAGCCAGAAGCCAGATTAAATTTTGTCTGCCGCACGGACAGGATCGGTCACCATGAGGTGATTGTTCATGTGTCTGAATGTAATAATGGAACCGAAAATGTTGAAATCAGTTTGAGCATCAACCAAGGAAAAAGACGATGACGAAAGCTGAGAAAGCCAAGCCGACGGTGAGATGTTGGATGTATTAGCATGCTTGCAAATACAGATTAAAGCTTGTAGTGACATTTTACGTAAACACAACTACAACATAAGATTTAGAAAAAAAAATCAACATTAACATGGACATCATCACAACAAAAGAACTCAGGGAACAATCAAGAAATAGAGAAGGTAAAACAAAAAGAAACACCAGAGGCTTTGCTAATCAATGAAAGGATGTCGGTCAAAGAAATGTGATGATGGTGATGACAATAAGAATGACAAGGTGTATAAGTGTTGACTAGGGTAACAGTGTTTCCATGGTAACTTACCAAAACCTTTCTCTTTCGCCCAGCGGTGGCGTAGCGGACGGTGAGGTGACGAACTCTCCGGGCTGCTCAGGAATGAGCGTGTCTGCAGGAGAGCCAGGTCCTTGCATGCCTGGAGGGGTGGAGGAAGTCTTGCGCGCCAACGTGGACGAACCCTTGCGAGACACCCAGGAGGTATCCATCACACGGACGCCCATACTGGAGAAAAGCACAAGTCTAGAGTTACGTATGATGATGACAATGTGATTATAAGGTACGTGGAGGGTTTTAGGGGAAAGAGGAGGGGAAAAAGTAATGATACGATACCTTTGTATCTTCCTAATGCTGCGTTAGTAGGGGAGAAGAGAGGCAAAAGGGTATGAGGACATAAGTGATGCAGAGAGAAATTCAAGCAATTTTTCTGTTTGCCAACCCCAAATCGCTGCAGTTTTAGATCAATATCTAATCCTGCAACCTTTTTGTTCATTTGAAGTGAGCAGGTTTCTGTTTTCTCCTGAAATTACTTTCCATCGGCTGGATGAGTGACTCAGGCCAGGTGACGCACTAGCCAGACTGTGAGGGAGGAGCTGGGTGTGGGAGGATAAGAAGACGAGCCCAGAAAAATATTTCTTGACAAAAAAAAAAGAACGAAGCAACGCCATAAAAGGCCTGTTGCCATGGTGACAACGCCACTCAAGCAATTCAGCCTCCTCTTCAATCTAACAGGGGAGTTTAACTGTATGTAGGAGAGTAATTGGTGGTGAAATACAATAAATGTGCAAATTTTAGACTGCAGGACGTGTAAATAATCCATGAAGAGTTTTTAACATGCAAACATTTGACTTGTATTCATTCCCCTGAGAAGTGGCTTGGATGAGGAAAGGAAGTGAGAGATGTGAGGAGAGTGAGAGGCTGGCAGCATCTTACCCATCTTTCTTGTAAAACTCCAGCATCATGTTGTCAGTGGCGACGCTCAGTGGGCGTCGGCTCTGGTCGTGCTGCTGCTGCTGCTTACGATCTGATTGGTCCATGTCTGGCGATGGCATGGAGCTGTAGTTGGAGTTGTGGTTGGTGTGGATTGGACTTCCATAGCTGCCTGTCAGGTTGAACTCAATGTCTGCAGCAAAGAAACACATAACATCATCAAAATGTAGTAGGGTTAGGGATATTTACTGAAATATACTATCATATCCAGAGCTTCATAAGAATATGATTCCTACCTCCAGGGAAGAACCAGTCGGCATGTTGAATGATGGGCTCGATGATGCCAACTATCTGTAGGGAAACGGTGGTCATCATCTCCGTTATGTTTCTGGAAAAAAGGAAAAAAAGGAAAATTATTATGTTTTATTTTACTTACAAATCAAATCCTGATAGATGTTTTCCATACTTCATATTTTTCATTTTGAACTATAATATGACTAGAAGAATAAAAAGCAAATACTCTGCAACTGTTTTGCTGCTAATAACATCAAATAAACAATAAAAACAGTGTAATACAATGACAGTTATGTAAAAGTGTATAAAACAGAGTTTGCATGATTAAAACTGTTATAAAAGTATAAAACAAACAGTTATCCAGTTTTACTATGAGCTAGTTAGCTTAGCGCACTCCTGTATGTTTCTGGTCTCTGTGAAAAAGACCCTTTAAATACAGGAAGAATACATTAGGAGTACATACGGTTCTGTGTGTGTCCACAGTAAGTTAGGTCCGAGAACAATGGCAATGTTACCGGGAGTCATCTTATTTGAGTCTTGGTACTCACTCAGCTTGGCTAAAAATTTGATCAGGTATCTGAAAGACAAAATAAAAAATGCATTGATATGGAAAGGTGTCACAGCAGCAGGAACACACAACCTGCAGCCTGTACAATTGTAAAAGTCATTAACTTTGGGTGGTTCAAGTATGAAAGCTGCAGAAGCGATTTCTTTTTTGTTGCAGGCATTTATCTGTTATTTGTCTTTCTATTAGATAATGCAAGTTAAATAGAAATGTTCAAGTCTGCATAAATGTCATTGCACTTGTGCAGCAATAAAACTAAATAAACAGAAAACCAGACGAAGCAACTGACCTGAAATTATTTAGGTTGTCTGTGGGGAGTTTTTCACAAACTGCCATCAGTGCTTGTAGTCTCTTGTCCATATCTTGGATGCTGCAAAATATTATTAATATAATGACTTGTGTTTGTTCCACTTTCTTGTAAATGTCACCTGTTTTTATACAGGCAGACATTTTATAAAGACTTTGAACTACTCTTTATTCGTCACAGCCAATGGGAAAAAGCAAGAATTAGTTTTAATGAGAGAACAGGAACTCACTTAGAGGCCTGAATCCATTCATCATAAAGTTCAGTGGTCATTAATGGCTCGGGGAGTTCACGGAGGTATGATTTCAGGGCCCCTGTGGGTGAAAAAAACAAGGCAAAGATTTGTTAAAAGTCAGCTTTTTTCTGAGAGAGCTGTTTCCTGTCCTAAGGGTACACACAAGGCCATGCCCCATATTTTCACTCCCCTCCAGCAGCCCCTTTAAGTTAGTACAGCTGCCAGATTCAGCTTGCTCAACAGAGCTATCATGCTAATACTGAAAATGCAGTGGAGGAAAGAGCACTGAGAACTGAGCTGATGAAGAATCTGCAGTTATGAGTAAAATAACAGCATTTTCTAACTGTAATATGTCTGTGTGGGTGTAATTCACCTGCGATGGCGTGCGGGTCGGAGGAGTACTCCTGCACATCAAGAACTCCACAATCCAGGGAGGCTTTTAGCTTCTTTAGCTTAGAGGCCGACGGAGCCACTCTGAAAAGACCCTGTAGACCCCACACACATCATGTAGTTATAGGTAATTACCAGTTATAACATGAACTTTGCATCCAACGTGGAGAGGTGAGAAACAACGCATCAACATACAGTCGAATGTGCACACACACACATTCTTTTGCATGACACAAACGAAGCTGCAAAAATATGAGCGCCTGCAGTGTTTAAGTGATGCTTGAGTTTTTGCAGCGTACCTCCTCTTGCATGCCACACTCTAACAGCATGGTGACACAAGCTTCGATGGGAAAAGCGATCTCTCTCCCACTAATATTCAGGTGTTCCTCCAGAGACTTGCCAAATGACGGCTTCTCCACCCACGCCTCTGCAACACAAAATAGCATCAAGAATCACACACCGATACAATAAAAACCCACGCGTCACATCTGCTGTCTTTCTCAGGAGGATTTTGGGCATTCAAAAAAAAAATGCTGCTTACAGATTTATAAAAAAAAATAGATGCAAAAAGCTTCTGCATACATTTTTGCACAACACGTCCGGATTCAGGTTTCGTTCACACAACATTGTGATGAAGCTTCAGGTGGGGAAGCAGCACAGATCTCTCACACACTTCCACAAACAGTGCATGACTCACCTTGGTGAGCTTTAATCTGGGGCAGGACACTGTGAAGAATCTCTAATGACTTCCTGTGATATTCCACCTGCGTTTCTATCAGCTACAGAGGAGAGAAGATTAAAACAAAACAATCTGCAGCGCATCATTACCATTACGAGATCATTTGCAGTATTTGTTGGGATACGAGTAAAAGAAAACAAACAAAAAGAAACACATTTATGATCATTTTGAAGTGCGACTCCAGTTTTCTTAATTCTGTTTACTTACTGCCTGGAAGTAGTTTGCATAGTCAATTTCTTTGGCCACAAAATTGTACATGTCTGCTGACAACTGATCCTGAAAATTAAAGTGGAAGAAAAAAATGCATCATGGCAGGGTGGTCCATTTGTGTCTGATACATGCAGAGTGTTCATAAATCAAAGGGAGAGCAAAGCAACAGAGGAGGAAATGTGTGATTTGCTCTGGTTGGTGACTCAACTCTACAAATCTCCATTCTATTGGCTGCCTCCTCCATCTCCTCTCTTAGGGACTCAGACTTGGTGCCAGGCTGCATTGTGCTTGGGTGGCTGGATGACTTAGATGACTGCTGATATCTGTGAACACAACTACTGCTCTGAATATGTCATATTTGGTTTTTACACAAAAATTTCAAACATGTAGATGTAAACAGCTTTCACCTTGTTCGTGCCGAGTCCATGTCCAAGACCAGTTTAGCTAAGTGTTTCCTCTGTTTCTGAATGTTGGGAATGTCCACCTGCAGAGATAATCATTAAATACCAATGTGCATGTTCAGATCATATTGAGGTTTAATTGGTGTGTTGCCATCTTACTTCTGCGAGCACATAGAGAGGCTCCACCACATCTCTCTCTGTCTGGAGCTCAAACTGAAGCAGCTCCTGAGCCAGCTTCTCCTCCGTCTCCCCACACAGCTTCAGCATCTTTCTGTTTGGTGGCAGTCAAACAAAATCACAACCAATGCAAATAAAGCATGGGATTTTAAATCAGATCAAAAATTTGTGTGTACAGCTCTGTTATTCACCCCAGAAGCGAGTCATCCCCCAACACTGCAGCGCCCTCCTCCATGCATTGTGCCAAGATCGTTAGTGGAAGTTTTTTCTGACAGCAGATAAAAAATATGGTTACTGAAACATCGCCGACGTGGATCATGTTGCTTCCTGTCAGTTCTCTGTGTCCGATAGGTACAGAGTGAGAGAGAGAGAGAAAGACAGGCACTCACAGACGGAGACTTGACAGATCTCTTCTCCGTGTCGGTCCCCTGCTGACCCTGCAGGCAGCCAGTCAGCTTCTTGTGAGTGCTGTGTGTCACCTGCTTGACCAGATCCAGACGCTTCTCCACCTGTATGAGAACATCACAATAAGAGACACACAAAACAGCTGCTGAAGGCAAAACCCTGTGCACACAGCAGTTTCCTCTATTATGGCAGAAATAAATCTGAAAAATACACCTAACCCATTAAAGCAAAACATCTGCAGAATGACTATCAGTGCAATAAGGGTGGGTGATATAGCCTAAAAATTATATCACTCTGTCTCATGGGAGACCTCATTTTCCTTCTTATAGCCAAGAGGCCCTCTTCAAACTGCAAAAGGCGTATGGACATTAATGGTTTGGTCATGCTTGGTTTATAAATTGGGTGTTGACATGGGTTAAATCATGGGATGTGTGTGGGTTTAGCTTTTGATCTGTGTGTGATGTGGCTCAGGGTGGCGTGTTTGCTGTTCACATTTTTACTCTTTTTACACTTTAGCACTTTCACATTGGCTTTCCTCACTTGGGTTCTGTGTAAATCAACATCAACCGGCCAAGGGGCACGCAGATGGAAACCAGCCTTAGGCTGCAATCTGGCATATTTACAAATACTGCGTATTCGTTCATTAATATGCACTTCTCCTTTAAATAAATAAATCTGGAATGAAGCTTATGGGTGGCAGCATTTATTATGCTGTGCACAATGACTGCAACAGCTCTCTTCAGAGTAAGCAGTCATCTATTAAATTATTAAGGAATGGAACTGTGTTGTGATGTCACATCATTCACATTCCAATCTGTCACTTTTTATCATGCAAAATGTCATCATTATATAAAATTGTTGCTCTCAAACTAAAACCTTGTATCTTTTTTATTTATCTTTTTATTTTTGATCATGTTTTTACAAAAATCAGCTCTATTGGTTGTATTTCAAATCTTCCAGTCGTTTTATGGATGACGTCTTAAAGAAAAGTGTCAAAAAGAACCCTAACATGTTTTTTTTTAATTCCCTGAAAAGTTGCAACTTTTGAGATACAAGGTTTTCGCCTGACAGCGATGAAATGCTATATTGGCGATATGATGAGGCACCACTCTGCGCTAGTCACAGCTGACATAGTCATCTTCTGTAGATGCATACACTTTTGCACAATGGCTCACCTGTAGAAGATCTTCACTCAGCACCTCTGTTTTCTCTGCCCTGTAAAGATAAAATTGAGAAACTTTTAGGTGATTCAAAGAAAAATAAGTAAGACAGTATTAGTGGATACTAGCCAATGTTAGATTTTTCCGAGCTAAACACGAACTGCAGAGTTTGTGCAGCTTTAAGGACTGATACTTATTTTTAGAAAATATTTCTGTTAAGTTACTGCTGGGAGTTAATTTATAGACAGTATATATAGAAGATGGTTTCCTGAACAACCTGCATTTGGAGAAAAAGGATTTACATCTTTCAGACCTGATGAGTTAATGGCTAATCTGTATTTCTGCTTTCTTCTCCAACCTACAAAATTCCCTAGTGGTTCATGCATTTTTTAAAATAAAATTACACTGCCATCTGTTTCACATTGCATGTTTTTTTACATGGAATTTTAGAATTATTTGCAAGTGTAAATATCACCAGCAGCAGCAAATTGTAGCACTCGTGGTGCATCCAAGAATCAAGATCAGCTTTTTACTGCACACATTTGTTTCTATTTGATAAAGCAGGTAAGGCCCAGGTGTATTAACGAGTGCTGCATTCCAATTAGAGCAAGTTCTACTTATCACAGAATTCTATTAACACACCTCCCTTCTTCTTCAGGTCAAAATGTAAAATAGGCCTAAATTTCTCCCAAAACTTCCACATAACTGACCAAACTTCTATAACAATCCACGAACTGCTGTAACAATTTGAAAATGAAAGCTGTTTTACTCGACAGAATTACACTTTGGTCTTGGCTGTGCTGAGACCAGCTGCTAAGTCATTTATCCTGTAGGAAGTTCATTTTATTTATCCGAATAAACGTCTGAGAAATTATTTAAAACCTTTAAACACTTTTCAAAATGGATCAAACTAAATTAAACCAATAAAAAATACATATTTTTTAAAAGCAATTATACAAACAAAACAAAAACAAAAAATCAGGTTTTAGCTCAATTTCTTTATAAGACTTATTCAGTAATTCATTGTGCATCATGACAGTGCTCCGGATCAGCTACATCCACACACCGTGTCCATAGCTTTTACTCGTGATCTCAAACATCACTTAACAACACATTAAAGCCACCGATTTACTGGTTGCTACCGAGATGTGCTGCATCCCACTGTGACTCCAGCAGACAAGAACTCTGATCAGCTCTGAAAGTGAGGGCCAAGCTGCAGCACTGCTGAAGCAGACAAAGCTACTCAGTCGGAGAAGTGAATGAGCCATTAGCTCAGAAAAGAGCAAAGCACTGGAAGTCGCAAATACATGAAGTCAGCTCAGTTCGAACAGCTTACAATTTACGTCTTCGGCCCCTTTTCTGCAAAGCTGTCTCCTCTGAACTCAACTCATTATTCATGAGCAAAACCGAACTACACCAACAGCACGTGAATGAATTGCCATTTTTATGTTTTATAAGGTCATGATGTTTGCAAAACACAAAGCATACAGCAGCTCTAGGCATTACGGAAATTAAACATGTTTTATACTGAGAAGGCGTCTCAAAAATTCAATATATTAAGGGAAAAAAATTAATAAAATCTTGGCCTTGGTGCCAAGATGTGGACATGGAGCCATGGGAACTGGGTCAAACCAGTGCATCCTAATCACAGCTCTACTCGCAGAGCTGAGGAGGGAGAACACAGGAAATGTTTGCATGCCTCCAAGAGAAATTAACTGAAAAGCCCCCCAAAAATTCTGGCATATTAGCAAGAACAGGTGCACTCCCAGATTGCTGATTAACATGACAAACGAGGAAAAAGATACCCGGAGCAGTTTGGCACAGATTTGCAAATGTATTTCACCAGTTTGACAATCTCTAAAACCCATTTCCCAAAAAAAAGTCTTATGTATGAGGGATCAAACAGCAGGAATGGGACAACAGAGACATCAGAGAAATGGTTTTACTGCTATACATGTGAAGCTCTTAACCTTAGATAAAAATTAGACTTATGAGTAAAAATACCACAATTAGTTAAATGCATTTGGTATTTAAAATATGGAAAGTGAAATAAAATCTCTGTCATGGTTGTTTTAGGTATCAAACAGGTTGCATCTTGAAAAGGAGAACTGTCTTATCCAATGAGCATGTTTGATTTTAGACTTTGGTATTTCCTCTTACTAATGCACAAATTAAAGCACCAGCAGTAGCCCATGAATATCAGAGATATCCTAAAGACCTCGATGCAAAGCTGCAGAGCAAGGGAGGATTCTGAGGTGAGGAGTGATTTTCCTCTCAGCAAATAAGTGTGCAGATTGAGTCCTGGGAGGAAAGTAAACACGTGGGAGAGCTGGCAGCCATGTGGGCGGTGTACTCACAGAGAGGGAGGAAGACGCTGCAGGTTTGTGCCAACCATCTGCCACAGTGCAGGCATTCCTTTACCTAGAGTTCCTTGTGACTAAGCAGGCCCAAAAAACAAACACGTGCACAAGCATCCTAAAATACAGAGATGGATGAGCTTGAGTCGAAATGCAGAAATTTTGTATCATCTTGTAGATTTGGAATGATATAGCTACAGTAGATTTCTTTCAGCCTTGCTTATTTCATGCATTGGTGAGAAAGACTTCAAATCTGTGAGGATGCTGAATTAGTCCAAGACCTTGAATGTATTGGTGCCCATCTCTGGTGACATTACCAAAGAGCCTAAAGGAATGAAGATCTGGATCTGTTAAGGACATCTGGATCTTGAAATTTCAACTGCATTTAAAATGTTTACCCTAAAGAACCACATCAGCTGCACATTTCCTAAAACCTATTTAACATGATAAAAATTTGTATCCTGAGACATGGTAATATATGACAGCTGCCCCCTGCCCCCCAGCACTGTACATGGTTATGAAAGCTCGAATAATTCATGCGGACATCCTCAAAAATATGAGCAAAATAACGTCTGTGCCCATGAACATATTGCAACGGTTGAAAGCCAACTGTTGGAGGTTGAGGGCTGTCTGAGCACAAAAGACAGTGGCTGCACTCTGGTTTGCTCACAATGCTAACGTTGCTAAAAAACGCACTCGCTCTGGTTCCTGGGAGAGCTAGATGCACAGAGAACAGCAGAATGGTGGCCCGGGGCCTCAGCAGGGCACCACACGGCCCGGAGCGCTGGCATGAGACCCACAGCCCGACATGCTCTCTAAATATTTCTCCATCGAATGCTCTTTGTTTTTAGTCGACTGCTGGCGTGCATTTAAAAGGTTCCTCCCTTATAACAAAGCAGGAGGCAGAGGGGCGGCTGATGGGATACGAGGTTACTAAAACAGAGAAACCCACTTACTGTAGTTGTCCAGTAAACTAGGTCACAGTTCTGTCAAGTATGCAAGAATAAATTTGAGGGGAGTGAACACACACATGCACAGTGGCATGCAGCTCACACACAGAATGCACACATGTCCTGAGAGGGAGTTCTGCAGCCTTTCTCTGGGAATGCAAGCAGTGACTTGATATTTCTAATAAATGTACTTATTGCACATCATTTTTTTGCTGGGAATTCACTAAAATCTGCACAGATAATAGAGAAAAACAAGGCAACAAATACTCATAAGCTGTACATTAAATCAAGCCATTCATCTTTGGCAATTCTGCAAATGTCTTCACCATTTCGAAAAGTTAACATGTGAGTTGGCAAATGCAAGCGTGATGAAACAGCTAATATCAAATGAGTGTTTCTCGGCAACCAAAGCAACTTTCTATATGGACAAGTGAAGAGGAGAATTAGCTTTTAGAGCGTTTTTTTAAAATTACAACTGAGTGCTCTAAATATGGTAGTAAGATGTAAACAAAGCAGGAAACTTATTGGTGAATTAATGCTTCCTGTTTTTGACTAATTTCTGAATGAAAGGAAGTGGGCACATAGATGGGGAGTCACCCGTCTTCTTAGGAGTTATTTCTAACAACAATGCCAGCCTAGCATTTTTTATTTATAGCTGCTAACTGTGCAAAATGTACAGTAAAGGTTGTTTTTAATGCCATTTAATATTCAAATATATATTATATTATTCAAAGATATAACAACCAAACAGCTTTTGATTTCGAAGCTTGTCATTGATGTTTGACAGCTTGAGTTACATTATGTTTATTTGCTAAATCTCTAGTAGGTCATGTGGTTTCTTCCTGTAGTGGATGAGGTTGTGGATCCCCACTAATGGCATAACAGATCCAAAACCACTAGAAAAAGGTCAATGACAAGAAAATCTAATGGGTAAAAACAATCTGTAGACTTTTATTATTATTTTTAATGCAATGCTGTTCATAAATACTTTAAAAATACAGCAGAATCAATGTTGTGTTGCAGGGGATCCTTTAGACGTGAGTCTTTAAGAAAAAACCTACAACATAGAGGAGAATCAGTGCTTCTGTCTGATATGACATCATCTCTTTTGTTGGCCAAAACATTAACAATGGCTCTTTCTAGCCACCACCCCCTGTAGTATGCTGTCTCTGAAAGGCACTGATGGGCTTTCTGAAGGGCTTTCAGCATGGACCTCACATCAACAGCTACAGCTTCTGCTTTAAGGTGCATAATAATTATAGATGCTGCAACATAATGATTTGATGTCCTCTCCAGTCAGGACTGAGCAATATAGAAGTGAAACTAAAGGTTGTCTGCAGGGCACAAGCTGCATCTTTTGAGATGTTTTCAGCTGCCTACTACATCAGAGGAACAAGGAGGAGATATGTATAGGATGGTGCAGCACAATTCAAAAACTAATATATGCATTTAGTTCTCCCTTTCATTACATTTTCTGCATGCTCCTTTACATCTGTGAATGCCGATCTATAATGCATTCATCAGAACACAAACTGAACCCATAAGAGTGAGACAATGCAGGAAAGAAAAAGCATCCACAGCCCACAAATGGCTGCCATTTTCTGATAATTGGATTGTGGAGTGGTGAGCTATACAGCCTAGCCTAAAGGCACAAGCAGAAAGAAAGCATTTATCATAGTGTTACTGATGAGCATCATTCAGCTGCAGGATGTGAAGACTGGAAGGGTAAGTGCAACACTGGTGCTTGAATGTTCTACATTTCTTCTGAAAATTTGACCAATACAGATGAAATAGAAAGAACAATTTAGACTCATTTTATCAAGGAAATTGTTATTTTACATGAAAGATACATGTCATGTGAATGTTTCTGACATTTAAACAAGTAGTTATGTTAACTAAACCTCACAAGGGAGACAAATGTGTCTATAGGGTGGTTTATAAGGCTCGTGCATGTTACTAAATCTGGGGTTCTGCAGGTTCTGAAGGTGGTTTTGAAGTTTAAACCACTGAATTCTAAAGATAAATTCTAGAACATCTCCTTCCAAACTTAGAAAGTGGATCATGCAGCAAGAAAATGATAATTATTGAGATCATGTGGTCATCAAATCCAGTCCTCAAGTCCTTACTTCAGATTAAATCAAATAAGTAATTAACAGCCTTCTGTAGAAAGCTCTCCTCTACAGGTTATGAGTAAAATTTCTCAAAACTTAATGAAGGAACTTAAAAGAGTAACAAAATTATTTTTGTTAAAGCATATTCTGATTAAACTGAGCAAACTTTTGGCAAATCAGTGCACAACTATGATGTTCTTTCTGGTGTTATTTCCTCACTAGCAAGAAGAGAAACACCAACACGTTATGAAGTCTTTTATAAAATCTTTATAGTAATTCTAAAAGATTCACAAATTTCCTGGAACAAGCGAAAGACTGTTGTTGAAAAACAGAAATGATGTCATTCTTTTCCCTTTCAGGTGGAAAGTTTTGCACTAATTGTGGTAGACCTACTTTGGGTTGTGATGAGGGAATAGAGAAATGGGTCAGGAGAAACGGAGGGTGAGAGAAATCAGAATTAGTGTAATTTTAGTTGGTTCTTTGATTTGTAAGAAGACATTATAATATCGCTAAAACAACTAAAATTCACCAGCCGTTCTCTAAAACATCTGTTTCCTGTCAGCACTATAACACATTGGCTCACACTATACAGTATGCAAGGCAGCACACCTTCACTGTAAAGCTGCAGAGGTAATTGGTGAAGCTGGTGATCACATGACATGGATCTCACCCAGAAGAAGCAGCAGCAGGTTAGAAGAGTCAGAGAGCTGCTGACACAGCACACCTGAACACCAACCCACCCCTCTGAAAGAAGACCTTTACCGCCTGTCAAGATGAAAGACTGTCGATGGAGAAAGACATGCCACTACAGAAACGCCAATACACGTTATGACCTAATGTAATGGGCGCTAGAAAAAGCTCCCTGTGCCGATTCATACGCTATCCTATTAATATTTATCTGATAATACTATTCTGGGACCAATATTCTTGTTACTGAGGAATAAAATTTGACTTTGAGTTGGTTTTAGAAGACTGAACATGGTGAGCTGGTAAACTCCACAGAGGCTGCTGGAGTTCAGGAAGGTCAAAAGGTCAACCCTGCAGAGCAACACTGATCCAGTTTGAAGATGCTTGAGTCAGCAAAAAACTCAATCAAAAGCTTAAGATGCAGAAAAATTCATCCACCAGAATGTGGATAATGACAATCTTCAGTCACCTTAGAAGGGTAAATAATTATGGTAGAAATGAGATAAGCGACAGCAGAATTCTAGCACCATGTGGATGTTTGTGGTGTGAATTCCTACATCAAGATGCCTCATTAGTCTGCACATACACACTCTTGTCCACCCACTGATTCCACACTTACAGCCTACTGCATGTGGGTGCAAAAACACATAGATCTGTGCATGCATAAAGATCCTGCTGCCACTTTGCAACATGCATATGCACTCATTTTGAGGGGTGTAAATATCAGGGTATATGTTTCCTCTTCATGCATGTAAATACAAGAAATGTAAAGCTCCTCTGCATGTAAAATGTAAACATCTTTGTGATCTTTATACATACCAAGAAAGGTGATTACAGAGTCTTCATAAACTTGCAAAATAAGACTCAGCTGCTGCTGGAAAAATATGATTTAGGGACACATCTTCACTAGGTCACTGGTAATATAGGGAAGGTGTATTATCCTGTTCTGATCACAGGTCAAGCTACACTTTCCTCTGCTACAGCATTCCAATTCTGATAGGACTGACATCTCTGCATGTACCGATAAGCTTTGAACAAGTGTAGAACATTCTCTTACTATCTGAAGTCAGATATTTCTGCTGCTGGAATGTCTCGTTTCCTAGAAAAACTATCTTCTCGATATTTTACTTCACTTAAGATTTGCCAAAAACAACATGCTGGGTCATTCTGGCTTAGGGTTTAAAAGTATACCTTATGCTTCGGAGGTCTAGATCGGGCATTATTGTCAAGAAACGCACATATCCTTCATAAATTGTTCACTGATATTGAATTACTTGCCTTTTTTCCCTTAAAAGCACCTTAAAGCATCTTGTTTGATCTCAATACCCTCCTCCTCAAAGTATAGTCTTCTCTGATTGGTCAGCTGATGGTCAGCTTTGACTCATCTTTTTTATTGTTACTCAATTTGACACTATTCAGGTCACCACAGGCTCAGATCTTCTTCTGATCTTAAGTTCAGATCAAAGTTTGTGTCACAAATCTTTATTTGAAGTGATGAAAAGGAGTGAAAACTGACACTTGGATGGAGCGTCCAGACTAGCCTGTGTGTTGGGTGACCTGAAGGAGAATATTCCTGCATAAAATAACTGTATTATAGGATAAAGCAAACGCTATAGCACTGACAGCCTGCAAGGTGTGTCCCTCCTTCTGAAAGCATGTCACACAACCTTGTAGTAGTAATGACCCAGCCCTCTGCTCCTAATCCCCCTCTGCTGGGCAGAAAACACCTTCTGGTTTAGTGCTGCTTGACAAGCTGCTCTCCTTAGAGGAAGGAGGGGCTGATAAACCCGGTGGACCTGTGCAAAAGGTCACACAACATTCATTCCTGAAAGTAGGAGGTTGAATCAAAGCCATGGAGCGATGCAAAATCTCCCTCAGTAATCATAAGAACTGAACATGTCTGCTTCTTGATGATGAACACCAGATCACGACTTGATAACCCAACCCTAACAAGGGGTGCTTCCCTCCTCACAGCTGACATGACTGCGGAATGAAAACATTGCGCCTTTTTTTCACGTCGCAGCCTCCGCATCCGTCTGAATCACCAATTGACAGGTTCAGTGACATGAGGTGAATCTGATCACATAATAAAAAATGTCATCAAAAGATTTAAAGTCACGATCCAGAGCTGGAACTCTGTCATCCAGACGTGTCAGAGCGGTGGTCCGTGTTGCAGCGTTTGTCTATTTTTAATGTATTTCCGTGGGCAGGTTGTAGATACTGGGGCAATGCGCCTACACGCTGCCTATGCGGTTTCCACTGGATGTTACACATAAGGGCGCTTTTAGCACGAGAGGCTCATTTTTACACCCCAGAATTATAAGCGATCACGTGCAAGCCATGGATCTATACAAATAGCACATAAATTAAATTACATTCGTGCGTGGATTTCATTCTCATCCTATAACGGGGCCATAAAGGGGAGGTCTCTTCAATTTGACTTGGCCCGGCGAGAATTGCGCACTGAAACGTTCCGCTTACCTTCCCACCGTTTGGTTGGCGAGCTGTCGCATCCGATTGAATTGCTTCTTCATCTTGTAGTTTTCCGCGTTAACACTTCAGAGGGGAAATATTCCGCATTATTATTATTTCTATCAACGCATCGGTCCGTCCTCCAAAGAAGAGGCGCAGCACAAAATCCAGTCTCCAATATTTCCCGTCATTTTCCGTCATTGCAAACAGCCGAGCACGAAAACTTTCCCCACAGTTACATCTTTCCTAATAATATATGTTTTTAAAAATTATATTTGCCCTACTGCCTGCGCAGGGATGATGGACCAAATTCACCACGGGCACACACACACACACACACACACACACAGGCAGAGAGCGACACAGCAGTGACAAGAAGCGGCTGCGCAGCAAAGCAACATGGGAAATGTAGTCGTCTCTTAAACTAGGAAGCCGATTTAGCTTGTTTCCACACAGCAAGTTTGAAAATATGTTTTACTTTGTCATTTAATAGGCAAAAAAAAAAAAAAAAAAAAAAAGCCTACAAAATAAGACAAATACAAAAACAACTTTTAATTTAAAATAAGTTAATTTTACATTAAAACGTTCAGGCCTATTGGACAGGTTTTAGCTAAACAGTTATTGTGGTCTTATCAGTCATTCCTAAAACACGAAGTCATTTATTTTTTACTCAAGAGTGAAAGTAAACTCATTAGCTTTTTTATTCTTGAGTCGGGCCTTGACTCCCATCTAGTGGCAGAAATGCGGCATTGCAAAGGCGAATATTGGAAAATCTACTGATTCCTAGAAATATTAAATTAATTAACATGTTAAACTGCTGACTAACATATTTGTAAAGTACTACGTTAATAAGGCAACATTTATAAAAACTCTGCCTCTTTTCCACAGTTTTTCAGAGTGAATTTCTATGATGCTGCAAGTTCTTAAAATAAATGTTTTCTGCAGGAATAAAACATTAAAAGCTGAGTAATTTTGTTAATAAACCAACAAACCATTAAAGTTCAAAATTGTAATATTTTTTTACTCTTGATCTGCATGGTTAAACAAAGTATTTTCCCCTTTAGAGTTTAACTGACAGTCAAATGCCAAAATGTTTCTCTTCACTAATATTTCTGATTCCTTTTTTAAAAATTATTAGTTTGAGAAAATAATCCACAGAACAAGTTAATTAGCATATTATGAATACTTTATAAATTCATACTTTCATAACCTAATTGCTGGTAAAAAAATATAAGTAATTATTTAGGTGGAAATATGTTACTGAATATTTGAAATGTCATTTAAAGTATTTTTTTAAATTACCAATCAAAACCATGAAAGTGGTTCAATATTCCAGTCTTAGTTAAACTTTTTTCCAAATACAGAACAATTTTTTTACACTCTATTATGCAGTGACGTTACCTGCCCAAAAGGGGGCAGTGATGTCTCATAAACTACATGGCATTCTCAGCACCACAAGTAAACCATCATTTTCTGCGTCATAATTAGGTAATTTAATTAGATTAGATACAAATTTATGTCCTGGCACAAATTACATGAGAAACAAAATGATAAACATGTTTATCTGGATGAATTTAATTTAATAATAAAAAAAAAGTTTATATGGGAACATGCAATATAATCCACATACTATTTTTCTTTATTTCTTATTTTCTTATCCGAACTTCTCCTGATCTTAATGCATGTTATTCACGCAGCATCACAACATTTCACAACTGAAAAGTTGCTGAAGAAACTTTATTGGCTCATGCAACTTTGTGCATAAAATTTAACGTTTATTGCATGCTTAGGCCATGACATCTACATATCAGCACATTACAGGAGAAAATAATTGTGTGAGGATGCACAAAACAGATGGAGAAGGAGAAAGTTAGAGAAGGAGGATGAAGGAAAGAGCACAGTGGAGATACAACAGCACCATATTTAGGAAATATCAGAAACAGACTGAAAAGTAAGGTTTAAATAATAAATGCTGTGTGAGATCTATGAAATGCGTTGAAAATAATCTTACATTTTGGAAGACAAGAGGACTTGTTGGTGATTTGTGTGATTCTGGTGAAATTAGAAGAAAATCCTAAGTCCTATAGAAAAGAAAAACAGGTTACAGGAGAGAAAAATGCCTGTTTTGATTTAAATTTTGTAGAAGTCAAGATGATTTAAAAGAGTGTGTTGGGAACAGTTTAAGAAACATGACACAGCTCAGTCAGAGTGTGTGATGTCATTCACCATGGCAGTTGTTGACATTATAAAATGTGAAACTGGCAAAAATGTCATAAAATAGATGCTTTGATTTTAATAAAATGGGAAAAGATTTCAAAAAGCTGCATCGATAAGTTATAGTTTATTTTCACGTGACCTGTTTAAAGTTTGGACAAAGTTTCTAGGTGAAAATGTGGAACAGCAGTAAGCCATCAAACAGGCATAGAGCTTAAGGGGGATTTCTAAGATTCCTTGTCATTTTTTTATGTTTGTGTAGGAAAACTACTGAAGATGTGAGGAGAACTGGACTCAGGATGCCACAGGACAATTTGGGGTTGAGCCCCTTTAACACAATATGCTGCTGTTTGTTCTGTGAAGCAGGCAAAGTAGTTACATACCCCCTTCAGAGGGGATGCCCTTTGGCTCAGTGTTATAAGGCTGTAATGGACCAACAGGTGGGCTGCACTCTGCTGCCATAAGGTTCAACGGCCTCAGGGGGTAAACGATACAGAGAAATGGTTGTTTCTGCCTTCATTAATCTCCTGAGTTGGAAATTGAGAGGGGCAGGGGGATCCTTCAGCCTTGATCTCAACCTTCCGACCTTGTCAGATCATTTGTTTTCATTAGTCCCCACTCAGATGAACTGACCAGCCCTGGTCCAGACCTCCACCCTGCCCCCTTGTGCAGTTGGGATTTCTGCAAATATCTTTAGGGTTCGTCTTCTAACCTTAGAACTTAAAGCTCCAGAAAGTCTCTGGACGTCTCTAAATCTTCTGTCCATCCCTTGAATGACTGTATAACGCTGTGTACAACGACAGGAAGGGAAGGCATAAATTTAAAGTACAAGGGAAATGCGGGGTGCATTACAACATCATTACAGAGCTCCCAGGTTCCTAATCTGTTTTCAGCAAACATCAATGCACAACAGGAAAAAAGAATTTAACAGCAATTCTTTATCTGGTCTCCTACAGTTCCTGTCACTGGGTGGGATGATTGAGTGCTCTTCCCTTCACTCTAATGCTTCATTGCAAGGCAGCTGGGGACAAATTGGACCTGCTAACGAAGCCTTCTCCCAGGTCACAGCCTCTCCACCTGATGACCCGCTGCTGCCGACACGAGGACCGCTCAGTGACCTGCAGATTGTTGCTCCTGTGTTTCCAGAAGAAACCTTGCATGCAAGCTTTGGATGGGTTTGGTCTTGCTGGAAACAAAATGTTGGTGTGTGCTAGATTTTGCTCAAAACAAACAAAGGAAGGGCGTTGAGATGGATCTAATAGCACGTTATGGGCTCAGGTTAAAAGCTGCCCGGTCGACAGAGGGAAGATTGGTGGGATCGGCCACATCATGCTTGTGTTTTATCTTCAGACAAACAGCATCACATTACGGACATCAGTCAGTTTAGGTGTGATGCAGAGGTTACAAGTAGCCTTTGATCTGTCTTTAAAGAAAAATGTGACGTATTAATCAAGAAGGAGTGCAAATGAACCAGCGAACACACTCTGCAAAGTTCACCAATAACAAACCTTTCAGCAGAGCCTGAGCTTTGGAGGTCAGACATTGTGGAGCATCTTTAAAGAGCTATCTGGGGCCATAATAAGCCCCAGCAAGCCCAGCGCCAGGCCTAATGAAAACACTGTGACATCTGAGGGCCGGAGGTATTACAGGTCTAAACTCTGGGGCTGTTTTAACGTGCATCGGATGACACAAAATGATGGTTATCACAAACACCTCCCAGACACGCTAAATGCAGGTCTGCTGGCAAACGGACCTGAAGTTTAAAGGCTCAAGCTGAGCTCTAAACACCAGACACGGACACACCAAAGTGCATCCAGAGGTAAACAAGCACTCAAGTGGAAGATAAACAGACTTTATGTTTTGGACTGGAGAGGAAATTGTGAGTTTAAGCTCTAAAATTCACGTATTCTATTTATACTTCGAGGTGTGGACATGAACTTGACAGGTCGGCGCTATCATATCAGCTGTCGAGGTGCTACCTTTCGCAGCAGATCTTCTAAAATACTGTAATACTTGTGCCTGAATAGAAGTTATCTTTAACCTAACAAATGTCAGATTTTTCAAAAATGTGTGCAGAAATATTCAGTCACATGTTAAGTCTGTGTTTGCTGCCTTTGTAGAGCAATCCAACCATATTTAAGGCATTGGAGGTGGACTAAAAGTGAAAAAATTAAAAGAAAATGTAAAAATTAGAGGCAGCATTTATTTAAAAATGAACATTTGCATTTAAACTCTACCATCAGGCTTGAGACAATCACGATTTTGGAAGTTCTGAGGAGTTTTAATGTAGAAATGATGATCTAGCACATCATTGTTTGATCTCACACGAGATCCCCTGCATCCAATTCTCACATTACACCAGTCTGATGACTCAAGTGACAGTTATGACTTCTCAACACAACACAGAAGGAGTTGATTATTTTTTTAACCACCTAATTATCATTAAAAGACCATATTTTACAGGCGTGACAGGAATTCTGCCCCTGGCAATCTCACTAACCCGTTCAGACTTTGTGTTCCTGGCATGCTACTGTACTCAAAGTGTTTGTCGGGGTGTGGTGAGCTCAAACTGTAGCTTTGGAGGCGAGTGCATGTATAAACATGCAGCACATAAAGAATAAATGTTGGGTTTTGATTGAGAGACATGTTGAATATGGAGCTGATGTTTTTAAGAAAACACAGCTGTTGTTTTTTAAGATTCAAGTTGGAAAACTTGGTGCATTTATGGCTGAAATATCAAGATAAATACCTAGATTTTTTTTTATTTTTTAGGAATTTTGATCTGATTTCAAATATTTTTGGTGACTTAAACATCTGTTTTCAGTGTTTTAGATGAATAACTAATTTGTAAATCATGAAGTTTTTCTAGTAGTTGAGGAATATATTACCTTTTTTGGGTGCGCACTGCAGCTGTCAACTCCAGATTTGGATATTTTTGCAGGTGTAGGAGACACACACACACAAAAAAAAAAAACTCTCACAGAAATGTATTCCAGCAGATCACTGGCACATGCACACCCACGCACGCCGGACATTTGATACGAGACCAACATTTGGAAACCGAGGCCTTGAGGCAGCCTTGGCATTTCACGGACGTGAAAGAGAGATTGACCTCAGATGGTTCAGGATTTACGAGCTGAACGACCTGAGGGACCAAACAGCTCCTCGCTGAGACAGCAGCCTCTCGTGATGGAAAGATTTACAGCCAAGATATTACAAACACACCACTGACTGCTCATAAAGGGAAATTAACATGCAACACATCAATGGTGTGTTCTTGGAGCGATTTTTTGGAAGCTAAATTACAGTAAATTGCTGGATCTTGTTTCATTTGTTGTAGCCTGCAGCTTCAACAATCTGCCAAAAGAGAATATTGACATTTATATTGATAACAGTTATGGTTTGTGATGTTTGTACAGATGCTAACTTTTTTAAAGATTGTCCAAAAACCAGAAAAACAACAGATTTGTTTGTATAAACCTTTGATTTGTTTGAACCCTTCGGATAAAGTTCATGATTATCAATCCTGTGTCTTATTAAATCACCATTAAAACCAACATTTCTGTGGACATATAGCCCATTAAAGATGAAGTAGGTTAATAAAGGTTAAATCTAATGTTGCAATCAGCCTGTTTTTCCTGATGATACCGAGGTGCAGGAATTCAGGAGGCATCACCTTCGTTGCAGGAGCTTAAGTGATGGACTGACCTTATTTTTCTCAACCCCGAGCTGAACTCCATTAAGAGCTGCCTGAAGTCTGTAATTTTACAGACAGCCTCTTATCGTGTTTGTCTTGTTTCCTCCTCAGGGGGTTGACGACTTGCCCACAATCCAGCTTTGCTTCATTTCTGCAGCGCGGCTCTCAGCAGAGAACACAATCAACAGATATGACGACTACGTGACTGAAACAGAATTAGGTAGAAAATTTACTTTGTGCAATTTTCATATTAATATTTTTAAAGGCCAGTTGCATGTTTGGGAGATTTATTTTATAGTTTGCCAGGAAATGTCGAATCACAGCTTCTTGCTCAATCTGCAGCAACTGCATGAATTCTCAGTTTTAAAATCAAGTTTTGTGAGCTCAAAGCTTGCTTGCTTTTTGGAGGGAATGACTCAGCTTTAGTGCAGTTTCACAAATGAATCTGACATTTAAATCAATGACTGTCAAAAATATGAAATCCTGATTGTTTTTTGACATAAACAAAATGGTTAAATGCTGTTTTCAGGCAGACACATCCCCTCAGTCGTCCCCTGATTGAACTTGTCAGAATCTGCCTTTTGGTGACGGAGGAGCCCCGGGGCTCTGGGACCACACAGCCTCGCCGTCTCAGCCCAGATCAGAGGGGACCTCGCTCCAGTCTGACAGGTGGCGAGGCTCTCGATGAATGCTGTGGCGTGCATGGCTTTAGAAAGCCCGTGTTGCTTTAAACCTCATATAGAACTTTACTTACAGTACTGGTTTTTTTTTAATTTGCTGAGCAGAAGAGCGAGATCCATGTGCTTCCAGTCTGGAGAGATGAGGGAGATGAAAGAGGAATGAGGGATGAAGCACGTCAGGAATGCTGAAACAAAAGCTCCAGGAAAGAGAGGTGGTGAAAATGTGGAGCATAATGCATCTTTAGGGGACCTCCACCCAGGCGGCCCTATAGTGAGACATTTTTCTTGGCCTCAACTCCACTTTTTTTGTGATCCCAGAAAACTGCTGAGATAAAAATGTTTCTCCGCTGAAAAATAAACACCGGCTGAGAATAAAGATCAGATGATAAAGCCAGATTCACAGTGAGGGGGTTCAGAGAAGGTTTTGAAACTCCATAATGACTGATGGTGTTTTTTTCTGCTTATATGTAAAATCCCAGGGATATTGCAAAAAGCTGAACACATAATCAAATGCAAATCCCCGGCAACAAGAAATGAGGGCGTTTTGGTCAAAATCTTGAAAAGAAAGTTATGATTTTGTGCAATATTGCACAAATAAATGAACTCGTTTAGCACTCAGAGTGCTGTGGCTGATTCTTAACTGTGATGACACCAAATTATAATCCAGTATCTGTTACTCTAAATGAGCGGTAGCTATTTTTGAGTTTGCAAATGTTGATTAGCTGTGGCAGCCATCTTGAATGGGGTCAACTCCTGCAGTTACTCAGTTGTAGACGTTTATCCAATGAAGACTTTCTGAGAGTTTTATTAAAATCCATCAAGTGGTTCATGAAATATTTTACTAATTAATACAGACAGTCAAAAACATTATCACCCACCATCAAAAGTGAAAAGAAGGCAATAAATAAAATAATTGATTAAATATCTTATAATAAACTTGATTTAAGCACAAAAACATAGAGGTGAAATCAGTCCATTATCTCTCCCAGTATAACTAGTCCTTAGTTTCTCAGTCTCATTGTCCGTTCCTCTGCTTGCTGCTGTTGTTTCTCCAGTTCTCTGTTTAATTTCCTGCTCCTGGTTCATTCTCTTGTAACAGAAACACTGTTGAGGATTTGGTTGAGCTTTTTTTGGCCAAATTAACAACTAACAGTCAAAAAACACTCCTCCTATGTTCAGACATTAAACTCACATTTCTCTTGTGACGATAAAACTGACAAAAAGCCTAGATTATTTAACATGAATAAGAATTTCCTGACTGCATTTTAGTGAGTGGATATTTTGGCTTAACATTTTTTTTATTTATACTCATAAAAGTGTTGACAGTCTGCAGGATGTAATTTTTGTGTCCAATTGAAACCTAAATAGACTTGAAAATGAGGTGATATCAAAGCAGACAACACCAACTTTGAGACTGAACCTGTGAACCATCTGGATGCTGCAAAAATAAAAAGATCCAAACAACTCCATGTATATATATATATATATATATATATATATATATATATATATATATATATATATATATATATATATATCTGTTCGAGGACTACAGAACAAAGTATAACAAACTCAATGTTCACGTAAAAAAGGAAAGAAAATGGCTATGATGTACGAATGAAAAAACATTTGCATTTGTCAGAATCAGTAATAAAACCAAACCAGTTTGAGCTTTCCAATGTTCCAATTGGCTTTCTCAGAGTTTAGGGGGATAACAGAGAGGGATAAGTCTTTTTCCACAGGATCAAGTCAGGAAATCCACTCAGGCTACATCAATTCCTTTAGAGAAGATAAGATTGTTTCTAGCACAGCTCTGGAAAATGTATAGACATCTTAAACAGCCTTAACTGGAGCTGAAGGTCTTGGCGGAGGACTAATAGAGTCAAAGCAGTGTTGATCTGTCTCTCAGCTCACCTAATAACCCTGTCATTAGGCTGAAGGCTTTGCGTGCGTAAGTCTCGGTCGTCCCCGCTGTTGTTTGCGTTTGTTTGTTCTTTCTGGGACAGAGTGGAGGATGAGATCATCCATCAGTCCTCTTTACTCTCTAACTGGCTCAGATCTCTGACATCTGGAGGTCATGATGTTAGTGTGTTTATGATTACTTGTATATTTGACTATATGTTCAAGTCACTGCACATTTAGAATACAGAACACAGATGGTTCTCATTTCCACCTGCTTTCCTTATTTTCACACAACTTCTGGAGTGCTGGAAAACGGGTTTAGAGCGCGTGATGAGGAGAAAAGGTGATAAACAACAAGCATTATTGTACAGCAGGTAGTACATATTCAATGCTCAAATGTTTTATTATAAATACAGCAGCAGACTAGTTACCCAAAATACACAAAAGTTAGATCATGTTGCATTTGTTGATCGTAACACACTGACGTACTAGTGTGTGTCCTGCTACAGGCTTTTTTCTTTTACTGTCTGGCTTTTATGCATGAGCTGAGTGCTGTTTATGTCATCTGTTTAGGTTCAGAGTCTTAACAGGGTTCAGTTGGTGTAATTGCAGTGCGGATGTGTAGAAAACGTCAAGCACTCCCTTTAGTGTGTCAGTTTTTGCCTTTTGTGAGGTGATACAAAGATGCAAGTGTGTGTAAAAGAATAGTCACTATGCATTTCCTCAGAGATGAAACAGTGATTACAGTCGCACCTTTATGGAAGTATGAAGAAAATGCCTTTGTGCTCTTTGTGTGTGTTTTGCGTGTCTGCAGGTGTCTTCCTTCAGGTGTTTTTTGCTTCAATTCTATTCTATTTTTCAGTGACGTCTGTTGCACAAAGAAACCCAAGTATACCTTCACCTGTTTTTATCGTGCACTGTACTAATTTTGTATTTTATGCAAAAACAAATTTGCATTAGTTTAAATTCACTGATAGCTGAAGTACCATTTTGGACTTTTGCATTTGAATGCAGCAATTCAAATTCAGCTCAAAGTTACAAACTAATGCGAAGACAAACATGATCCAAAGTAGAGAGGGCATCACCGTGGCTGTAGGTCAAAGCAAACCCCTAGATGCACACATTTTCCTTTACAGGTTATCTTGTGCTCATGCACTGTGGAAATGCAACTATTAGGATTAGGAAAGACATGCACCACACACATGCTGTATCATATATAGCAGTGTCTGACATAGATGAGATAAGGGGCTTAGAAAAAGGGGGCAGGGTTGTTTCTGGGGAAACTCTGAGTGACATGGCAGCTCCAGGGTAATCCTGCTAATCCTCTGCTAGCTCAGGGGTGCAGTGGGACCGAAGGCCTTTGACCCCGCTCCAAAAGAAGGTGTTAACACAGACACATCCACCAAACTTCTGGTGGCTTTTGAAAATTCATAACACACATCCTCAGCAGATCTGAAAGTTATGACGGCTGCAGCTCCACGTCCTTCATGACTGAAGTAAATGATCAACTTTTATAGATCCTGAAAATCCACTGATAGTGTTTGTTTATGTGAACTGCATGCTCACATTTGGGGAAATTACAGGGGTGATTAGAGTAATCATGAGGAAATTTCAACCAGAACCACTCGAATATGATCATCCAACAACAATGTATGAATTTATTAACAAACAGCTGATTTGTGGCACATTGTTATCTACTTCCTGTAAGTAGCAGGTCATAAGGTTCCAATAAATCGGATGTTTTGAGACACAGGAATAAAATGTTATCAGGACCCAGAACTGTGTTCGTGTGTGTGATCTCCATCTGAGCTGTTGTTTTTCTTTATTCATGCATTTATTCCTTCAAAGTTTACAGCTGTGATCTTTAAAGTTTAAATGATTTTGTTTATAATGTGAAATCATTTCGTAGGATTTTTTATGTGTGAACATTTTTCCTCTAATAATTTTTTTACATCAATGAAAACATAAAACATCTATTTTTAAATGTCATTAATGATGAAAAATACTTTAGAGATTTAAATGATAATAAATTGTTGATACAAATTAAGTAATAAAGAAAAACTTAACAATAATAATAAAATGATCATATCAGTTTATATGGGGCACACACAGAGTAGTCTACTTTAACTTTTAAAAATGTAAATATATTTAATTTAGATAATATTTTCACTTTTTTCTGATTTTGTGGCAAAGTTTTTCCACAACCTGCTTTGTATCTTAGATTTTTTTTTTGCACAATCTAGGTCAAGACCTCTAAAACCAAGCTTAATGTAAAACGGTCCGTTCAACTTTTTATATTTTAGAAATAAAAACAGAAAATACAAAAAAATTAAATAAAACTCTGACTTGGCTATTTCTTACTGTTTGGACTGTTTCTCAGTCTCTGCTTCAAAGTGTTCAAACTCTACTAGGAAGAAAATATTATGCAACTTTCATAATAAAATACGTAAAATATTTTGTACAAAGTCCAAAAATTGTCCATTTAAAAATAATAAACAAAGGACGGGTTTTTATGAATCTGTGATAGAGTTTTATAAACAACTTTTACAAATGCGCATACATATTACAACACCTTTAACCAAAATTATGACGCAACAGGTGTCCAAATATGACTTTTAATTTTTCAATATGCGCTGAAAATGAACATTTTATTTTGAAAGGCATCACCGGAAGTTGTTAGTTTGAGGATTTAATCCAAATTGATGCAGTTGATAACTGCTGTCTCCCTGGTTGAGCGCTCGCGCTCACACGCTGACAGCAAGTGATGGGAGATAAAGTCCGTCGCGCGCAGGCTGCAGCTCAACTTTTCTTTTAGACTTTTGTTTTGATAAATAATTTAAAAAACCCGCCCGACTATTCATCAATCATTTTGTGCAGCTACATTTTTGTTCTCAGTTAAAAATCTGGGCGTAATTTTATTTTTTTTAATGGAAATTGCGCAACGATTTCTCTGGATTAGAGCCATCAGGTCAAAGGAGTAAAGCGGCTTCCCTAAAAATGCCTTAAAACTGGAATCCAACTTCCCCCCGGAGTTCTTATGGAATATAGTCCGACTTTACACAGCCCACATGTTGTGCCATCACCCCACGTGAAGAACAAACTCTTCGTGTTCTGCGTCATGTTGTCCCTTTGGGTTTATATGATATATTGTTGCGTTGGCTACTGCTCAACCATCCCGAACCTGACGTACGGTTCGACGAACGGACACGAGGGCGATGCTGCGGCTGATCATCAGGGCTCGTCTCTGGGCGCTTCCAGAGATTTACTGAATAATGAGAACGATTTGGACAGCAGAGGAGACGAGTGGGATGAAGTCAGAGGCGAGGCGAAGGCGCTGGATGATAATAATGCCATGTCAAGTTTCCTCAATGAGACGGAAAGTAAAAAGTTGCCCCAGGCGATCATCATCGGGGTGAAGAAAGGAGGCACCCGGGCGCTGCTGGAGTTCCTGCGCCTGCATCCGGACGTCAGGGCGGTGGGAGCGGAGCCGCACTTCTTCGACCGCAACTACGACAAGGGACTGGAGTGGTACAGGTAGCTCCCAGGGAATAATCATCTGATTTATTTAGGGATAAAAACAGAGGATTGTTTCCTCCAAATAGACGATTTATGAAAGTCAGAGAGACATAAGCATGCATTAGTAATTCAGCAGAACAGCTTGGTCATATTTCCTGGAAATTACTGACTTTTAAGTTCCAGGAAATAAACATTAATGCTCCCTTTTGGACTGACAGTTTATTACACGTTTTAGCTGTACTTGACCCCCTTTGGAGTTCATTATAATATCTTAATCACACCTCATAAACAAATAAGATAACCTAAAGTGGAAACATTGAAAATGCATGGCTTAAATGTGTAATAAAACATGTTTATCCCTTAAAAATCAATCTTAAACTTTAAATTGACCAATACACACCCTCTATTAAACTACTGGAAGTCATAGACTCTTATAACCGAAGATGATTATAGTATTATGCAAATACTTTTCTGATCTAATATGCAGACTTGAAGAGAGCAAAGTTTTTATATTCTAAAGATTAACATACTTAATCTGCTCTGGCTTTATGTCCCAGACAGTTGGGTATTTTAAACTGCACTGGCTTGGGCTCACAAAAACAATAAAACACAAGTGAAAATCACACATATCAAAAATAAAAAACTGAAACTGAAACTCACAGTAAAACACAGCTGATTCAAGCGGAGCATCAGGTGATAAGACTATACATGCTGTTTGTGTGTGTGTCGTTTCATAAACACTATACCTGCTGTTTTAACAGCTGCACTTTGAATCTAATAAATACTCGATTAAAAATGTCATTTTTCAGCGTGTTGACCCTTTGGACAGCTCTTATCAGTCATGCTCCTTTTCAAAGTGCACTGAGGTTTTGTGTTTGTTTGCCTGACCTTCCCTCTGAGTTCCTGGAATTTTTTTCTTTTTTTTTTTGTCCACCTCTGCCCTTGAATGTAGTGGCTTTCTGACAGGAGGGAAATAGAAGAAGGCTTGACTTGGATGTTGAAGAACCTCAGTTGATGATCTGAAATAAGCAGGTTATGTAACCTTGTCATCTTTAGGTAGCCTGGAGGGTTTTCGAGGAGCTATTGATTCAGTAGCAGTGATTTGTTTAGATCTTCAATCCAAGCAGGTATCAGTGTCAAAAAAGGCGTCTGGGATCAGCAGTTGCATGCATGTTCAGCATTGTGTAATGCAACATTTTTATTCCCTGTCATGGCAACGAATGTCCTTGTGCTGTGCTCCTGCAGGCTCTTTGAACAAGCTGCACAACTTTCCACTCTTTAGTGAAAGATGAATCACGTATGAAAAGCAATTCTTGGAAAACTATTGATATTCTGTGTTCCCAACACCCTCCTGGAACTGATTTCTGTGATTTACATTATAGCAAATTACACTATTTAAAAAGGTTTTTAAAAAAGCAGGAGCCGATGTAATCAAAACCGCTGACGCTTTGGTAAAAACCTTAAAATAATTCACCAAAACAACAGATTTGTTGATTTTATTGATGAAAATGAACAGGCCAACCCCTAAAAAAGTTTCTCCACTTTGAGTTCATTCTGGAGCTACTGTTTTCTAACTGGAATTCTTTCGTTTTCTGGCTAAAATCAATTAACACTTATTTTCAAACTATGATGCAATTAGAAATCTCTTGAATTCACCATTAAAACAGCTTCTGCATGCATTAAACACACCATCCAGCTTCATGATGAGTACATTTACAAATCGTCTCATTGGGTGCTGAAATGCATGAGTTTTTCTGCAGTTTTATTGCACAAAATTGACAATATTGCATAAAAGCATGTAAACCTCCTGTTAAACATTGGACATGGAGTGGAAAAAGTTTTCTGTTTTTTCTGGGATGAAAAACTTGTGATCACATCACAAAACTGATCAGAGGTTGAGATGATTTCTGACAGTGAGCGATGATTTCAGTCCAGATATTCATGTTTTTATGGTTATTTAAACACCTTTTCAAGCCACACCTTAAAGATCAATAATGCTGAAGTCAGAAATCACAAAAAGCGTAAACTATGAGTCTTCTTTTTTAGAGAAACGATACTTTAGCTGCAGCTCCAAACTAACTTTTGCAAATGTTCCCTTAGATCAACATGCAAAGGTGTCCTCTGATTTGGTTTCCCCATATGTTTCACTTCACTGGCCCCAAACTAAAGATGAGCAGTCACTTTGGGGGGAGGAGCTGTTCATTGGGTGGGCTTATCTGTGAGTCGTGATTGGTTTATCCTTCCTGCTGGAGGTTTGTTGTGTCCATCAATGCTGGAGCCCCACATAGAGGATAGTCCCTGACACAGCGGGACGCCAGCCACATTATTGCATGTTTTCACCCCTCGGAAGAAAAAAGAGAAGCAGACAGACAATTGTGCACGCTTACAGAGCACAAGAGGCAACTCCTAAAAGCCGTGGGAATGGCGTCTTCTGCTGCCCCTCCTTTCATCATCAGGAGCACAATTCTAACTTCCTCCTATGCATCTTTTTTTAGACAGATTAATGAGTCATTTGCCAAAGTGAGACTCGGATCAGGCTCCTCTGGGCTCCATACAGTCGATGTGACTTAATTGCTGTAATCATGTTTTTCCTCTTGAGGTTCCACATAAAGAACAAAGAGGAGCTTTCTTACAAACTCGCTGAGGGTGTCAAAGAAGACGGCCTAATCCTCCACAGGGCCCCGGGGAGCTTAGTGCGGGCCAGTGGCAGATAGAGGGCAGTAAATTTAAAGCGAGCCCTTTCTTACTGTCGCGCTGCAGAGCTGAAGGAAAAGGGGATGCCGGAGAACCCCCGGAGGACTGCATTAACCCTGACAATAAAAGAGCAGACAATTAGTGTGAAACATGTTTTCTCTGCCTTCACTTTGTATGCAAATGTGCTCACAAGGGTGAAAGTGCCCTTTGACGAAGCCCAGCAGGAGTTCATCAGGAAAAAAGCAGTGATTGGAACCTGCTCTCTCCAAAAAAAATAAAATAAAATAAAATAAAAATTCAAACAAGCATTTTCAGCCTCAAAGCTGACTTTCAGAGATCAACATGTGAAGATTTGGGTTCATCTGAGTCCAGTTGTGTTTTTTTCTATACATTTTGCTTATTTGACACTTCTAGCTGCAAAGACACATTAAAGAGCTCAGATGAAGAGATCTTCCTGCCTTAATGTTCACATCAGCAGCACTCTGACAGGAAAGTGGGGGAAAGTGTGTCGATAATGAGATGCTCCGAACGGACTTTGCACACTAGGATGCTGTTATTTCAAATAATGATTTTTCTCAAAAATTTCACTAAAAGCATTTAAAATTCTTTAGATTGATCAAATTCCTGCTAGCATTTTTACTATTTTTTAAGACTTGAGTTTAAATTTGTGTCTACATCCTATCTTGAAGCAATTTGTCAAATTGCTCTTTGGAAACACTGAAACCAAACAAGCTCTCTATTAGTTCCCCTTGAGTTGTCAATGGTTCACCTACCTACCTCTTTCAGTCTTAAGAGAAACTCCTGCTTAGTCTTCCTCTTTCTGCTGCACAGACAGAAATCCAGAACATCTCGAGGAAGAGGCCGTCTGTTTTGAGACGTTTGCTTCTTTGAAGTCTTGTTTGCTTTCGCTGATCCACTCAGACCCTCCTGCATCTGTGGGGAATTACTTAATGGGTCCAAACCGCGACATAATTTGGAAACGTACATGCAAAGAATTATATCCTTTTTATGTTGACTGGAAATTGTGAAATCACAAAAGGAGATATTTGGAAAAGAAACTGAGCCTTGATGTATGTAAATGTTCTGTAAACCAGCTTTTCTTGCTTAACGTCATGTAGAAATTTTCTCTAAAGATCAAAAAACTCAAATAGCCATGTGTTTGAATGTTTTATCTTCCAGTTTGATGGTTTCAGAAAAGCGGAACCTGCTAGTCTTGTAGTAATTTTTGAAAAAAAGTTTAAATGTTTAATAAAATCCATTATTTAAGCAAAGCTGTAAATATAAAATACACATTAGTTCAGTTTTTATACACCACTCTACACAAATCCAGCCATCTCCATAACAAAAACAGTCAAATTACACCTGAGCCCCAAATGTGGTGATAAATCACTCTGTTTAATGTCATTCCTGTTTATTTCTTTATTACACAAAGACTTTTGACAGCTGTTAGTGGTTAATGAAGATGTTCAGTTATTGGTGCAAAGATACATGATGATAAGTTGTGTTTCCTGCATATTTTTGTAAAGTTTTTGGTCATCAATTTGTCTCAAATGCTGGAAAGAAGAAGCATAACTCAGAAACACATCAATTACAATATAGATGATTTTAAAAAATCATGCAAACGCAAGCAAGTGTTCAGCTTTAGCAAACCAATGAGTCCTATAATGTCTTTATGTTCATTGCATATCTAGGCAGATGCAAGTCAGACAGGTTTTCCGGTTACGCTAGATGCTCAGCTCAACCTGACATTGAAGCATCCATCCATCCATCCATTTTCTTTAGCCGCTTCTTCCTCCACAGAGGGTCGCGGGGCAGCTGGTGCCTATCTCCAGCGGTCAAGGGGCGAGAGGCGGGGGACACCCTGGACGGGTCGCCAGTCCATCGCAGGGCCACACAGAGACGAACGAGACAAACAACCACACACCCACTCACACCTAAGGACAATTTACCAACCCAATTAGCCTGACAGTCATGTCTTTGGACTGTGGGAGGAAACCGGAGTACCCGGAGAAAACCCACGCACGCACGGGGAGAACATGCAAACTCCACGCAGAGAGGCCGCAGAGCCGGGACGCGAACCCACGACCTCCTTGCTGCGAGGCAACAGTGCTAACCAGCTGCGCCACCGTGCAGCCTGACATTGAAGCATGATTTGCCTAATTTTCTTTTGAGGCAACGACTTTTAAATAAAATGTAAACTGACTGTCGGGATTGTTACGTGTTGGTGCCAGACAGACAGTTGTGTTCCAGACTGGCTCATGAACTTTTCATTTCCATCAGACAACCGGGTCATTCTCAGTTCTAAAACCACACTGACAGTTAAGATAGAGGATGGGCATGGAATAAACCCACACTAGTTCAGGAATGCTGTTTGGAGAATGAAAGCTGTGATGGTGAGGATGACTTTCAGTACCTGATAAGAATGTCAGCACTGCTCTGGGAACAGCTTCTCTAAAGATGTCGTCCTCTTGGGTTTCCTTCTGGAACTCATCTCCCAGTAAGATGGTCCGATGGCTCCAAGTGGCTGCATACCACCACCTCTCATCTCGCCTTTAAGAAGAGGGATGATTCCCACAGTAGCTCAGCCCCTCTCCAAGCTGCGGGGTAAGATAAGAGCCAGTCATGACATTAGATCACGCAGAAGCTTTTTATGGAGACGCTGCTTGTCACAGCTGTCTAGAAAGCTTTCATATAAATAATGATATGAGTCACTCAAGAACAATACAGCAGGAAACCAGGAGTCTCACTGGAGTCTTCCTGCATTGTACCAGTTCTTCACTTTGGTGAACTAATTAGAACATCCGCCAACAGAAACAAACAAATGCACTGATTGTAAATCCCTACCTTTGAACCTGCTTCCTGACAAAGTGAAGCTAAACAAGTTTTTTATTCTCTTTCTGCTGCTGCTCTTTGATTGGCTTGTCTGAATACCCAGCAGACACTTGTTCAAAAGCCTTGAGTCCCCCTCTCTCTTTCCCTAAAAGTTATGGTTTGTCAAAGTGCTCAAACTTTATTGTCGTATTGAAGCTAAAAACCTTGATGAAGAAGACTGCAGGATGTAAAAACGAAGAAAAGTTGTCATTTTTTGCTCCAACAGAAATGCAGATGAATACATGAAGATGAGTGATGCACATGCTCCTCATGCACGTTGGTTTTTGTTGTTGACAAAGTGAAACCTTTGATTGTTTGTAGGTCTTTGCGTCCCTCGAGGCCCTACGAAAGGCCGGCGGCGGTGTGTGTTTCCAAGAGATGCTGAAGATAATTGCAGGGGTTTCTGATAGAGTTGTTTGTGTCTCTTGTAGCGATTACCTTGATTAGGTTTGTGGTGTTTTCACTGCTCACAATGGTTGCCAGGGCTCTGAGGGACAGGGAAGAGCAATAACAATCATTCACACAGAGTGCTAAATGGTTCACATGGAAATAGCTCTTATTTCTAACCCTCTACAAAGTGCTTCACAATGATTCACTTATTGACACGTTCATGCTGAACACCGTCTATGTATTTGTTCCTTTTAATGCAGCATGTTTTTGTTTTCTAAGCCATAAACTAATATTTGAGACACTGCGAAGGTTCAGTGTCATACCCCAAAGATGTTCACTAAGTCTTTGAAGGTCAATTCCAAGCCAAGTCTCAAGACTTGGAGAAATAAATCCAAATCAGTTCTCAAGTCTTTCAGTGACAAATCTTATTCAAATCTCAAGTTTTTGTTTTTATGACTTGGTCCATGTCTAAGACTCCCATTCCCATTTCTCATCACGCCCAAGGACAGATTGAGCCTTCGATGTCCTGACTGTAAGACAAACCGCTCCACCACTGAGCCGCCCCGAGAATAAACACAAGGAGCAGGTGACCTTGTAGGTGAAGACAGTTTATGAGAAACAAAACCTCGACTGTGTGCTTGCATCCACTTCAGCTTCACAATCTCTTCAGGTTTTTCTGTTTCCGTATGTTCTGCAGTTTAAAATCTTGCTGAAGAGTTTGTGCTTGTTTCCACCACATGATATTTAAGATAAAAGCTGCTGGGTTTGGAGAGGAGTGGTGTGCATACCAACATATGGTTGGAAATTACAGTAATCACGCTAATGACACGGCTCCTCTGCTTTCCTGTTGTTTGATTTAGATCAACCACCGACTACCAGAACCTTAGGATATTTCTAAATACTTGAATAATTCAGAACTGATATTACATGATGGAATAGTGCTCCTGTGTGCATCACACCATGCCTTATAATATTAATCACATCCATCAAAAAAGACAGCGCTGCACTCTGCTCTCTTTTCCAGACATTTGTCAAATCAGCACGAGATCTAACGCTCTAATGAAGAGCTGCAGGGAATGAAGTGTTACTTTAACACTCAGTGCATGGATTTGAACACATTTAGATTTTATTTTAACCAACCTGTTACCATCAACATGTAATGATCCCCGTTTTACATCACCATGTGGATTTCCATCTCTTTCCAGAAACAATCCAGTAACCCAGATCACCAGAGAGGCAGTTGATCAGCCTGTAACTGCTATCTTCTTTAGTCCTAATCCCCTTTGGGTCACTTTGGCTGTTATCCAGTCAGGGCTGCAGTTAACAGGCTGTATTATGATTAACCAGACTCATCCAGACCAGAACTCTCAAGGAATGCAAAAGGCCCAATGATGTCTAAAACTGTCCTTTTTATGACGATTTACAGGCTCCTGTGTAGCAGAACTTTTCACCTCCATAATTTGCATGTATAAGCATATGTCAGCAGCAGATCAAATATAAATAAAAGTGTTGTTTGCTTTGCAGGGAATTGATGCCGAAGTCATCCGAGGGCCAGCTGACGATGGAGAAAACCCCCAGCTACTTTGTTACGAGGGACATCCCCTCTCGGATCTACGTCATGTCTAAAGACACCAGACTGATTGTTGTGGTCCGGAACCCCGTGACGCGGGCCATCTCAGACTACACTCAGACTCGCTCCAAGAAGCCGGACATCCCCTCCTTTGAGAGCCTCACTTTTAAAAACATGTCAGCGGGTCTGATAGACACCACATGGAGTGCCGTGCAAATCGGCCTGTATGCCAAACACCTCGAGCGCTGGCTCCAGTTCTTCCCTATGGAGCAGCTGCTGTTTGTTAGCGGAGAGCGTCTCATTACCGACCCGGCAGGTGAGATGGCTCGTGTCCAGGACTTTCTGGGACTCAGGAGGGTGGTCACTGAGAAGTATTTCCACTTTAACCCAGCAAAAGGCTTCCCCTGCATTAAGAGACCCGAGGGGAACAGCAAACCTCACTGCTTGGGGAAAACCAAAGGCAGGACTCATCCTAATATTGACCCTGAGGTCGTGCAGCGTCTCAGGGACTTCTATAAACCCTTTAATAGGAAGTTTTACAAGATGACAGGTCAGGACTTTGGCTGGGATTAAGAGAAGAAGAATAACAGACTTATGCTGGTCTCTTGTCTGTGGTTTTATTTTTTATAATTTGATCATTCAGGATAAAGTGTGACATGTACAGTATTTAGTGGTGTGTAAAAAGCTCAGAAGTCTATTTTATGATAATTTATTGCTAAGATATTGAGTCACGAAGCTGCCTGATCAGGTTATTCATGGATTTGTTTTTCTGAAAGCACAACAGCATTCTTCTTCTTTTTTTTTTTAATCTGAAATTATTTTGGCTCTTTTTTTTCTTTCACCTTCAGCTGAATGAGATCCAGCTCCACAATAAACTGGTAATATCCCCTTAACATTTGCCTGACCCTCGGAGGACCGTGCACCCACTTAGCCAGGTCGATACGGGCCACAGCTGATCCGGTGCGACTTGCCAGGTGGATCAATACAGTAATAGCTCCTCATCGTGTCAATTAGACCTGAGTGATGGCATCGCCTTGATCTCCTCAGCATCTCAATAAAACATTTATCCATCAATTGCACGAAGTTTATGCTTCAGCCTTGAGCCAAATTCAGGTTAATACAGAAATATAATTACTGCTGGAGGTTTCCTGACTCCACTAGTGGAAGAAGGAGTTTGGTCACAATGTTTATCTTCTGGTCAGGCTTCATAATACCTATACAGAGAATTATTTAATAAAAGAAAATCATATGATTCAGTTGCAACTATTGATCTGGACTGAAATTGCTCACATTGATCAATCTGTGGAGCTTTTATTTTATTATTTTTTTATATCCAGTGATGCTTTGTGTGTTTAATTATGCTGATCCATGAACATCTTTTTCATCTTTCAGAAACACCTGAGCAGAATTCAAATCAGCCTCTGTCGTTAAATGGTTGAGTTTTATTCAGCCTTTATAAATGTGTGTGTGTGTGTGTGTGTGTGTGTGTGTGTTTAACATCAGTAGTGATGGTGGAGGTCCATTTTTTGTCACTGTTTGTAACGATTTACAGTAAAGACATTAAAACAAAGCAGTCATGTGGTTTTGATGAAGTAGAAAATAAATCTGTCTTTTTTTCCAGAATATTTTGTCTATTTTTATTGTTTTAAAACATTAAAAATTAGCTGTATTTGCTGACTAAGCATTACCCACTTCCCTGCAGAGAGCAGCAATCTGCTGCGTCTAATTTACCATCTTGCACATTATTGTGCTAATTAGCGCAGCACTATTAAGTACTTTTAGCAGTCTCAGCCTCCTACTGCCACTGCTGAAGGACTGCGGTTGCCATGACCCCAGCAAGCGCATAATAAAGTGTCAGGTTTCTCATCTGGAGAGACGTAACATGTTATATGAAAATGCTCCTTTCTGTCTGGGTGAGACTTGACAGTTTAGTTGTTTGCAGTTTGTCAGCCTTAAGCACTAAAAATCATCAAGGAGCTGCTGCTGACTCAGGAACACAAACGTCTATTTATTTCACAATATCTTAACATCTTCGTGCATTAAGCGCCGTTTATGAAAGTGCTGTTTGTTGTCAGTGAATTTGCTTCAAGCAACCTGTTCGATCCATCATGAAGCATCCAACAGCAGGATATGAATCAACTCGCTTGATTAACAAACAACCTTTATTTAACTCTCCGCCCAAACAGCCTCGTTTACCTGAGGCTGCCAGAGGTGATGAAACTAGTCTCCCTGGTGGCAGGCCGGCTGTCTGATCACCCGGGAAGCAGCTCCCTTTGCAATTAAAGGCAAAGAGGAGGAGTGCTGTAATTGCTAAGCTCCCAGCTGGGAATTCACTGTTAGCATACATCCCTGCAGGCTGTTGTTTGAAGGTTGGAAAGACAAGGAAAATAGACACCTGGCAGCACAGAGAATGTGAATATAAAACCCCACTTGACAGCTTCTACTGAGGGAATAAAATCAGAGCCTTTGAATAAAATGTGAAGGAAACTGAAGCATCCAGCAGAGAATTTAGTTCTGAGAGAGAAATAGAGTTTTGTAGCTTGGGTGGAGGCATGAAAATAAATGGTTTCTACGAAGCCAATAAAATGTGCCCTCTATGTGCAAAGATTGGGTAAGATGTTTGACTTTTGTCTGCAGAAATGACTTGATGGCGGACTGACTCTGCTTTGCAAAATCTCCCTGTGAAGTCCAACGTTAAGACTTTAATTTATCCCCAGCAAAATTAGGTTGAAAAGACACTGATTATATAAGAAGATGAGACATTTATGCAAATTTGATTGTTGCAAGTTAGTCACAAAGCTTCTCAGTTTGCTGTTAACTCCTCCCAAAGTTGTCTCTTCTGATTTTATGTAACTAAACTGAGAAGCATTTGAGAAGGGTTTCTGACAAGTTTAGAAAAAATTGCCTCCAAGACATTTTATAGATTCTTTAGATCAAAGATTCATCATGTTTCAGCCTGACATCCTGCAGACAACATGTAGCTGTGCAGCTCTATTCAATTCACTGCAAAATCATAAAATTACATTGTTATCTTGGTTTTTACTGAATCATTTCACAAAGTTCAGCAGCAGGAAGCAAGTTAATACTGGTATTTAACTAGTTTGGTCCTAAACAACAGATTTATCATTTTAAAATACCCAAAAACTAAATCCAAAAAGAAAGTAGAAACACTTAACAAACATTAATGACCAGGAATTCATTTATGAAGTCAAAACACAGAAAAACTGAACATTAGTTTGTGCTTTTATTTTTAAATTAGCTTTTTTTGGCAACACATTAATAGAAAAAGAGCAGGCACTGACAGGCTAATTTTCAGCTATCAAGTTGTTTCCAATATTTCACATTTTGGGCTCTGAGTATATTATTTCTGGAAATAAATAAATAAAATCCTCAGAGCAGGCAAATAAAAAAAGACAAGAAAAATCAGACTAAACTCTGTTTCTGAGTTTGTAAGACAGAGCTGTCTTCCTCTCTGGCCCTTAATCTTTTTATTGACCATTGTAAAAACCTTAATCCTAATCCGGGAAGAAGGACAAGCATTAACCTGAGACAGTCGACTTGGTGTTGACGTGTGCTGACGTGGCTTATTTAAAACTAATCCCTCTTCCGAACAGGGCCTGTGGTTTTGTGTGGGACCAGCTTGATCCAACGCAACTTCAAAATCAACAGAGAACAAAAACATGAAGTCGAGACAGATGTTTCTCTAAAGCACACATACACACACCATGAAGGTCAAATCTAATTACTGTATTAACTGCTGTCAGATTCTGATGTGTTTTTCCTTTAGATTGGTGTTGGGACGTCGGCTTAAGGAGGCTCTGCTGCATCTCAATACATTTTGACAAGATGCATGACCATGTTAAATAATAGTGCAGAGTTTAAGTAGTTTATACATCCTACTGTAGTTTTCTCATTTTTTTCTTTAAATAAAGCTAAAAAAACGTCTAATTTAGAATCTGTGTGTGTTTGAGAGAAGATTAGCATTTATACACTCCTATAGGACTCCTCAGACCTCTTTTAATGAGGTTTAATTGCTTTGATTCAAGTTTTTTCAAACACTAGAATAATTGCACTCATCCTTGTTTCTGACTTGTGGTTTAAAGTGACTTGATATGTTGCTTTTGGAGGAATCTGTTATGGTCCAGAGAGCGACACCTTTTGTTCTTTCTTTATAACCTCATGTTGATTATATTGCCTCTAAAAAGCAAGGCTCTTTCGGCTTTGTGCAATGAGATTATGAGGCTTTAACATATGGCATTTTGCTTAAGCGGAGCTTTGAAGTTGCTCTGATTTTTACCACTTTGCCAAGAAAACAAATGCTAACTTAGATCAGACTTGATGTGAAAAGGCCACCATTTGTTGTCACCAAAGAAATGGGCAGACAGTGATGTGAAGTTGCATCACCAGCAGTGAAATCTGCTCGTTGTAACCAGAGATTCCCCGGAGGAGAGGTATGCAAGAAGTGCCCTCTAACCAATACAGGCAGTTTTGTCGTTAATGCTCGTTCTGTGGTCTCCCAGTACTATTTATTGCAGTCGCCCGCCTGCCTGGTACCACTTTGGACTCTCCATTAGGCCAAAACTCTCCAAATCCCAGCGGCATGCCACTGTAATGACTTTATCACTGTACCTCAGCAAAGCCACTAAAGCATTTAGACCTCTGAAACTCTGTCATCTCAAAAGCAGAGATAAATGAATTATGTAGATCAGTTTATTTTTCCCTTCTGAATTACATCCATTAAACTGTAAGAGAAAACAAACATTATGCGCCACCCCACCCAGCTCAGACATGTCCGTGTCTTTCCTGTCATCCTGCTTTCTCTAATGAGGTGTGTCTCACACTCTAGTTTTTGTGCAGCAATGTCACCTCCATAATCCTAGATCTTCACCTGAAACTGGGGGTGGACCTTAGCAGGTCTTCCAGCAGGACTGCCTGCCATGTGGTCTAACGGGTAATCTGGAGTAAAGCGTACTACTGTCTGAGCTGCTATAAAAACTTAGAGATTCATTAAATGACAGCGAAATGAAAGATGTTTTAAATGACTTTAATGAAAATAGAGCTAAATCTCCTAAAGATCTCTTAATGAATTTTCTTTTATGACTTTTTTAAAGGTGTTTTGTCTATTTTTGGAGTTTCACATGAACTCCTGATAAGTTCTGGGCGCGAATTTGCTTTGATTTCTCCTGTTAGGTTGTGAATTGTGGCTGATCTGAGTTTTCTCCCTCCCCCTGCTGTTCCTGTGAAAATCAAGGTCCTGATTTGTCATGGGCTCTGTGGAGTAAAATTCCTTGTGTTGTCATGGCATCAAACTGTCACTTGTTATAATTAAGTTCTCCTACAGGATCTACTCCTATAACAAAATGCTCCTCTTAGAAACAAAATGCAAAAAGATAACACTAGTGTTTTCTCTTTTAGGTGAAGATAGCCAAAGAATGAATAAAGCTAAACAAAGATTCATGAAATAACCAACAATCGAGCCTCGTATCCTCCCACTCTTCTTCCTGTTATCCTCCATCTGTGAGCTTGTGTCGTGTCACACCACATCCTAAAGCCTCACCAATTATTTAGTAATCCATCCAATACCTAACTCTCTGCTGCTTTGCCCTTTGATGAATTTCATTAAGTCCCAATGTGTGACTACGAGCTTTGCCCCAAAGCCCAGTTTTCCCGTTCTGTGGGTGTGCTCCAGCTGCTCGAAGTTATGTGGTAGAACTCTTCCTGCTTTGCAGCTCACTGGAGCTGCTTAGCTTTACAACCACGAACACACAAAAAACTAAATCAAGCCCTGGTCTTGCTGGGTCTTTACGTGTTATTGGTATTTGGTGCAACAAGGTGCACAATCAAGATGCTCCTTTCTCTCAGCTTCTGTAATCTCCTGTCGACTGGGACGACTAGGCTGCAGCAGTATGGAATTAATTTCAGCTTTTGCCACGAGAGAGATCTTTATCTGGGTCATCCATCCTGTCTGCAGGCCAGAAACTGTCTTTGTTCTGTCGTTTTCCCTCAGGTGTCTCTTTCTATTTAACTTTTCAGTTACTGAGTGTTACGTTTACATCAGCAGCAGCAGCAGCAGGGCTCGGGGTGATGAGTGCTGCTGCTGCTGTGCAGGTTTGGGAAGGTGATGCTTCAGACCCATCAAGGTTTGTTTCAGTCAAATACCTCCAGAGTTTCTCCTCACCTGACAGAGAAATTTATAAGCAGTTAATGTCTCGACAAAATGAAAGCGATCATTGTGACTCATTTATGTGGGACGCTGAATTCTGCAGCATTTAAAGCATCGCAGAAACATCCCCTCCAAGTGAGATATGATGGAGAAATATTGTATTTAATTAAACAATACCAAGGACACTTCTTCACTTCAATAAAGAGATGTTTTTACGCTTGCAGGCCCAGTTCTGGTTCCTCTATGCTGTAACCTTCACAGCACACAGAGAAGAGCGAGTGGAAGGGATGATAGCGTTGGTGGGTGGATGGTTCCGCTTGTAGCTTATGTCTCCACTGCTCAAACACGCACTTTCTAGCTGATGTCATCCCACATTTACAGTGTGGGGACATTATTATATCTACATCCAGTTATTAACTCTCATACAGCCGAGCAGTTTGAATTCCTCTCTGGTGAAGCATTCCCACAAACCAGTTAGCTGCAAAGACTGGGACGTGATCTTTATTAGAGCAGACTAATTCAATTATCTTTACTGTGATCCGAGATTTATTATCAATGTAATGACGATGCATTCAGGAAATGTGCAGGGATGAACTGTCTGGTTTAATATTTTTGATTTAGAGTTAAGTTTGTGAAATGTACAGTGATACTTTATGTTAAACTACGTATAAGCCCAAGACTTTACTTTAATCCTGTAAAGTGGTTTTGTTTTTCAAGGTTTTTAAAGCTCTTTTTGTATTTTTGAACCAATAGGATCATTTCCAATGATTTATTAGCTGAAAACTGCAGAATGAGAGGTCAAAATTTTGGATTCTGTCGTTCATTCACCTCAGCATCCACTTTTGAGTTCTGCAGAGATTTTCATGTAATTACAGAATGTATTTGTGTTGCCCTGAGAGCCCTTTGCAGTCACTGTTACCCTGACTAGGACGAGAAGATGTAAGTGGATTGAAAAGTAATGGATGCCCCCCTCTAAGGGCAGGATCAGAGATGTTGTGCTGAAAAAGGTTTCTGCTTGTCTGATATAAGGAATCACAAGATTAATCTAAACATTCAGGACTAACTTCACAAACATGTTGACATTTTATTAAACTTTGCAATAGTTACTAATGCTCTGTTTAGTAAATTCCTCCCAGATGAGTTTTATTTAGTTTCATTTATCTTCAGGGTTGGATTTTTCCTGCAGAATTGAGATGCAGCTTTTTGGAGATGTGTGTGGGCATCTCTCTCATTGGGCCTGTCAGCACTAACTGTGTGTGTGTGTGTGTGTGTGTGTGAGCCTGTGTGGAAGCAGAGTTGGGGTTGATGATGTGTGTGTGTGTGAATGATGCCCACATCAATGAAAAAAACAAAGTTTGCATTAATCATTGACAAATCATGCAATCCTCTGGATCAAACTCCTGTCAGGTTTTTAAATGTCTCATTGCCATGCAAACTTTAAAAAATAATTATTTTTTTAGACCCCTAAGAATTGAATTTCCTCCTAGAGAAAAGATAAATTCAGCTCTGAAGATTCTGAGGCACTGTGCTTCCTTCAAGGAGCTTTTTTTTTTACTGTCTTCTCTCTTTTCTTCCACTCCCTCTCTCCTCTCCTCCAGCAAATATTGAACATGCTAAAATAAAAGCTCATATCTGCCTTACATTACAGGAAACCAGATTGATGCAATTAATTTTTCAAAAAGGCTTTTAATACAGGAAGTAAGTGCACACCAGCATTCTTTAATTTAAACTGAAGGCAGTGCAGCTGAAATGGTCCCACAGCTTTTATTCTCCCTTAACTAACGCAGCATAATCCACTCCATGCCAAAGTTCAACAACAATCTGGGCTTCAGTTAGAGAAGAAGATCATGTCATTTCAGATCAGAACAAGGTAAATGTTTTGAATCAGAGGAAATGTTTAGCTATATAGTCAAAATTTAGAGAATGACACAAGTGTTTCTAAAAGATTTCTGTTTTTAGATCTTTTGGTCAGATGTTGGTTCTAAGTGAAGTTATGAGCATTTTGTAAGTTTCAAAGGGTTTTGTACATAAAGGAAACAAATTAAAATCGTGAAAATAAATACAGAAATGGCATCCATTATCAAACAGTGACCATGAATAAACTTCAACATATAAATGTGAGAATATTCATGGAGTGATAACCAGTTTTAGCAGGATCCTTTCAAACACCAACATCCCTCTGCAGGTATCACTTCTTCTGATAAACCTCCAAAATCACCAACGCGGTCTTAAGAGACTTGACAGGCAACAACATACCTTCAAGGCACACTAACAGAATAGCGACGTGCGTAAAGCTGATTCACTGTGTCATTTTGTGTCAAGGCTTATTACATGTAGCTCACTTTGTCAGCAGGCAGAAACCAGAACAGGCAGAATACGGTGAGTTGCTGCCGTCACAGTGAGTCAGCTCCACTCGCACCATTCGTGGTTAAAAATGGTGAAAACAGACTTGTGAGCTGCTGCAGAAGCTGCTGCAATCAGGGGGTCTCCTCAGGAGGGAGATGACAATGATGAGGACAAATGATGCTTTTGTTGATATTTAAGTGGAATCTGTTGTTTTATATGTGTGAGGCGTGCCATTCAGTATATTAATGTGAATGCACTTAGCTGTGCATCTCTTCAGGCTTTCCACTAATCAACGTTTAGATCAGAACTTCACCTTACAAATCCTGTTGTCAGCTTAAGGTTGCTACGGTAACGCTTGGTGGAGTTGTGAGTGAGCTTGACAAAATGAACATGGTGTGAACTTTACAGCTGTCAGGCCTCTTGACACTTTGGTAGCCACGGATTAAAAAAAAAAAAAAAGGTTCCTCGGGGTTCTTGAACACACTCAAGGTGTCAATGGAGCTGTTTAAGGACTTGTTGCTTCTGTCAGGAAGTCATGGTATGTCAGCTGAAGCTATTTCTGACAACATGTTATACATCTCTTTGTTTTCCCAAAGTTTTCAGCATTGGTAAAGAAAAATGACTGACACATTATTTTTATTGGTGCATTAGACTTGAACTGCAGAAAGAGTTTAGACTTTTTGGCCATTTTGACATGTGTTTCTTTGCAAAAGATATTAATTATGATCTTACACTGAACAGCTTCTGTTTGAAGAAATAGGGCTTAGATCTAACAGCACTGATGAACTAACAGCTGATCTGAATGCAGCAGGAAAAAGGGGATTACTTTCATATTAGAACAGCTCAAAATGTTCTTGTTTATGTTGTTTTTTTAACTTTTTTACTGCCTTCAGTTTAACATCACAGGGTTATTAAAGTGATCATTCAGATCGTGAAGTATGCACACGTATCTACACAGAATTATGTGATGATTAGCAGCAGTTAGGATGAAGGAAACTGGGTTTACTTTTCATTTTATAATTCTGCAGGATCTGCTTCATCTGCACCACCAACCTTACCCAAAAGATATTGTCTCTGTGAAGTGCTCTCCTGGTAAAGAGTGTTGACAAAAGTTTACAGGCATTTGGAGAAAAAGTCCATGTATGGATGAAAGTTCTGGGGGAAATCAGGGGTCTATTTAACTCAGGTAACCTAGAGACTCAAGTGTTCACGCTTGACTCACTCTAAGTCCAGAATGAAAGGGTGAGAGGTTATCATCGGTCTTTATGATTTAGCTCATTATCACCATTGTTTGCCATTTCCACTTCAGGTTTTATTTTTTTTTTAATCTAAAGAATTTAAATGTCTAAATGTGCAATCAGTCTTTGCTTTTAATTGACATTCATTTTTCTCCTCCCACATTTCAGTTTCTCTCTCTTTTCTTATTCATTTTCATGCTATAATTATAATATAGAGTAGGCATATATGACTGTTTTATAAAGTTAAATGCAGATGTAAATGGGGTTCTGTGAGAAGGAGCTTTAAGTGTTTTTCTGTCTAAAACTTGATTGACTCACCAGTTTTAAGAGTTTTCAAAACACATTTTGAGGGTTCACAGCCTCATGGTGGCCTGGGGCAGTTTAGTCTGCCATCAGTGAGGAATTGAACAGGAGGCATTTTTAGATGTCTGGATTTAACCTTTGCTTTTAAAAATACTTCTTTTCTTAGAAAAAACATATTTTTTTAGAATTGTTCTGCAAAAAAGTTTTCTTATTACATTACAAAGTGACATAAAACAAAAACATATTCTTGTGAACTTTTCAGTAAGAAAGTTGAAGCTGATGAATTACATTTGCATCCATTCCTTAGATGTTTTATTTGTTGCAGGTTTATTATAAAAACAGATCCTTGTGGGAAATCACCTCCATCGTGGTCTCAGTAGATCTGGACTTTGTCACTGTCCAGCTCGAAGCCATCACAGAACAGCTGTTTGGGCTCTGTGAGCTAAAACACAGAGGAGAGATCCGACATGGACCGGGTCATTAGGTGAGAGGATGGAGTCACTGTCAATATTTGCACTGTGCAGACATGTAGGAGAACCTATTAACCCCATCGAGTGTGAACCAGGGGTCTCTGCTGGCATGGAGATTACTCTTTGTTGAACTTTTCTTTATGCCTATTTTGTTTAGATGTCTAAACGTTCTAGCTGATGGGATTAACGGCGGGATAACAATATTTAGACTAACTTTATATGAGCAGGATTCCTTTGTGTTTACAGGTTTATAAGGGTTTTCTGGCTCTTGTGCGGCTTAAATTGCCTGTTCACGACCAAATCAACACTCTACACTCTTTAATTCTCATGCATTTTCAGACCAGAATCTTCTACAAATAGAATTTATTCTGCCACATCTTCCATGAAAAGGCAGTTGTAAAGTCAGTGTCCTTTATAAATTCCCCAACAGAGCCCATAGAAGACAGCGTGACACAGCTTTTAGCTCATCTGGTGGTCTTGATGGCAAAAGTGGACCAGCTGCTGCATGTCAACAGCAGATATCCCCTTTTAGGATGGGAAATAAAAGTTTAGTACCAAAGAAAGAAAGAGAAAATCTATTATTGCATCCAGTCTGAGCTTGCAGACTAAAATAATGATTTTACTGCTGAAGAAAAGATCCATCAGAATGACTTTGGGTTGAAGAAACAAGAACTGCACCCTGGCATCAGTTTGAAAAGCTTGCAGCTGGAGTGTTTGCTGAAGGTGTAATTCTACCTTTCCTAGTGCCATTCTTCAGCAGCCACCAGGACCCTGATCATCAGTCACCATCGACTAAGGCGTTCATTTTGGGAAGACAAACAAAAGCACCCACTCCAAACACCTTTAGCTGAGCTGTTCTCAGTTCAACATCCACTCTGAAATCCACTGGGGAGACCGGCAGGGGCCATCACAAGGGGTCACTGAGGTTGAAATAACACAGCTACTTCAGCTTGACCCACCCAATTAAACCAAGACCGCCATCCTTCATTTGATCTGCCAGCAGATATCGTGTCTGGGCTCTTTGTAGGTCCACTGACAGATGAGAGGTTAGATTCTACTGAGTGTATCTTTCAATCTATCTCTGGAGTTTCCCTCTTAGAAAAGCGTACACCAGAGCAATATGGGGTGCTGATTATAAAGTAATGAGTTAAGGAATTAATAACTGTATTTTATCATGTTTAACTTAATAAAGTGTAAATAAATATTTAGAATAAAAATAAATGTAAATGTTTAGAATCAAATGTTATATTTAAAGTTGATTTTAATCTATTTAGAATAAAATCTAACTATAAAAAGTTACATCTAAATCTTGAATGTTAAATATTGAATGGGAAATTTAAACATTAAGATTTAAATTTAAATATGTAAAAATATGGTTACGTTTGTAAATAAAATATAAATATACAAAATTTAATTTAAATATTTGGAATAATGCTGGAATACATAAAGTTTGTTCTAAATGCTGAAAGAATATTTAACATTAAATCTAAATAATTAAAGTTATATCTAAATTAATAACATTAAATGTAAATATTTAGAGTCAAGACTAATAAGTAACTGTTGGAATCTAAATATTTAAATTGAAACTTAAATATTTAGAATCATAAATACAATTTTTAATAAAAAAAATTTAAGTCAAATTTAAATATTTAGGATTGAGTTAACATATATAAAGTTAAAACTGAATATATTGAGTCCAATCTAAATATTTGAATTTAAATCCAAATCCAAAATTTATAATTACATCTACCTCTCCTCCGGTGTCATTACCCACCTCCACGCATTTAGACACTTAGGATCCAGGGCGGGGGATGGCGGGCCGCCCCCCACTCTTTTTAAAAGCATCTTACTACAACACGCATCAACACCACATTGGAGCAGGGGGAGACTTGGGGTCTTCACACACCCCTGTTCTCTGCTGTTCTCTCCTGGGGCCTGGAGTGGAGCGGGCCGTCTGGTCGGGGTCTGTGGTGGGGGGCTGCTCGGCTGCGGCGGGGTGCGCGGTGGTCTGCTTATCCCCACTTCAGTAAGGGAGGGACCATCTTCTGGATCTCAGGGCCGGCTTCACCCTTAGGGCGCTGGTCCCTGGTCCTGGAACATAGAGAGTGCATGGGGAGTGAGAGTGGGTGTACAGCGTCTATTGTGTGTCTTGGTATGTTTGCAGGAATGTGTGTGTGCACGCATGAGGGAGGGAGAGTGATTGTGTCTGTGTGTGACTGTTTTTCTGTCAGGTTTTGTCCCCCCCCTCTTTCTGTGACATGCTAGGCCCTCCTCAGCAGAGACTATCCTCCCTGGCTGCGCCTCGGCATTGGTGGTGCCTTTCTCCGCTGGCGTATTGGCGTGTCTCGGGGTCTGGGGCTGGGTGCTGGGGGCGTCTGCCTGCTCTTCTTCCTGTGGCTGCCTGGTGGGATCTGGGCCCCCGGGGGTGGTCGGGCCTCTGCTGGGGCTGGTTCGCTCCTGGGTCTCGGGTCTCTGGTTCCGGCTAGATCTACCCTGGATGGCCGGCTGCAGGCAGTGCCTGTGAGCTCCTAGCCGCGACCCCCCAGGGGCTCTAGCGCGGCGACTGCCGGGGGGCCCACGTGGGGTGAGCCTCTGCGCCCTCTGGGGGAGAGTTTAGCGACTGCCCTGACGGCGATCTCCCAGGGGTGTCCGTGCCCTGGGTGGCCTCTGGACGTCTGGGGCCTGGACCTCCTCTGCGTCCTCCGTGGGTCTTGGGGTCGGGTCTGTGGCTCCTCAAACTTATTATTGAATGTTTCAATAGAGAAACCTTACATAAACAAGCGCATGTATACACACACAGGTGATCACAAGGTATTCACATAAAGACGGACTCAGGTGTTTTCAGACACATTGACTGGGGCTGTGGTTGACACTGAACTCTCTTGAACTGGTGTATAGGTATACATTTGAAGAATATCACAACTGTTGTGTATTCATATGCTGTTTGTTGCTGTTGTATCTTTTCTCCCTGTTTTGTTTGTTTGTGCTTTATTTGCAGGTCTAGAAGTGGATTCTTCACGTCTCTTGTTCTCTTCTTTTTCTGTTTACTTTCTCCCCCATCCCTCTTTCTGTACCCTTGCCTTCACTTTCAGGCTCCGTATCCAATCAACCATAAAAACATTCTAATAAAGTTTTTGGGGGTTATATTTAAACAAAAATCAGGAGGAGTTTTATAGCAGTGGCTGTAACCTCTCACCTGAAACAGCAACACTCTTGGGCTTGTTTTTGGCACTCAGACATTATTCTGTTTGCTCCACAGCCGGACAGGACACGGGGTTAAAAAATAAATAAATAAATAAAAAAATTCCTTTAATAATTTGTACACCACATTTTTATTGTTATAAGAAGCTAATTTGACTAGACAAAGCTGTAAATTATTAATTTTTTTTTACAATCAGCACCCCATATAGCAGATTACATGGACAACATGTTCAATCTCAATCACAATTTTTTTTATTTTGGGACGATCGCTCATTCATTAGGATCCCTTTGCTCTCTGGCTCAAACCATTTTGTGCCACTTTCTTTGTAATTATCCTCATATGTGCAAGGTCTCATGAGCTCTCTCAAATTATCTGAGTATTTTAAATGTGGAAAAGCACATTTGAAGCACATAAATGGATCAGCAGCCATGTAACCACCGTTCTGAGTATTCCTGCATTGGTGCATCTCTGCACTGTCACGATGCTCTCTAATTTACAGGAGCTCGGCTCTGGCCTGAGAGCAACAAGAATCTGTTCGGCTGAGTGTTTTATAATTAAGCGTTTGCCTCAGTAACCCCATCACACCAGTACAGAGATTCTTGTTAACCACCAACAGCTCTGAATTAGAAGGTTTCTGTTGCAGCCTGGTAGCCATTCATTTTGAAGCTGCATGAGTTTTTTGTGCAAAAGAACAGAAAAGCTATTTTGATGCATCATGTGTTAGTATGCTTTGTATGCATAAAAGTATAACTTAATAATTGATTCTTTTTTTGTGCTTTATTTTCACACAGCCTTCCTGCTCAGTGATTAAGACAGGTTGGATTTTGCTGCAAACAATAAATTATTAACATCTTCTTTAATTAAGTCTCAAGTTAAAAGAGCAATGCCTTGAATCAAATATTATTCTGGATCACTTTTGATGACACATTCTGGCTGATTTTACACCTTTAAAATGAAATGGAGCCAAATAGCATATTTGATTTGGGTTCTTCTGGTTGTGTTGTTTCTGACTGCTGCAGGAAACCAGGCTGCAAAAAGCATGAATGACATACGACATGAATTAAATGCATTTATGTTTAGATGGGTGTTTGCATATTATGAATCCCTTCTGTTGTGTTTCATGTTTGCATGTTCCTGGTAGTTTTCAGCAGGAAATGGAGCTGGGAGATTCCAGTCCAGAGAGGGTTTAGTGACAGGATGTGATGGCAAGGGGTCGTGGGTCAAAGGTGCCTCCAGGTTCCACATCTGCAACTTTGCCCAGACTGTGCCGACTGCTGTCAAAGAGGGCAGCCAGCCGCACTCTAACGTGTATTAGCAAGACAAAGGGTGAGAAGAAGGGAGAGCAACAGGAGAAGCTTTGATTTCTCTGGGATTTATGGGCGTGATGAAATCAGCCTTGAATAAACCGGGTCTGCCCACTTGCTCCGTTGTTTAAGGACATCTTAAGATTTCGAGGTTTGTTCCAGGAGACAAACACACCAATATAAAAGGCAACAAATCTAAAAGAGAAAGAAGAAAGACGAACTAATGAAGTCATCTGTGTTTTGTTCCGGAAATCATCACTGAGGAAATTATTCCAGCGTGTTACTGGAATACGAAGAAAACACACAACGGATAAATGTCCTCGACTGCTGTTTAACAATCTCACTGTGAGGAGAGTCAGACACTCGGGTGAAATACGCCAGCCTTTATCAAGCACTAAAACAGTGCTGATATATGTATACAGACATCACAGCTCCCAGAGGATTGTGATAAGAGCAGCTTTCTCCAAATTTCCTTTCCTCCATCCTGCGTGTCCTGTAGTAAATACTAAGTGCCCCACTGTGACCCTCACAGTAATAAATAACCCTTAAGGTTAACTACATTTCAAATGGAGCAGTGAGGCCATTATCGGCCTCCAGAGTTTTCTTGACATCCTCAATATGTTATCTGTATGCCCAGGGACTTTTACCAAGCTGGCTTCTTTTTTGTGTCAGCTCTGATAAAGTTAGGAAGAACTGTTTTACCCAGAAACCCTCAGAAAACACGATCCTCTGGTTTAATGACTTAAACTGCACACATGTTCAGCTGGTTTAGAGTATGCTGAGAGTTTTATTTGTAGGCATTTTGTGCACCTTTGGAAAGGTTTTTTGGCATGTGTGTTATCTTTGCACCTTGACGTATGCTGGTATAGGATGTTAAAAGTAACAAATAATAAAAAATGAAAAAGTCTGATTCTTGCAGAAAATAATGAAACAATTAATCCATAATTAAGTAACTGATCAGGATGTTAGCAGAAGTTGGAGGTTAAAAAAGGAAGGAAATGTGTTCAATTTTTAAAAATGTATTGAATTGTATTCTAAATATAGCATTTCAGACATGTTTTATATCTTAAACTAGTATTTTGCATCATAAGCACATTATGAGTGTTTACCCCCCAAAAATCTATGTAGGAAAAAAAAAACATGATAAGCTGTTCTATGGGATTTACACATTTTGTGCAGGCACATTTACTCAAAATCTGCAGGCGGTAACTGGTGGTTAACTGCTAAGCAAGCAGCACGCAGATGCACAAAATAACCTTTAGGTTGATTAATTCCCATAACAGCAGAGCTTGACTCAAACACAGATGCGTTTATTTTAAGCAAAGCTGAACATCTTTTAATTTAAACAACACAACACAGCAAATAAATGAAATAGAGTTGTCGTTTGCCTCAATGGAAGCAGGATCTCATCATAATCTGAGGGATTTTGGCTTCATAAACAACATGTAAATCTGACATGAGCACAGTGAGCTTTGTGAGAGTTGATTCTGTAAGTGACAGCCAGGGATCATGAACATTTTTATATTTAAATTATTATCAAGTTACATTATATTGTAATCCTTACTGCCCTAAAATGAATAAAAATTAAAAAGAAGTATTTCTTGGTGTGGATGTTAAGGAGTTAATCTCAGAGAGTGAGTATTTTAGGTAAATCCTCAGATCTGCAGTCTTTATTTCTCTAGCTGAAGAAGATTTAAAATATTCAAAACATTTAATCAACTGAAACTCACAAAACCCACAACCTTGACATCAATCATATTTGATCAGGTGAAGATTATCAATGGAAAATAACACTGTGGGTAAAAACTGCTGAAAGCTGGATTTCATAAATGGTTTAGTTTGATGTAAAAGACTTCTATAGACTTAATTGGACCAAAGCCAGAAATCCATTTAATCCTCTTGAGCTGCCTTCAGATTGGGAACATGGATGTGATTTTAACAGTAACTCTGTGTCAATCAGTAGTTTTTCTATTCAATTTTAATTTATGTTTCAATAATAAACGTATTATAGAGCTGCAGGCAGTCATGATCCAGTTATAAGGATCTGACAGTTTGTGTTTGAGTTCTTGAGATTTGTTCAACCATTTATAGGACAAGAGACTATATTTGGTCACTCGTGCATTGTGGGGTTTTAAAATATGATCATTTTGTAATAAAACACTGCATTAGCAGCTCAGGATAAGATTGTTTTTAAAATAATAAAAAGATCAGATTAAAGTATGCGGGTCAGGATGCAAGCGACAACGTAGTGGAAGGATGAGAAGATATGAAGGGAGCATTCTTTGGTAACCATGGCAATGAGATCTATGATGATGCAGGAGGTCCAGGGTTGACGAAGGGGGAGGGGCTACACCCTCATTTGGGGCTGTTTGACTGTCAGATTCCTGTTGCTCATAGTTCTGTGGTGAAATGTGAGCCTGCCTCTGAAACAGGGTGACATTTCTCCCACAGACCTTCTGATCGATGGAGGATTGTTCCTGTACTCACTTCATCACGGTGGATTAAAGTTCCTTATTACAGAGAAGTTGTTTTGTGCCTGATAGCTTTTGATTTTGATTTGTAGCCTATCTAAAACTTTAAAAAAAAATGCTTTAAGTCTTTTTTAAGTTAAAAGAAAGAAGTCACAAGGTTTATAAAAAAATGTTTAAAGTACAAACTTTTAAGATAAACTGTCAAATAAATTTGCAAAACATGTCTTTTTAATAGGAATAAATGGTTAACATTTTAATTTCCCAAGTATTTTAGTGAGCACCCTTTAAAGGGTCAATCAATTACAATCAATGTTACAATAATGGTCTTTAAAAGGAACTCCAAGCAGCTGTTAGTGACAATAATCTGTGTTCCTTAAAGTTAAGGGGAGTTTCCTTAAAGCTTTTTAAAAAGTAATTTTAAAAAGACAGTTAACAGATAGACTTGATGTATTCAGAGGCTTATGGGTAGCAGTTATACCACATTTATGCACAAAAACAACAAAATCTGGCCTCAAACAACCAGATGAGACGATCTTCTGTACAGTTTGTTCCATTTTCAGCTTTAAAATTCTACAAGAAACTTCTCGAATTGGATTTTGACAGAGTTTTACTGTATTTATTTAACCAGCCCCCTGAAAAGGAAATAGGAACCTTTTGTCAAAAAAAGCATCATGACATAAAAAGTGAGTTGAAGTCGCCACCTAGTGGTAGTACAAGCTAATGCAGCCCTTATTTTTATAACCAGGATTTATTTAGTTAAATTTAATTTATATACCTGTATGTAAAATTTGTGAAGTTTTAAAGAACACCATGAAGAAAGTTTAAGAAAAATATTCTTATATGCAAATTCAAATATGAACAAAAGCACCGATGTTAGTGAATTGATCAAATCCAGCATTTATCTGTTTTGATGTACAGATCTGGATTTGAATCGACATCCAATAAATGCAAAACTGTGATATTAAACAAGTGATAAAAGTTATTATGTTTGGTGAGAACATATTTAAGAACAACAAATCTGTGTTTGTTGACACACTCATATTTCTTTGTGGCAGAAAGAATTCAAAATCTTATTTTGTTCTGCTCAGAGGTGCTGTTAAGAGATTTTCTGCAAACCACTTTAACCTGTTTACTTTGATTTCCAAAGTGTTTTGTTGAAATAATGTCTGCACATCTGGTGCCAGGTTTCCAGATGTTCATGAGCGTGTCCTCAAACTGTAGCCAGATGGTGCTGTTTGCATTTTGATTGGGTCTTTTACCATTTTTATGCTGCAATGTCAGAAAAAAATTATCCTGCTTTTAATCAATTATTTACCAAATTATAGACCTTGTAAGAAAAATGTAATTTTACTAACATATCTAAAAGTTTTCTGCATATATATTAATACATTTTTGCAGTTTTGTGTCACAGCGCCACCAAGTGATGGGATGATCTCACTACAAGATTGCTTTTTAAAAATTTTGGAGTAAATGAAGACAAATAAGCCAAAGCAATAAGCGAATGAGATTCTAACCGTTTAAGAAACAGATTTTTACAAATATAATTAATAAAACACTTTAATAATTCAATTAAACACGTTTATTCATAATACTGACAAAAAAACCAAGTTATGTTTGTACAAAAGCAAAAGAGTGACAAGACACGACACATTTGCAGCACAAATTAGCATACATGTTTCAAGACTAGTACGTTTTGTTTTTTTATTATTTAAAAAAAGCACCATTTTCAACATGTAAAAAATTCAAAACTTTTTTTTATTATTTGGAATATCAAGTATAACAATAAAAAAAACTTCATGAGTGTATTAACACTTTTTTTTTCAGAGAATTTTCTCATTTCATTACACACAAACACACGTATTCTAAGTAAGGCACGTTGTTAAAAAGCGTCCGACGTGAAAAAAAAAAAAAAAGCGAAAAACGATTTAAGGAAAGGAGAAGCTTGGCGACATCTCTTTGGTACAGCTGCATGATTGGTGAGAGACTATCTCGTTAGATGAGCTCGACAATGTTAACTCGACAACACTATGTACACAATGTATGTAAAAACTGTTATAAATATGTCTAAAAACCACAGACACTATGTACATCTTCATACCAAAGGAAGGTAGGGTTGTGTCACATGACATGGATTGGTGGGATGATCAAAATATTTTTAAACACTAAAAAAATTTTTAAAAAGGTAACAGATGTGGAGAAAATTAATTTGAATAAGTGTAATTCTTTCAGCAAGAAGTAGGGAGTTGTTGGGATGTCAGTCACTGGTCTGTGGGTGCAGTAGGCACAGTGCGATGTTGTGGTAAGGGGCCTCTCGATCCCCCTTCCTCCTCCTCCTCTATCCCCCGCTCTCATTCTTTCTTCCTCAGAACGATATAAATGAGAGCGCTGATGAGACACAGAGGGAACGCCACCCAGGCCAGTATGTAGGCGTAGCCGAACTGAGCGTTGCTGTCCGGGCTCATCGCGGTGTAAATGATCGCCCCGCACATCACGAACACACCTAGAAAAGATGAACACAGATGACCTCACAGCTCCTTCTTTCAAGGTGTGACGCCCTCCACGGCGATGAAGTCATACTCACTCGCCAAAACCTGGAAGATGGCGGTGAAGAAGAAGCGTCCGCCCTTCACCAGCCGGAACAGCTGATACAGAAAGGCGATGAGGGAGCAGAAGCAGAAGAGCACGGACAGGATCATGAGGGCCTGGACTGCTTGGATCCAGTCTGATTGGAAAAGCAGGAACATTTCAGCTTATTCAGGACTTTTCCACTGGAAAGAAAACACACTTTCTGGACTGAAGACAAACCTTCGTTGCTGGCTGACTTGCAGTGGTAGCTAGTGCCATCGAGATTATTCGTGCAACTGTACCATAGATCGGTGCTACCTTTGTCAGTTATAGACCAGGCCTGGAAAACACAGCAAAATGCTCATTCTTAACAAACCACATCATCGTAAATTAAATAAGAACTCTTACGGCAAATGATCACTCAAAAAACCAGCAGCAGTCTGATAAAACTTATTCTCAGTCTTGTTTTTTTCCATAAATTTAAAGCAAACTAAAAAAAAAAAAAATGAATAAATACTTACACTGGCTGCTGTAGACACAATGAGGAGGATAAGAATGACTAAGTGCAAGATCAGCACTCCAAACAGGATGAGCAGCATTTTTGAAGATTCTGGAAACAAAAACATCAATAAAAAAAAACTAAATCCGGTAACCGCCACCAGATGGCGCCATTTCTCCACCTCTAGACAAACCGCAATGTTTACTTCAATGTGAAAGTGTCCCATTACATTGAAACAAAAAGAAAGAAGGAAGGGACTCAACTTTCTTTTGTTTGATGAATCAGAATGAGTCCGTGTCGAGTTTAAAGTTTGCCTTCGTGCATTAATTTAAACAGCCTTTTCCCCAGCCAATTTAGGTTGAAAAATAAAACTTTAAATGTAAAATCAAATTTATCTTAAGCACTATTTGCACTGTAGTATAAGTAAAACCATCCTAAAGTAAAAGTTTTGAAGAAATTAGAAGTTTAATAAAGAAAAACAGACTAGATTAGGGCTAGTTAACGCACGCTGCTGAAAGAGAAACTCAACCCATCTGCGAGGAAAAACATTCCAGCGAAATGCCGCCATGCGTAAAACTCCGCCGTCACTCTTTTGGTTTCTTAACAAACCCAGAATGCACCACGAACAACCGCAAAGGTTAAACCTGCAGCTTAAACCTGCTTTTACTCTGAAAGTAAATCCAAACTTTTAGATCCAAGGTTAAAAAGTATCCTGCTGTTTGAGGGAAAAGACAAACGTCTATAATAATAATAATAATAATAATAATAATAATAATAATAATAATAATAATAATAATAATAATAATAAACATAACCGACTAAAACAAACAAGAAGGAAAAGTTCCGATTAATTAGTCCAACTTACAAAAGGTAAAGCAAGGAGTTTCTGTGAAAAGGGCGTGTTGAAGAGAAGTGAAGAGTTGAGGAAGACTCGCGCGCTCCTTTCTGCTCCTCTCGACTCCTTCTGTAGTTACTATTCCAGATGTGGCTCAGTCAGTCCGTTTCCCCGCCTGAGAACACCGCCCTGCAGGCCCTGCACGTCACCAGAGGCCCGCTCCTTTCCTCCCCCTCTCAGCCTATCATAAGGACTGGAAACGGCTTCATGGACTGGACGCGCGCTGTCCCCTGGGATTAACGCTCCAACTCAAAGCGTCTTCATTTGAACTTCTAAACTATATAGTTTAAAATCTACCAGCTACAGAACAGGTTTAGGATGCATGTTGGTTGCATCCTGCTCTGGTGTTTTACGGTTGTTTTGTTGGCTCATTTACTACCTTTTTTATTGCTCTTTACACACCCCTTAGATCCTGGATCTCAAAGTTTAACTGTTGCATCACAGGGCTGCGTAAAAGTATTTCCTCCTTCTGTTTTCGCTTATTTGTCACATACCTGTGGTAATGCAAAAAACAGTTTTCAAATGATGATTTTAAGAGTTAAAAAGCCCTAAACCGACTTGGCCCTGTGTGGAAAAGCATGATTTAATTCTGATTATTTACAGACAAGATCTAAGTTTCTTTTGCCACACCCAGACCTGATTACTGACAGACTTGTAGAATAATGAAATAGAACCTGTCTGACATCATGAAATAGGCTAAAAGATCTCAAAAAGCAACACATCCTGCCTTGATCTAAAGAATATATAAGGAAAAAAAACTGTCCAAAGCACTGTGAGAGTACCAGGGCCAAAACTTCTGCTGAACAAACACAAAGGCCTAACATTTACCAAAAAATAAACAAAAAGGTTGGGAAAATATTCTTTGTATTGTCAAGACAAAGTCAACAGTCAGACATGGCAGTGGTATGTGATGGTCTGGGTCTGCTTTGCTGCTTCTGGACCTAATTGACAAAACCACAAACTCTGCTGTCTATCTGATAAACCTGAAGGAGATTGTTTGACCTTTGACCTTAAACAGGCTATTCATGTTGAAAATCCCTCCAATTAAGTGAAGATCGGGTCAGAATTCCTCCACTGATGTGAGAGAGTCATTATATGTTATAATAATACATGCTTGATTGCAACTGTTGCCTCCAAGAGTCAATATTAGTTTTTTAAATTCTGCAGAGGACATTCAGAATGACTTCATCACTTTTTACACACGATAAAGGAGGCTGATCAGCTCTGTTTAGCTCAGAGACAGGCTAAACAGAGACACGCTGACAGAGCCACATGTCCAACCTTGTTCTGCCTTCTTAGAGTGTGTTTGCACGTGTATGTGTGTGTGTGTAAGTTTGCCTGTGAATGAGCCAACCCTCCAGAGGCCTTGCGGTATGCCCAGAATGCCTGTGTGTGTGTGAGGCGGGCCCCCTGTTTACTCCCGTGTCTGTGGAGAGAAGAGAGAGCTTGTCCAGTGCCAAACGGCGCCAACGCTGCACAATGTTTCTGTCACGCTAAATCGATGCAGCGGCTCTGCATCTTAAACAAGATTTGAGGATGAGTGACAACCACTCTGCATCCCTCGTTACGGCGCGACGTTTTCCTCAAAACAGGGCGAAGAAATAACAGTGACAAAAAAAGAACAAGCAACACATTGGTGTTTTGAAACCAACCCCAACCCAAATGTGATTGTGATCAGCTGCTGCAGTTAGAAAACCACACTCGTGCCTCTCCCTGACTCCCTCACCCTTGCAGCTTTTGGCTCATCAGGTGGATTCCTGCGGTCAGTGTTTGCAAACACTCAAAGGAGTGAAGCGTGGGCTGCCAGGTGAAGCGGTGATGTGTGTCCCAGGCAGGGCTGGGACGGGTTAAAAAAAGAGATTTCTGACCACTCAGCTGAAAGCGCTGCTGTTTATGAAGATGTAATTGAAGCAGCGGTCAAATCAGCTATCTGGAGCAGGTGTACGTGCAGCGTATTAATGTCACTCCTCTGCAAAAGGTGAAGCTTGTTTAGCTCAAAATACAAAATAAAGTCAAAGAATTTCAAAACATTAGGCTCACATTATTTATTATGCTTGTGGACTTTTATAATACAGATTTGTTCATACAATCTTTTATCAAATAAAGCTTCCGTTTCAACAAGCAAGAGTGCAAAACCCCTTTATTTATTCCTGCATTTCATTCAATCATCTGTGAGACTGCAATAAACACACCAATACACACTGGTGGTTTTTAATAATATCTACAAAACATGTTCATTTTGCTCTCATAATGAATTCAGTGCTTTGTAATGAATATTGGAGAAACTCAATTTTGCACCAGAGGGGGAAAAAAAGGCAAAGTTATTAGGACAAGATATTGTCAGGCTCTCTGACTGATGTTCCTGCTCTCTCAGTGCTGCCGTTATAATCTTTGTTACATGGCTGGTTGCACAACGGAGGCCATTTAAAACCAATTTCACCCGAGAGCCATTAAACAAAAACACACGGCTTTTTTCAAAATGAGGGATTACGAAGCAAACAGGAGAAACGAAGCGGTTTGTGTTAAAGCTGCAGTGACTTTAAAGTTTCATTTACTTGTCGCTCTGAGTGAGCTACAGTTTTATTTGAGCGTTACCTCGAGCAGAACAGCTGACCTAAAACCAAACCGCAGTGACGTCACGGTGCATCGACTGGTATTTACTGAAAGCTCGAGTCCACAACTGGAATGTGACTCAGTCACTTTCAATGGGAAATCAAACTGACCTGAATAGTTTCTCAGTTTCAATGACAAATAAGTTTTAGGTTTAAATGGCTCACTGATGTGGTCTGTTGTTGTGTGACAGAATGAGTCATCCTCAGCTGCAGGAGTGGCCAGGATGACTTTTTCATGGGAGGGACGGACCAGTGAGAAAATAGGGGATTAGGTTTTTGGACGTACAACCCTGGCCTTGTCACAGTGGGACATCTCGACAGGCAGAATTTACATGTGGGAATAAAGAGGAATGGCGGAACGCCCCTTCAGCTAAAGACCTGAAACAATAACTGACTCTTTGACGTGGGTTTGCACAGATGTGGCAGAAAACTAACCTGATTCGACACCTTCAGGTCTTCAGATTCATGCTCTATGCCGTTTACTCTGGAGATACGTCACATGCTCGATTCAGGCTGCGTACAGTGAAAACAAAAGGCAGTGACATTCCTCTGGCAGATGGTTTCTCTTATTTCCTGGGTGTGAGTGATGCTTTTCTTCTGTTGCCCCTTCCTCAGGGCTGAGCTCTGCTAAAGCTGCTGTTTGGGTTTCACCAGCTAAGCTATCAGATAACATTGCTCAGACAGACCATGCAGGAGGAGCTGCAGAATAATCCTTGCAGACCCGATGTGTTAAACCCCCCAAAAATGCATGTTTCAATCAGGATCTCAAAGCCCGTTTTATGTTTAAGATGCTCCACAATTTTTGCACTCTTAAATCATGGCTACTTTGTCTCAGCTTCCTTGTTTTAAACACTAAAACCCCACAAAGAACCATGACCAAACCGAGAGGCTCCATTGGCTGGAAGCTAAATCAGCTAAAGTCAGCCAAGACCTTTGAAAAGGGGAGAAGTCTTTGTGTTTCTTCTCCTTCAGATCTGTGAAAAAAATAATAAAACAGACAAATAAATCACATACGGTGCGACAAACTCTAGATTGTGGCACATGAGTGATCCTCAACATGTGCTAATCATTACTCCCTGGCTTCCTGTTGAAATTGATGTCATAAGCGCGCACATCCCAACAGGCGTGATCGGTATACAAACTGTTGCTTGGATTCGGAGCGATACAGGCCTCAGGGGATTGGAATGAAGCAATAAAAAAACTATGAAAGAATTTCAATTGAGTTGCCTTACTTACTTCCTTCAGTTCTCATGGCTCTGTTGTTTAATGCTAAACATCTAAAGTTGCATCTGACACACTCCCTCTGCTGATTGGGATTCATTGTGATCAAAAAAAGTTGGTTGTGTGATTCAGTGCTTTGGAAAATCTGCTGAGGAACTTCCCCAGCGCTCTCTGAGAAGAGGATATTATCAGAAGTTTTCTCATTCTTGTTCCTGTGCTATCTTTTGTATTTATACTCCTTTTTGCAGCTTACATTCCCCTCACAGGCTGCCTTTTCCTTCTTTTACAAAAAAGACGTCTGCCAGCAAATACTCTCTCCCCTAAAATGCTAGCAGCCCTTATAGTCGAGGAAGGTGACTCTGACAGGATATTAGCACACGTTTTAGTTCATCTCTGATAACCTGAAGTCATTATGGAGGTTTTTACAGATGGTTACACTTCACTGACTTCTATTAGAGCTGAGTGCAAAAGCTGAAGTGCTCATAAGATTTAAGGGTTAGATCAGGAACGTGATCTTCCTTCAGTGTGCTCTCAAACAAACTTTCCTTTTTATCTCTTGTCGAGATCAGACTCACCGCTCAGGTTGTGAGTCATCTGAAATTTGAAACCAAGTGTCAGAATCCAAAAACACTCCTGGTGTTATGGTTTCCTTGCAGGTTTATTCTTAATCAGTGCATCAGATGAGGTGCTGGGAAATGTGGCGATGCACATGCATAATGCAAGGGCCGGGCCCTGTGACCGAGCAGAGGCCCGGCCAAGAGAAACTGTGGCCACACTGCAAAGCCTGGCTCGAGTCAGAGGTGTGTGTTTTCATTTGTCGGCATTGGAGCGGCCACTCATGTGGGATCAGTGCCCAAACCCACAGACAGCTCCTCTCAGTGGTGGAGTGAAGGAAGGAGTGAATGAAGGAGTGAGGGTGGATGCAAGTCATGCTGAAAGCATCAGATTATTATTTTAATCTTTGAACATCTCATCCAAAAACAAATTTTAGAAACTTCAGAAATCACTTTACCTTTTAATGACATCAAATTTGACCAAACTGTCTTAACAAATGTAAAAAATTCCATTTAAAACTTGCTAAACATACCTGCTTTCCTTTGGATTTCATCACATTTTTCTCTCATCCCTGACCCTGTGAAAAATCATCCAATGAACAAACCATTTTCACAGCTTACATCTCAATATTTCCCTTTAAGATGCCAATTTTTTGCCAGGAAATCTTTTTTATTTAGCAGCCTTTTGTAGAAGGAGGTGGTTTTGAGTAGATATCAGCACACATTTATTTAGTAAATCTCTGAAGTTATCAATGGAGGTTTTGGAGATGGACTTAATGTAAAAGCTGCAGCGCTTTAAAGATTTAAAATGACCAAAAGGATATGTGGTCTCATTTTAAACAATATTTTTGTATTTTACTTTGTATAAATCAGACTCATTAAAGAATAAAATGTGAAAACCTCTTTATTTTTTATCTAAACATTTATAGATATGTCATTTTTAATCTCTAAGCACAAACAAGTCAACCGTTGAAGCTGTTTTAAATCAAATTCTGCAAAGTTTTTATGTTTAGTGACCAACTTCCAAATATTGGAAAGTCAAATTTTTTGAACTAATATCTTACTGAGTATTTAATCATAGAAGTATTTTTAGATTTGCCAAAAACTTGCAATGCAATGAGGTGGCGCATAAATTTACCTGCAGAGAAAAAAAAAAGGTAAACATTAATTAAAAATTTGATTTAGTCTGATGGCAGATTAAAGTCATCCTAAATAATATCAAACAACTTTTTTACCACAAAAATTTGGCGATAGTAGAAAGAAAAAGCTCCACATTGACACTGGTACAGTAGGACACCTTTAACTGGACCAGACTCAGATAAAACCATTTGGCTCTAACAAAGGGGAACGAGGGGGAAAAAAAGGAAAAAGTAAAGAATGACAAAAGAGCTAACAGAAACTGTGTGTTTTGTGTCGGACCATTAGCCACAGATGTGACAGATTCAGCTCTTTGTGTAACTGACTGCACAGCACAACCACAAAAAAAAGTCATCAATTGCTGCCATTATTTATAATCGCTCTACAATTTAAATCTCTGGCGATCGAAGCAGATAGCATCAATCTCTGTTATTTCACAGCTTTTTGGCCTGTCAGTCATCTGCTGTTAGGTCAAAAGGGTTCTGGTTTTTTTTTAAGTGCTACTTTAAGCGACAAAATGCTTAAATAACAACAAAACTGGTGCTGAAAATAGTCTAATTCGGGTTTTATCTAACTTTTTATGTGAGAATTGTTTCAGTTTAGCAAAGTTTAGTGTTGCTAAATAACATCCATGTGTGAGTTCCATCGCCAAAACCTCTGCTGACCAAAAAAAAAAAAAAAACCCCACAAAGACCATCTCATATTTATCTTAATGATACCAACAGTCAAAGATGGTGGTGGTAGTGTGATGATCTGGACTGCTGGATGACTTCAGAAAATCCTTTAACCTTAAATACGTCATTTGCACTTGAAAACTCTTTAATCAGGCTGATTTAATACAATTCTATAAAGAAGAATAGGACGAAATTCCTTCACAGTGATGTGAGAGACTCATTATCAGACATCACAAACACTTGAGTGCAGCTGTTGCTGCCAAGAATGTTGCAAAATGCAAAACGCTCAATACGACTGAACGTGTCATCGCACAAACAGAAACTGAAACTACATCAAAAGGAAATTTGGGGACTTATCATGGAAACACAAACAAACCAGCATCATAAAAGATGTGTTCAAAATCTGAAAGAAACTCACAGATTACCTCCAGACCTCGACCATAAGACGGACTTTAACAGTCCTCTTCATTAGCTGCTTATTTTTCCACATACATGAAGGAAAACACAGAGAGAACAGCTTGATATATGTCGCCTTGACGATTCCATCTCTGGATCCCACCCACTCCCATCCCAGCTGAACATCGCTCTCCAGGGATGATGGGATATATAGTTTTTCCAGATGAGACATTAGTGTGCTCCCCCACCCTTTGGGATGTTTCAAAACACATGTTAGAAAAAGGTGTGGACAGAAAAGAATGAGTAAAAACTGCTAAGAAAAAAACAATATAAATATTCAGCTATGATATTTGATCTTATCTTTCCTTATTCTGATTTTAAAATGAGCAAAAATGACTAACGTATAGAAATAACGCCGTTATAAGAGCAAAAGCAGCAGAAAAAGTGATGTTAAACATCAGATTTGGTCACAGTGGTGATTTCAGAGAAGAAAATAGAGCATGGCAGCTTGAACTGAAGGAGGGGGGGGATGGGACGGAAAGATCTAATTGAAAACAGGGATTGTTTTTATATTTTTTTCCATTGTAAACTTACCCTTTCAAAATAAGTACCTGCTCTCTCATTACGCTGAGCACAGAGTTTTCCTTCAGTTTGAACTCCTATGAGGCATTGTCAGTGTTTTTGATAACTAATAGATCGAGTAACTACCTCAGATGTTTTAACTGCATCCACAGCAGCTGCGAGATGCAGGATTTATGGAAAAGCTGCAAACAAAGCCTCCCTCTCCCTCGCTTTTTGGAGATTTCTCATTCACGTTGAAAGCTGCACAACGCAGCTGAGCTAAAACGACACTTTTGAGGAGGAGGGGAATGATGCTGGGGTTTTCCAAGGAGAATATTTAATTCTCTGAGGTCATGGTTGGGTTTGTAGACCTCCAGTTTGTAAAAACTACACACATGGTTTGGGGGAGGAGGGAGTAGGCGGCACTGGTAAAGTCCTGAGAATCACCAGACTTACTGCAGTGGATTGTTGCACAACAAATGGCTGGAAACTTCATGGAAGAATGGAAACTGTGTGATGACAGTAATTCTGTCTCACCGCTGTGTCTAAATAATGCTGCGAGCTGTAATGTGTTTTGGTTTCGTTTCTGATTTCAACTCTTCCACTCACAGTTGTTTAAAAATGATTAAAATGGCCCATTTTCTTTCTGATGATCAAATTCCTGATTTTTGTCTTGGAGGTCATGTGTTTGATCTCTGTCTGGGTGCCATTCAGAAGCTGATGGGGCGGCCTGCAGACAGGCATTGCAGTCTGGTCACACCCAAGGCATCCCAAGCATGCAGAATCAGGCGCTCACAGTGGTCTCTAAATATCTACGACTGCTGTTTGTGCATATGTGAAAAGAGAGGGGTCAGTGTTTGATGGTGTTCAAAATGGTAACTCTGTGTGGCGAGCTGCGGCGCTCAAAAACGCCACATGTTCCTGATAAAGAGCTCAGTTAACTGATTAAGAATGGATAGATGGAGCTGTAACAGTGAGCTGAGTGTCTTCCCTCTCTCCTCCCAGCCAATCCTCCCATCCCAGGGGCCAACAGCACCGTGACCTCCCTCTACTTCCACCCCATCCACTCCTCCTCTAACATTTCCTGACCCAAAAGCTGCCGTGCAGCTGGAGCATGCAGCAGGAGAATAATAAAAAAGAATGGCATTTGGATGATTACTTACCCATTCATTCTCTTTTCTCCCATTCTCTGATTTATGCTTTGTCCGACTTTGCTGTTTCTCACTACTAACGCTCGTGCATTCCTGAATTCACACACGTGCTCCACTCTCATGAAGTTTGAAGTTTCTGCTGTCAACGTGCCTTTTTTATTTTTTCCTAAAGACTGTGTTGTAAATGAGGCAGCTCTTCGCTATAGCCATCGAATCTCAAACAACTTTCTTTGAACAGATCTGCGAGCCGTCTGTCAATCAGAGAAAGCAGCTACAGATGGAGAGGGTGGAGGATGGAGGGGGGGGGGGGTTCCAATTTTTACCATGTTTGGTGCTCTGCCAGAAGGCTGTTGTATGATACAGGAAATCCAGGAGATGGCCTCATGCTCAGCTGCATCTTTGGAGCCGAGGAGTCAGACACGCCTTTTACATCACACTTGAAGTATTTTAACCATTTTGTAAACAGTGGGGATTTCAGTTTCAAACTCTAACCCACCCAGAACTCAAATCTGAGAGCAGATGTGAGAAACTTAAGGTTGTGTAAAGGATCAGATGCTGTTTAAACGCTGCATGTTTTCTGCATGCAAGCCTGCAAACATTGTTTGTTTTTACTTCCGTTTCTGTGACTTGTTTTGGAAAACCGATAGAGCGAATGCATGCAAAATGCAACGCATGCAAAACTGATTTGCTTTTAGAAGACAAACATGACAAAATAGTAAAAAAAAAAAAATCATGTCTGCTTTTAGTTAAACTGATGCATGAAATTAAACACAGATTGATTAAAAAATTAAATAATCCCAGAAAATAAAATAAACACAGCTCAAGTCAACCCAACCCAACAGATGACGGACAAATGAACATCCGTCTATGTTCTCTCAGCTCTGGTTGGATGAGTAAACTTGGAGGAGGAGAGTGGAGGCCTGGCCAGCAGGACGGTGAAAAGAGCCAGCACCAGCTGGACTTTTCCCCCCCTCTTCTTTCCAGCTCGGCCCAGAGGGAACGGCGGCCAGAGGGAGTAGAGCATAGACGGGATGACGGAGTTGTTTAATAGATGACCAACACCCAGAGCAGTGTGTTTTAAAGTCATCTCTCCACATGGAGCTCTGGTATTCTTCACCCGAGTGTTGTTTTCTGTCTCCCGAACACACCCTGATTTATGATGCCACTGAGATCTGGGGGGAAAGAGAACGAGTCTTTAAGCTGTTGCAGAGTTTCCACTAAGTGACACAGAGCTTGTGCATCAGCTCGCATGAAAACAGGAAGGTGACAGACTGTAATGGAAAGTCTGTGCCACTGAGCGGGGCTGATAATAGCGCTGAGTTTAACCTCTACAAACAGCGAGGAAGACGTGTCAGCCAGTTGTCGGTGATGAAAAGGAAATCAAATATCATGAAAAGGAAAATATACCTAAAACCTGCACAGATTTAAGTTAAAGTTACTGAAGATAAAAGATGCTGAATAGGATAAAAGTTGCACAAAACAAGTCAGGCATCAGTCTTTTTGGCCTCACAGTAAATGTGTGACACTATCAGTCATGTCAGTCAGAGGAAAGGGAAGATTAAACTGCAGGAGGGCTGGAAGGTCAAAGTTCAAGGCAGCCCTATGGGAAGTGACCCTTCCATTTTTGCCCCACTGTGGACGTGTACTGTCTGCCAAACAAGGGGCGCATTGTAAGAACACGCAGCTTTTTTAATGGTGGCGCCAAGTCTAAAGCAGCGAGAACGTATAGCCTCTCTGTGTGATCAACATCTGAAGCCTATTTATCAATCGTGGATCTAATGATAAATGGAGCGGTCCCACCAGAGAGCTGCATTCACAGCTGAGTGGATGACTTGTTTGTTCAGATGTGAACAACTCTAAAAAGTTAAGGAATCTCCTGTTTGCAAATATACATCATGTCATCATAAATAGTCTGAGGGTTTCCACACGGAGGTCTACCTTTGGCAGTGTGGGCGTATGAAGCGTAGAGCGCTGTCCTTCCGTCAGCCACGGATGGGCCTTGGAAAAGGAAACAGCATCTGGCAGGGATGAGTGGGCAGAGAGCAGCAGAGCCCCCAGCCCCATCCATTGTGGTCATGGCTGACTGCAGGCCCTGGATAGACCTCATGGGGTCCAACATAGCGGCAGGACCTTCAGCAGAGTGAGACGGGGTTAGCAAAGACAGGACAAAACTCAGAATACAGAAAGGAATGACTGTTTTCTTATCCTTAAGGTAGAAATTACTCATCCATGTTCAGATTTTGCATGCTGGTTGCAGAGAATGGGAGAATTTCTGCTAAAATTTGACTTAAACTCACGTTTTTCTAAGTCATTTTTCAATTATACCCCCAAAAAAGAAACTCACTGATCAGAGAGCTTTAATTTGGTGAGTTTAAGGCGGATTTAGAAGCTGTGGCTCTGGAAGATGGAAAAACATATTTTAACGCTGACGATTTGAAAGCGGTCCAAAGAGGTTATGACATCGTCTCTACATTTATGAAGGAAACTTTCCCCTGCACAATGACTGAGAGAATGAGTGAGACACAAGCTGCTTCCTTTGGAATAACTTTTCCATATGAGACAGCCATAACCCACATTCTAAGTTTTCCCCCCCAAAAAAAAAAGAATCCCAGAAAGGGAAGACCACTGATGTTTGCAAGCTGGTTTAATTCTTCACAGCCCCTCAGCTCAGGCATCTGAAGCTCTTTAGGGCAAGGACATCGGAGAAGTTTAGCATCCTCCCTGCTCCTCCCCCTGGCAAATGTGTGTTTGTGTGTGTGTAAGAGAGAGTGTGTGTGGTCTCCTGCTGCTGGCCCTGCAGATCCAGGTTTTTAAAGGTCAGGAGGTCAATGCTGGGTACTGGAATGTTTACGTTTGCCATTCCTGTTACCGCTAATGTCCATAGTGTTGCGCCTTTTTCCTCCTAGAGGAGTAAAGTCGGCTTATCTTAGAAAATATGAAGGCAAAAACACTTTATCTAATGATAACGTCTGTTAGTTTGACTGCTTGTTATGTGGCAGATTATTTTAAAAAGGCGAAAGCAAAAAAACAAGATGAGTTGTGAATATCTTGTGATAACGTTTTGCAGAAAAAAACTAATAAATTAAGGGATTTATCACCCTTAAATAAAGATAAAAGATTTAGATTTGATTTAAACCCTTACTTTAGTGCAGCTGTTTCTACACATTCCTTCGAGCAGGGCTCTCGTGCACACAGTAGGCCCTTTACGCGTTTACTGGGTCTGAGATTCATAAATCAAAGCATGGGAAAGGATGTCTGGACAGTATCCAGTTTTATTCTTCCCGCTGCCCACCACAATCACACAGTCGGTGAGTTTTGACTGTGGCATTCATGTTCGACTTGCATGCCAGCAAACAACTCCACATGCCACACCCTCCTCCATCCCCCCCCCCCCTCTTTTTGCAGAACTGCATAAGAGAAACGGCTGTTTGTTCATGACCCATGTTTAAAAAAATAAGGTACGAAATGCTGCGCAGAGATTTAATACTGTAACTATTGGGGAGTGGTCTATTTTTATTTTTTTTAAGGTGGCTAAAAGACTAAATGTGTATGTGGGAATGGAGAAGGAGCAAAGCCAAAGGGCGGTATATATGAACATTTTTGTAATTCGTTCCTTTCCTCCCCCATCCCCCAATTTTTTAACTTCCCCTCCCTCCTTCTCTCTGTTTTAACCCCCCACCCCACCTTCTCTTCCTCCTCCTCTTCCTCCACCAGCAGGTTGTTTAATACTTTCCAGATTTCAGCATGCCTTCAGCCTCCTGGAAGAGGTGCAAGTCTGCTGATGGAATTTGGCGGAAAAAGGTTGTGGGTCCAGACGGGGGCTTCTGACTTCATAAACTCAAAAGACACTGAGCGCCTCCCATCGGTGGGTTCAGTTAGAAAATATGGATTTGTTGGAGGAAAAAAAAGAAAAGAAGGAAAGCTAAAAAACAGAGGAAATGACATTTGACAGCCTGAGAATCAGATGAGACTCTGTCTAGTGTTTGAGCGAGAGGAACAGCTGCAAGGCAAGACTCAAATTACAATGGATTTATTGGGGGGGGGGGTGAGCTGAGACCCCTGAACGAATCAGGAGACTCAGTGTCTGGGTAAAACCTGTGGGATGTTTTTGTCATGTTTTGTTCTAGAAAATAATATTTTAGATGTTGAAAAGTGTCCCTTTGTCCTATTAAAATTATGGGTGTCATTAAATTAATTAGAGGTCATTATAGCACAAAAACAGCTCTGGTGAAGCTTTTTAAATATAATGACCTCAGACAATGAACTGGTTCTTTACTGGTCCTGTTCTCAGTCAATCACAATATTTAATTATAAAAGGTCTGATCATGAGTCATGGAGTCCCACAAGGCTCAGTACTTGGACCAATATTCTTCACCCTAACTGTGCTTCAGTTAGGTCAAATTATGAAGTCACACAGGCTCAATTTCAATTGTTATGCTGATGATACTCAGTTCTATTTATCCACAAAGCTCGATCAGTCCAATATAATAATATCCTATAAAAATGTTCTAAATACAAAAAAATGTGGGCGACTTTTTATTTTCTATGTTTAAATTTAGACAAGACAGGGGTGTTTTGAACCTCCGTAGGAACAAACTACCAGTATTGCTCACAGGATTGGACTAAATAACCTCTATGCAAGGACTGTCCTGATGTAATATACAGCCTTCTTTTAATTTTAGCACAACATTCCTGAAATTAGAAACATCCTGACCCAAGATGCAGAAAAACTAGTCAGTGCATTTATTAACAGGATGTTCTTTTAGAGTCCTCTAGCGGATCCAAATCACTGTTGCTAGTGTTCTGATGAGGAGGAGAGATCTTCAATTTTAGCATTGCTTCATTCACTCTCTGCACTCTCTGCAGAGTATAAAATGGAATTTAAAATTTTACCTCCAACTTATTAAGCTCTGAAAGATCAAGCTTCATCTTCTATTAGAGACCTTACTGTTCCAGGTGTCCCCGACAGAGACTTCCCTCTCAGACTGCAGGTTTGGTTCCTAAGAGTTTCTAAAAGAAAATCTGAAGGCTGACCTTTGAGTTCTCAGGCTCCTCTCTTGTGGAACCAGTTTCCATAAGGCAGGCCTACTTTTAAGACCTAAACTATTCTTTTTGGGAAATCTTATCTTCTGACTTGGGTCATGCAGCTATAGGTTAAACTACCGAAAGACAAATTGACCACATTTCCATAGAGTATGCCATCTCTACTCTAGATATAACATTCGTAAAGACATTGTTTTCTGTGATAATCTTGTGTAATATCGACAGGTGGTCAAATCCTTCTGATTGTCCATTTATTTTGCAGCCTTTCAGACCCAGCTGGTCGAGGCAGAAGGTTCATCCTGAGCCTGGTTCTGCTGGAGGATCTTTCCCTTTTAACAAAAGTTTTTGTCCCCTCTGTCGCCCTCCGTGTGCTCTCTTAGGATGGGGGACTGAGTTAAAGCAATCTGCAGGAAAACCTTTATTAAATCACTTTAGATAAAAACCACATGTGATTTTATTTCAAATGACTTCATAATTGGGTTAAATCTGAACCTGATGCCAATTTGTTTACTTTTGAATAGTTCAAGGTGACATGTTGTGAACAATCATTTAAAAGTACTGAATAGAATTCATTTAAAAAATGTTTTTTATACAAGTTATTTAAACCCCCAAACTGACTTCGACACACCAGATCATTCTACACACAACCACTAGATGGCAGTAAAGGACCAGCTTTCAGTGAAGGGAGGAAGCAGATAGATATGTAATTCAATTACAAGCAGTGATTAAAAACCGGGACTTCTAGAATCAAACACTAAAGTGATGCCTATTGAAGATTTAGTCCTCCCTCCTCAAAGAGACAAAAAATAAATCCAACAATCTATTAGAAGAATAATGACGTGATACAGGCAGAGAAAAGGAGGATCGATACCTCCACTGGTTTGTATTGACCACAACAATCAATATAAATAGCCTGTTTTACCACAAGTGTAAGAATAATGACTTTTTCCAGCCCTCTGGCAGATTGGACACTGAAATAATGCGACTATGACAAACTGAAAGTTAAGAGAGATTTAAGATTCCTCTAAAGCAAAATGAAAGCCTGAATCAACAATCCAGCATTTAAAAATAAAAGGTGGGAGTGACACCAGGTGAAAACCTTGAACCCTCTGCAGCGGTGTTAACAAAACATAATGCGCTGAACTTTAACCGAAGCTGCAGGAGGCTCTGGAGCGTGAAAAGCCAAAGGATGGTGGGGAAAATCAAAAGTGACAGAACAGTTTTGAGTCCATGATGATGAGCAGGATCATGGTCTGAGCTGAATGTTAGACTCATCCATCTTCCGCCCAGCGGGGTGAGAGGAATTACCTGTCATCCATGTTTATCAGAGCAGCTTTCGTCAGTGATAAGTATCCATCTTCCACTCGTGTCTTTAATAAAAACAGTTGTATTCTTCTTCACACATTTCATCACATCATTTTTAGATAGTACACTTAAAAAAAGGTGTAAAAAAACAAAAAAGTACTTCCCATTGAACTTGTCAAGGCCTCTATTGCTTCCTTCCTTCCTTCCCCTTCTGGGAGATCCAAAGAATGGAGGCAGGAAACAACGGCGGCACTCCAGGAATTTCTTTAATAAAGCTGCTGAATGAATTCAACCACTGCCTAATCCTCCAGATGCACAAAACTACAATTAAATTCACAGAAAAAGTTATTTGTGGGTCACTTTTATTGAAAAATATAGGTTAATTTGAATAATAGAGATACACAACAAAAAAACAACAATAAGGCATCATAAACATACAGAAAACAGCCTCTCATTCACACAAAACTTTTAAAACTACCTGATTAAACCGTGTAGTGTGTGCATGATAAATATCCAGTTATAATTTTTTTTTTCTTTTTTCAATTTTTTTGCCAAAAAAGCTTAAATCTTTTAGCTTTAAAAACAGAGAAATAAGCGACGAACGCATTCGACAAGCTCTCCCAAAAGTGATTTTCACAAGTTGAAATGACTTTTGGCTAGAAAACGATAATTTGGCACATCTGTCAGTTTCAGTTAAGGCAGTGAAATCAATCAGCGCAAGTAAGCCTCGTGGATTTAATGATGCAAGAGGTAGAGTCGAGCTGCAATGACGGTGCAACTTGCAAAAAACCCGGCAATCCTTCCTTAATGCTCTTGCATCTGATGCCGGCTGTGTCCTCTTTTTGATCCCTGCTTCACGACGCACACAAAAATAATCATTTTCATCTTTTAAAAAACGAATCAGACAACAAATACTAATAGTTTACCTGCCAGCACACTTGAGTTTTAAACAAACATTCTAAAGGCCTGCTTGTTTGTAGTGAATATCACTTTTTATGGTCTAGTTGAGACTTTGCAGAGGATTGCAAGAAAACAAAAGGGGAAGGAAGTGGTTGACAACCGCTCTTCAGTTCTAACATGGACATACTACTCTACACACCTCTGTTTTTATGTGATGTTTCTTTAAATCAAGCATCTTGTTCCTAATAGTCCAAATCTGGGTAGGAGGTCTTAGGAAACGATGGTCTACGGGACCCTGAGTTACACCAGTCAGAATAAGAGAGGAGAGTCTGATAGATCTGTGGCTCTGCGATAACATTTTCTGATGAAAGAGAGCCTCACACTCCAGCGACAAACACAGATCCCTTTATAGTGACAAGACACCCACCGGTGATCTGCCTGTGACAGAGGCCTTCTGTTCGGCTCAGGCCGCATGATGTCCCACAGCCGGCGAGGAAAAGCTCAGAGAAAAAAAGGCGAGCCAAATGAAGATGGATAGGAGGAGGAGGAGAGAAGGGCTGAGGGGGGTGTTAGTGGTGGAAATGTGTTTTTTTTTTTCTTTACTGAGGTTTGTTTTTAACTCTGCTTGTTTCTGGAATGTTATTCAGAAAGTGTCCTTCAATTCATGTCAGTTGCCTCAGTGTTCACCAGAGCAAGCTCCTAGAGGAGGATTCACCATTTCTTCTCCATCGTGTCCACAGTCCCTCCCCCCAGAGCAGCCCACTACAGTGTCTTCTTCCTGTGAAAATCCACACAAATCACCTCCAGAACCCCGTCGTTTATACGTGGATCTCATCATCTTCATCCTCCAAGAAGGAGGAGAAGTTGCTCTCCTCCTCCGGTGGTGCACTGAAGGTGGCGCTGTCTGTATCTCCAGCGTAGTTCTGGCTGCTCGGTTTCTCATCCAGAGCAGCAGAACCGGAGCTGGACATGGAGCAGCTGTCCAGGTGCTGCAGGTGTTTGGGTCGTATCTCTGGAGTGTACAGTGCTCCATCCTCGGCCCTCAGATCGACGGAGCAGGCCTGCTGCAGCTCTGCTGCTTCCCCGTTTGTCTCCACCTGCTGGTGTCCATCCCCCTCGCTCTCCCTCTCTACGCCACCCTCTTCCTCACCATGGACGCTGATGGCTGGCGAGGCACGACCCTCGCTGCTTTTGCCTTCCTCAAAGCCAAGATCATCCTCCTCCTTCTCCATCACATCCAAGATGTCGTCCAGCATGGAGGGTCCCAGGTCAACATGGAACGACATGATGGACTCAGCGTGCTTCATTCCCCCTCCGTAGTGAACAGAGCTCTCCGGCAGCTCGGTCAGTTCACCAAAGCTCTGCTCCTGCAGCTCCAGGAAGTTTGTAGCTGCAGAGGCACCATCCAGATCCCCATGCTGCTTAAATGGACTGGATGTCAAACTCTTAGACACAGTGCTGTCCCCTCTGCCTTCATCGTTGAGAAAAGGCAGAGACATGGCATTTTTAACAAAAGTGGGGGACCCTCCAGGAACCATCAGGCTGTTGTCCCCCTGTTGGTCCACTCTGGTCACTGACTGTGAGCGCTTGCTGCTCCTGAAGGTGCGTGACAAGAGGCCAGGGCGAGGAGACCGGGGAAAAGACGTGGTCTCAGGGGACGCTTCTCCTGAGCGTGTGCTTAGAAAGGATGTGTCTCCGAAGGCATCGCCGCTGCGGCCTACGTGCATGGTGTGGCGGAAGTCTCCTAGAGGGGCGCTGATCATCTCCCTGGTCAAGTCCATACGGGAGCGACGCTTCGCCGGAGCAGAGGACACTAGCTGTTTTAGGATCGGCATGGTGACGTAGAGGTAGTCCACAAAAAGTTTACGTTCCTGGGAAGGAATACTGATGCTCTTTAGCTCCAGTCAACCTGCAAATTCAAAATAAAACAATAAATTACACAGAAAATAAAACAGCCTGAATCAGTTGCAGTAAAACTCATCTAATGCATCACATTAAGTTTCCTATTCCCTTTTAACCCACCAAAAAGAATTTCCAGGAATTTCAAACGTTCCACTAATTGCGAGAACTGAAGCAATGAAACGACTCCATAATGACAAGCAGCGCTCTCCCCTCATCTGAGAGATGACCAATAAAATCCACGCATAACATTTAGGGGAACGCCACAGGATTCTGTTTCCAAACAGTTTAATAAGTGAGAGGAAAACAACAACCACAGGAATTGTGGCAGCACATCACAAACTAAATGACCAAAACGTATCATCAGAGACGACAAATCAATTACTGCTCTGGAGAAAAGTTCACACACAGTCTCCTCGGGTATAATCTCTACAACAAAATAGGCTTGAAATTATATATTTTTAAAATATATCAAGTAAATATTGCACATTTAACGTCAAACTAAATCTTAAAACAAGTTTTAGATCCAATTTAGAAATGTAATAGATTCATAATTTATTGGTGCTGAAAGGCTTGAGGTGTCAAGATCTCACTTTTTTTTTTTTTGGTTGGTGATCTTGACTTGAGAGATTCTTTGAAAGCACTAGCAGCTATTCTTTGATAACACCTAGGGCAGTGGGGGAGTTCAAGGAGCTCAGATCACCAGTTCAAACACTTCTACAGTCAAGAACAAGTTATCTGGAGGTGTTCTAAAAGGAGGAGGAGATCTAAAAGAAGACTGTAATTTTCACTTTCAGCTGAGATGGTCAGATCCACTGTGAAGTGGAGGCTGATGGTAACGAGACGAAGGTCTCAGATACCAAGGGATTAGGAGCCAATCTCAATCAATGAGTCAGATTAGACAAAGACTAACATGACTAGAGGAACGTTAGGCAGGTGACACTTCAACCAACAAAACATGAGTTAATGATGATGAGCATCACGCTCCTGGGATGACCTGCTGCCATGTGACCTGGTGGTTCGCTTAAAGTAGAAAAAAGAGGAACTGCAGAATTTTTGACCATAACCTCAAACCAAGAAAAATGACTTATTTCTACATTTCAACAGAAAAATATCCCTTAAATAAATATTTCTGCAGGTTTAGAGTGTTTGTAAGTCATATTTATAGGCATTACTTTGTTATCTGATATAACCAAGTAAAGTAGTAACGCGATCCTTCATTTCAGCCATTGTAGTTTTATTTTGAAAAGATGACAAAACGACAGCTATTGGATGAGCTGCACGTTCACAGCCAGAATCTGCGTTCACCTCTTTGACCCACCAGACAGGAGAAAATGAAGAAAATCATAAATATCTCCGGCTAGCAGAGTTAGCAAAGACAAACATGCGAGTACTGCAGCCTCTGAGCATAAAGATGTAGTAAATAAATGATTCTAACATAAGTTTTTAAATGAAATGCTTAAAATACATTCAATCAAAACATCATATGTAAGCTTGTATGTAGTTTTTATATACGCCAATAAACCCCCATGGAATTAAAACTTAAGTTATTTCCCAATTATAGGTCAAAATATATAATAATACCACAAAATGCCAATGTTTAGCCTACGCATAATGTATGTATGTAATGAATGTTTGTGGTTTTACACAAAAAAGTTGAACTGTCTGAAAAACTATAAAAACTACCAGCTTTAAGTAGATAATTATGACAAGAGACATGACAGAAATGTGTTAAAGCCCCTAAAAGGTTTGAGTGACGGCTTACTGAAAGTGTTTCTGCATCATTCAAAGCCCAGACAGAGGAAACCTCACCACAGGCTGCAAGTCAGACACACTTATTTCCTCCTCTTCAGGTGGTGCACCGAAGGAGCGGGGCAGGGTGTCTCATTAACGACCCAACTCCCCAGAAAATGCACACCAATAGAACACTGCCTTGGTGGTCCGTAACGTGAAATGCAAGCATTTCCCACCGAGAATCCTCAGAAAACCACGCCTGACACCAGGGTGAGAGCTCCACGCTAACAAATAAGCAGGTCAAAGGAAATGCTTACCTTGCAGTCTTTACGGAGCACCTCTCTGTCTTGCACCCTTTTTACTTAAACTCACGCTAACACAGTGATCAACTTAACATTGACTTTGGATTCCAACCAAACAAGATCTCAGAATAAGTTGAGCATTGTTCTTTGCAGATCCGTTAAATATGGCAGGCTTTTTACTGCATTGACCTCTTTCTTGCATCCTCATCCCCCCAAATTTAACCAGCCGAGCCTCTGTTCCTCTTCCTGTTCACCTGCTTTGGTTCCCATAGAAACAATCTGCTGCAAGCAACAGCATTTCCTGTCAGAGGGCTGCAGAAAGCTCGAGGCCTCGTCATCATGCAAGCATGCAAAACATGGCTTTCGGTTATTCATCTATTCACAGTCCTTCAGTGTTGTTTTTCTACGGGCCAAGGGGGGGAGGGGGGTTAATTAAAATACAGACCTAATTTGTATAGAGAAAAAAAGCAAATGTACAGGACAGATCATCACATTTTTTGACTATTAAAACTTTCCCAAGACTTTAGGCAGCTTCTGCAACAATAACACAAACATGATTATTTATTTTAAAGAAACGTGTTTATTGAAACAGCCTGATCTGTTCCTGTTATGGGAAAATAATGTCAGGGAAACTTTCACACCCAGCCACACAAAAAACAAATTTCCCTCCTCACTTCTCTGGAGCTCCTGGGTGGCATACAGTACATCCATGTGATCAAACGAGCCGGGATGGTGAAAGCTCACCTCCCAGCTTCTCTCCCCTAACAGGCCGGGATCAAGCTGAAAAACTCTGGTGCCCGTTTCAGGGACAAGCACACCACCAGACAGGCTGTTCTTCGTCAGCTCGCTCCAAACCAGATCCAGACGCTCTCACAACCCCACGCTGTCAACACGATCCCTGCACCTATAGAACTAAGCTGACAGTGTTGGTAAACTTTCAAGAAGTATGAACAAATGAGCGCAGGAGGAGGGAAAAAAAGGCAAAAAAGAGCTTGAGAAGACAGCAGGAACCGTGGGAACCACTGGGTCACAGCCTCGGGAGCGTAGGGGGAGGAGGTGGAGGTTTGACTTTATAAACAGACTCCTGATCCGACTGCAACGGAGCCCAAGAAAGGGGGACAGGAAGTGAAAGGAAGACAGACTGAGGCGCATCTGCATCCTCTCATTTTGACAGTGATGCTTCTCAGAAACCAACGCTGGATGCATTAAACTCCTGGTCCCGAGCCCTCTGAATGATAAGTGCAGATTAGGAGGCTGACTGATGTGGATGTGGTATTTCTCTGCTGCTGAGTAAAAGGCAGCAGCGCGTGCATGCATGGAAACAGTGATAAACATGAGCACACTGGGAATGATCCCAAACTGCCGCCAGAGCCGCTTCACTTCTCTTTTCACATCTGCTCGCCCAAAATGATATTTCTGCCCATTTCCCGGGATGTATTCCTGTCATGGGAATGTGGCGTTAGCTCTCTGTGTGTCACACATCTTAATTATCCATGTAAATGCCTGAGTTAAAGTCTACAAATGTTTGCTTTTAAAAGGTCTTCTTTGCCTCCATGTGATCTGTTAACAGACACGACTTTGTGAAGGAAATTAGCCCAATTTCACACGAGTAAAAAGCTTCAATTTGGCAAGTTAAATGGATCACTTTAATTTGATCTTTTGAGCCACTTTTCACCCAAACAGTAACCACAGAAAAGCTGCAGCGATTTGTTAACGCTGCAGACTGATGGGTGTGAATAAACAGCAGCTGAGAGCTGAAGCTATGAGTCAAAGATCACTCCTATAATTAACAGGCATCCATTAAGTTTTTATAGCTCAGCTAGAACCAAAAAAAAAAACATCGGAGGATCGGGGGTTTAATTGCATGACAAAAACTGCTGCTCCACATCACAAGGAAAATATTGACTGCCTGGATAATTTGTGTTTAAGGCGTTCATAACTTTTCACTTCTTGTCAATACTCTAAAACTAGGCCATTCAATACTAATACACAAGAGAGTAGCGCACTAACTCCCTCAAACATGACTTACGGTCTTTTACCAGAATGAGGCATCGATGCGCCTTGTGTGCGCTTAATTTGTCCTGTAGATCCTGCTGTCTGGGGGTGGGAGGAAGAGGGCTGCTGTCTGCATCATTTAAAATCACTGACCTGGACAGACAACCTGAGGGCGAAAGACTTTAGGAGGCTAAACGCAGGGAAAACTGTTTGCGAAGCACCCTGTATGATAGTAAAAACTAATGTACAACACCATCAGGGGCTACACCGTTGTTCAGTAATAGACTAGCACAGGCCATCATCCACATATTCTGGTAATTAAGCAGACAAATGGCTCCTAGCGGATGGTATCTGCCCTGCAACCCAGTTAGCAGGCCTGAATGTCTCATTTAGGAAGGAGCAGCCACAGGACAAACAGTGGAAATCACATTATCTCTCAATCACACTAAATGGGAACTACAGACATCAAGCAGATGATGTCCTCTGAGATGACTAAAGCAGGGAGGAAGCATGCTGCGCTAGTGACGATTTACAATTAGAGGCCCTTCCTTTTTCTTTATCTTTTAAACCCAAAACTTGGCTCTTGGTTAAATGTCCCAGTTGGGGGGCTGGGAGGCCAAAAAGACATTTGCTTGTGGTTTCAGAGGAAGTTCATGTCTGTTTCCTTGTGCCAGTTATTCAGCTCAACTAGTGTGAAAACTGGGCTTGTTTTAGCTCTGATTGCACATAAAGTCCTGATGTTTTCAAGAGGGGTTGAACACGAGGATATAACAGATGGAGCAAACTTTTGGAAATTATTAGAAAACCTTTAAAAAAGGACCAAAAACAGCAACAGAAAAACTATTCTACTGAAAATTCACCCAAAGTATTTGTGCTGATCATCAGATCTACTTAAAGCATGTTTCTGCCTGACTGCTTTATTCCTCAAATTTGCCATTTAGGGTCTCCTAAGTGGGATGTGTCCAGAAATCCTCCAAAGGAAGTCAATCAGGATGCAGCCTGTCCAAACCACCACAGCTGACTCCTTCTGATGAGGAGCAGCAGCTCTCCTCTGAGCCCCACCAGGAGGACGAAACTTCTCATCTTCTTTAAAGCTGAGCTCAACAACCCTATAGAGGAAGCCACTAAGCTCTGGGATCTCGTTCTTTTGGTCACAATCCAAATCTTGTGATGGTTGGAATGTAGACACCCCAGTAAATCAAGGGCTTTCCTTTCATCTCAGCTCCTTCTTCACCACAACAGACCAAAGCAATGTTACTAAAGATGAAAACATCAGTCCAACACTCATAAACAATGATACTTAAACTCCTCCTTCTGAGACAGAGATTCCCCTCCAACCCAAAGAAATTCAAACTTTTATTTCAGTTTGATGCAATGAACTTTACTCGGAGACGATGTTGCATGCAAGAATAGGAACAACAACTGCGAAATCCCTGAATAATGATCCAGTGTTTAAGTTCTACAATATAATGCATTAAATCTCTGTTCTGGAGATCAGTATAAATCTGCTAATTTAGATGAGACATTCTGACATTTTGGACTGCAGACTGAGACTGTGTTTGGGGACAATTTATGAATTGACTGATCAACTCAGTGAGCAACCAGAATAATATGCCTGAGTGGACAAATAGGATCAGGAAATCTTGCAGGCTCTGAAAACTGTTTAATAACCCAAATAGAAATCAAGATAATTTATTCAAGAACAAAACATAGTTTAACCCTGCTTGGTCCAATGGGGGTTATAGCCTATAGTCAAACTGAGACTGGACCAGTTTGCTGTCCATCGCAGAAATCACACCTTCAAGTCACCAAAAAGGACACCTCTAGACACCCAAACACTGAGAAAACCCACAAAACCACAGTGAGAAGATAAAAGTTGCACAGAAACGATCAACTTCTTCCAAGTAATGCCTCAGAGAACAGGAAGAGAAAGGAAGACTTTGCGTTTGGGATTGTTCAAACATAAAAATCTCATATTCATGTCCTTTTTTTCCCTGTGCTTGCTTTTACCTGGAAAGCTGGTGAGGTGGTGTTCCATGCTAATGTTGCACCTGATGCAGCAGTCCACTCTGCTCTGCAGTGATCAAAGAACAAAAGATTTTTAAAGCTCCTCTGCTAACAACACTGCCTCTGGGTTATTGAATTTGTATTCAGGTTGGTGATTTCTCAATCTGTATCTATCCTGGGGCCACTGAGTGGAACATCTGAGGTACGCTGCTCTGACTGGAGAAACAAAATTACTTAGACGTAACATGGCAGCATGTAAAAATAGCATCGACCGAGTGACGGGGAAAAGAATAACCGGGTGGAGCAAAAATTACATTAAAGGAATAGTACTTGAAACTTAAATGCAATATTGATCTTCAGTAAGCTTCTTAAGTAGATCAGTGAAACTGGCAGGAAGGAGGATGCAGAGCTGTTCAGATTTATGTTTCAATTTTGGCTCCAAAAGATCACAAAAACAATGCAAAAAACCTAAAATAAATAGCTGGAAATTGTTAGTTGCAAGCATCATCTTATTTTGTCTTATGGTGGCAGAACAAGGGCAAAACACACCGGTGGTGCTAAAATAGATGTTCTGTGATGAGGACTTCAGTGAGATTTTTTAATGTTTTCATCATGTGAGTGATTATTAAAGTAGAAAAATCAAATTTGCACATATTTAAACAATGTCTGAATGTTACTAAATATTTACTTGATCTAAATTGGCCAATTATTAAGCATTTTATTTAAATTTTGCTGTGGGATGAGTGATTTTATAAAGTTTTAATCACAAATTAAACATCAAACATTTGCAGTCTGTTGGCATAAATCAATGTCTGCAGTCCCTTTAAAATGTGAACGTTTGATATTTAGACTGGTAACTCATGTTTTAAGCCGTCTGAATTTTGCCATAATAATTAAGATTTTTAAAAACCCCGACAGGCATTTTTATTGCAGTCTCTATTGATTCTTGTCAATAAAAGTAAGTTTGGGCTCACATTTCATAATAATTTAACAAATTTGCGACTATTGTCTCCTTAAAATGTGAACTCTGGATATTTTAGGATTTACTTAATCAGAAAACTTCTCATATAGAAGCTTTGTGCTTTCAAGACACAGTCAACTGAGGATGAAAGTACAAGTTACCCATTCAAAATATACAACTAAAATGTATACAACATTTGGTAAAGTAAGCACAGATCATAATAAACAGTCTAGTGCGCCCTCGTCTTCAGGGCATCAGTTGACATTCTTGTTTTGACAGGAGACGTTACAGCTTTCCTCGCGTGTTTTCAGCTGAAGAAGAAATGAATGCAGTGTGTTTTCCAAATCGGTGACTAATTTTTTTCAATTCAAAACGGACCAAAAATAATTATGATATTTTTTCCCTTATAATCGAGCAGCTCTGTGAGGATGAGTGATGGACCGGACTGGTAGTCAGACTTGCACCATTTGACCTTTGACATTCGAGAGAAGACGACTCGTTTCTGTTACATTTGCAGCCACAACAACCTTCCGATGTGACACTTCATCTCTTTCTCTCTAACGTCCACCACTGTGCTGAAACTGACAGCTTTTAAAAAAAAATTACAGACAAAAAACAGCAGATTGCAGAGAAGCCTCTTGTACTCCCCATTCATCATATTCAACAATGAAACTCACACTGCATGTTAAACCAGACTGACAAGCATCTCTTTTATTTTTTGGCTCTTCTTTGCCTTTGTATACAAAAACAATGCTGCACATTCCAACTCTGCTATCATCTCTGATCAGAATTCAGTCCCTGCTACTGAAATTGTAGACATCAATGCTCAACATTTGCGTCATCTGTGAAATAGAGGGGGGGAAAAATTATCTGCACCACTCTGGCATTTAGAGAATCTCAACATAATGAGAGGGAATGAGCGAAAAGCAGGTTCGCACTGGCAATATCAACAAGAGAGAGCACCAGAAACGGCCACTAAAGATCATTTTAAATGCTTTTAGTAATGAGAAACAGATCTGCAAGGTCAACAATTACAACCAGGCCAATTATAACTACCTCTCTGCAGAAAGAAGCACGTAGGAAGGTGAGACTATTTGGATTCAGATTTTAAAATGACATGAAAAGAGCAGCGCAAACATAAATGCTCATTTTAAATGGAGGAACATGTCCACAGGAAGAGCAGGGAGAAAATGAAGCCGCAAACCCTCCCATGTCGCCGGAAACCAGCCTGCCCTTCCTGACCATTCACAGTGTAAACAAGCCTGCGCTCAATCACACTGTATTACTGAAGCGCTGATCAAACAAACACAGCCCATATCTCCATCAGCGCTTCACTTTAATAAGCTACCAGGATGTGAGCCGGTGCTCACACATACTGCTCGTGACAGAGTGCATCGGCACACAGAGCAACTCAGATTATTTCATTATTTTTACATGATGAACACATCCGGATCTTTTCTGCAGCCGAGTCACACGATCCGATGACAGATTGAACCCGAGGCCCAGGTGTGTGCAGCGTGCCGGTGTCTCTGAAGCACACAAAAGATGCTCCTCGATGAAAAGAATGCAGGGAAATTACGGGGACTTGGAGAGCTTGCTCGCTTTTAAAGTGGTAGGGTGTCATAATTACAAAGTCGGAGAAGCACAGACTGATAGGAAGCCAAAGAAGCAGCTTCAAAGAGCAGGGCTTGTTTGCGCAAATAACATTTTTTCAATTTAAAACAAAGGTGGATGTTAAATTGGACCACCGGAGGGGAAACTGAACACTCATGAAATTCTGTGATTCCATTCACTGGTGAACAATAGGTAGAACCACATGACCTACAGAATGAGTCTATCACTTTTCAAGTTTCAGGTTTGTCTCCTCACGGCTTTAATTCCCACCAAACTCATTATTTGAATTGTTTAAACTTTAAAACTGAAGCAAATATTGCTTGTGACATCTTCATTGGCTGCCATTACGCAAATATGTTGTTACCCATCTTTAACTAGCTTTCAACAGAAGCTTTCCACATGGTTCAGTTAGGTACATTTGCACAAAACAAGCTAATTTGATCAAAACATGACTTAAAATTGTATAAATAATGTTACAGATTTGCAGCACGACTGAAATCTTACCAAACCAAATTTCATAAAGTTGAACTAACATCCAGTCAGCATGGTTACTCCTCCGTGTTCGATTTCATTTGCAGTCAGAGCTAAACAATCTGAAAATGCTCCACAGTTCCACCATGAACTTTGACCTGAAGGTAACTGACAGCTGGTGCACAGAAGAAGAAGTTGATAACAACACAGCAACATTCAAACACTTGGACATTTTAGGAGTTTATCAGATAAAATATTGGTGGATTGTTCTGGTCTTTGAGGTAATGAGTCAGCAAGAAAAGCGTAACTTTAATGAGCTGAAAAGGAGAATATTATTGTAGGTGATTCGGATGTGTTTCGGTCTATAAATCCATTGTGCTGTTGGTCCTGTGCACTGGGACAAGCCTAAAGTAGATCACATGATCACAATGTGTGCTGCTCAGGAGGAAATCAGGAGTCGATACCTTCATGTTCAAAGTCATTACTGGAAAATACACAATAAAAATGGAGGTTTTAGGTCAAAAATGATGAAAGTCTGTAATGATTATACAGCTCTCTTATCATCTGTGGCTTTAAGAACATGAACTCCATGCAGGACCCTCATCTAGGAGCAAGGAAACAGGACAGCAGTGAAGAACAAACATTTCCTTTAGCTAACAAACCTCAGCAGACGAGGTCACGAAGCAGCATGCTGAACAAGACCAGAAAACAATGCAGGCAAACAAAAGACACAGGAACAAACACAGCGTTCAAACAGGAGACACATGACACACTCACAGAAAGTCATGTTTGGATGAAAAAGATGGAAAAAATTAAGTTAAAAAGACTCAAATCAACTAATAAAACGTTCAATGTCAGATCAAAAGTCTTAAGCAAAGTCTAGTCTCTGCAAATTCACTATCATCTGTCTGACAGGGATTCCAAGAAGAAGAAGAAAAAAAAACAGTTTATATTGGCATTTCCTGGAATGTAAAGGGGGCTGAACAGGACACACACTTTGCCTCAAATGAGCACGAAAACTGCAAACATGCTCAAACATGGGTGCCTGACCATACAGAGAGTGCCCACAAATAACCCAGCTTCACTCCACCCTGTGACCACAGCAGTATTTTGAAATGTTGATTATGTCAAAATTAAACAGCAAACAGCGCAAATTTGCACTTTTTGTAAATACAATTATGGTCAGGTTGTGCTTCCTGGGATCTGAGCCCACAAAAGCTGTCTGCCTTGTGCTGCGGCTGAAGAAAAAGGAATGAGCTGGCACGGTGTCTAACACCACAAGAAGGAGAAACTTGTACCTTCTGGCAGTCCTGACTGCAACTGAATGCGGTGTCATTTATAAAACACAGAGGACCTGAGTAAGTAAGCTGCTTCAGAATGTCTCACTTCCACTGGAAGGCATTCCAGGGGCACCTTTAGGAAAAAAGTAAACAGACTCAACTCAATCCCACATTAATCTCAGTGATGCTGCCCGCCTGTTTGACCAAATCCATCACACAACGTGACATCTCACAAAGCTTGGTTTTGTTAAGACAGGTCAAACTGACGTGAAGGAAGAAAACCACACGATTTGTCACACAAACAGAGACCCAGGAAACCTCACCTCCTCCAACAACAACAACGACGAAGGACTTGTCAGCATGAAAATAATGAACCCACCAACCTGAGCCGCCTCGTCCGAGCAAAAATCAGCAGAGTAAACAGAAGCAGAACATATGCACAATACAGCCCCCCCCCCTCCCCCTCTCTTTATTATTATAACATCAAGTGAATGTGTGTGAATTTCAGTTCCTGTAAAGTTTACACAAGTGTTCTCAAAATACCACAGCTGATACAGGAGCATGTTTCTGCTTTTATTCAAACTTTTAGTCAAGTTTAAGTTCTCAAATAAAGGCTTTGTGTAGAAAACATGATTTTAAACATTGAAAAACTAATAAATACATTTAAAAGTTGATTTTTTTCTACTTCCTGTAAATGTTTATATATATATATATATATATACATATACATATACACATATATATATATACATATACATATATATATACATATACATATACATACATATACATATATATACATATACATATATACATATACATATATACATATACATATATACATATACATATATACATATATACATATACATATATACATATACACATATATATATATATATATATATATATATATATATATATATATATATATATATATATATATATATATATATATATATATATATATATAGTGTTTAGAGAAGCACTAAACTGCACACATGTACAATGAACATCTGAGTCTGGGTGGGTCATATTGGACAATAACAGGTCAGCAGCCACGCGTTTTCTGCACTCAGCTGAAACAGTGATCATAAATAAAATCAAATAAAAGGCTAAATTATAATAATATTTTAATATATGTGAATATAAGTGCCATACAGACACAAAAGCGCAGCCTTACCGAGCATCCCATTCATAAAAGCCGGCTGCAGCTCCTCGTCCAGGCCCCCAGCAGGTCGGCGACAATAAAGGAGGCGTTCATCAACCTAAAGGAGACTGATGACCAGATCTGCTCTTTGTGTCTGAAGCTCGAGCGTCCAGTTGAGCCTGTGTGCTGCTAGAGAAACGCCACAGCTGCTGTCACCGCATCCTTTCAAACGATGCTTCTGCTTTGAAGCGCAGGAACCCACAAAGCCTCCTGCTGTAGCGCCAGTGAACACGCCCTCCTTCCGTGTCTCCTTAAAGACGCAGGAGGCCGCGCTGACGTCACCGCGCAGGCCTTCAAAGTGACGTGAAGAGGAAATCAGGGCTTGTTTGTGAAGATGCTTCACAGGAAATACCAGACATATTAGATGAATAAACTTGGTTTTTGTTTATAAAATGATCATTCATGGAGATGCTTTAGAGCACAAGTAGCCTTCTGTGTCAGCTTTTGACCATTTCTGTTGAAATATTGTGTAAAAACATTTATATTGCCTTTTAAGGGATTTTACAGCCATTTTGAAATATGTTTTTCTGGAAAAGCTGCAACTTTCTAATTATATCGTCTTGAACAGACTTTGTTTAGAGAAATAGCTTTTACGTGGGGCAACAGTGATGCGGGCAGTCAAGTGGGTTGTCCAACAATCAGAACCATGGACGTAGATTTGCTGTTCACATTGGTAGGGACCAGGACGGGACGGGGGAGGGAATGCTTTGAGCGCACCCTGATAAAGGATGAATCGCTGACTACGCGTTCCCCAAAGTTACCATTATCTGGAAAATGCCCAGTCCAGCCCAGACCACATCCCACATCAAGACCTAGAGCAGGTGCCGTTGGTGTAAGCAATTCGGCGCGGGCCTCTGTCCAGGGGGAGGGGGCGTGTCTGGGAGCACGGACTGCAGCCTGCACCAGTCAATCCAGAAACACCTCCTTTCCCTGGACACAGGTACGAGCACAGCAGCTCAGTACCTTGGTCCACTGGGCTGCATGTATGGTGGGGATGCAGCGCTAATTCTGCACCCTTGGATCAAGTTATTGGTGGGGACATGTTACCTCTGTCCATGCTAAATCTATGCCCATGAATCAGAGGGTCACCAGTTTGACTCCTGACTCAAATTGTCATTGTGTCTTTGGGCAAGACATTTTACCCACTTTGCCTATGTGTGACTGTTGGTGGTGGTCAAAGGGGCTGATGATGATAAATGGTAACCTTGTCTCAGTCAGACTGCCTTGTGGCTACTGATGTAGTTTGCACCGCCACATTGTGTGATATGTTCATGAATTTGTTAAGCGCTTTGAATATCCTCAAATAGAAAAGTGCTATAAAATTCAAATCCATTAATATTAACAGTAACACTGTACTAATAATGGCTAACAGCTAGTCAAGACCAAAGTATATATTACTGTCATAAAAAAGCTCAAATTTCCCTAAATTTGATAGCAGGTTGTGGGGCAGCTGTGGCTCCAACGTAGCTCCTCACCACCAGTGTGTGGATGTGTGTGAATGGGTTCTACAGCGATTTGGAGAGTGTAGAACTCTAGAAAGTGCTCTAAATACAACCCATTTACCATTTTTTATCAATGTAATTTCAAGAAGTTGCAGAGACTAATAGAAATATTTAGTCTCTCTAAGAATGAAAAGAGTGTGAAAATGAAGGCAGATCAAACTTTGATAATACCACATATTTAAACTCTCTTAAAGTGCCCATGACATCGGTTTTCATGTTTTCTGACTTATCTATCATGTTGCAACGTTGAGTTCTCACCTTAAACCTGCCAGAAAGTGCAAAAAACGGCGTCCATCTGTCTCCTAGTCCAGCCAGTGAGAAGCTCTTCCAGATTTCAGACCCAGGTTTCAAACAGTTTTTTTCACTCCAGCCCGCTATGAGGTCATAGTGATCCGGACTTGCTTATATGGTAAATTCTCCTCCCACATGCACGTTCATGACACCTGGAGCGAGGCAGTGCCGCCGCCATTGCCCATAGACCGTGTAGTGTTTAGTTTCAGTTTCGTTTCTCTTTCACGCGACGACACTGCCCCCTGCTGCAGCCGAAGTGTCAGGCTGCCAAATAAGGAGAAACCCAGCAGAACCGGAAGGCGGCGCTTTCTTCTGATCTCTGAGTTGCTCGTTAGGAAATAATTACAGCGTATTTTGAGTTATAATGGTGCAACGCTAATCTAGAGGCATCAAAGATTACACCTGTTTAATATAAAGTGATTTAAATATGGAGTCACAGGCACTTTCAGGATCAAATTGAAATAGTTTAATAAATTATTTTCAACTGAATAAGCTCCTTGCTTCATTTTCTCACAGCCTTCTAAATAATTACAGTCAGGTTAATACACTTTGAGGGAAAGCTTCACTGCATCCCTCACCGTCTGGCAACACAAAAGACTTTAATGAATGGATGTGTGATTGTGTGGATTTCAGGTTGATCAGCTGCCCAGAGTCACTGACCACCCATTAGTAGCTTCTGCAATGAAAATGAGCAGGAAGCAGTCAAGACTTCTGTTAAAAGGCAGGAATTAAAGGACTGTGTGAAGAGTTGACAAGTATCAGAGGATAGGAGCTTGTCCACCTGATAGAATGACTACTTTTATCTGTCAAAGCAATTTTTCAGTGATAACTCCATCAGTCCACGCTGTTCTTCAAACCTCCTTGAACTGCCTGGAGACGATCACACAAGTTACTTTCTCCCTTTGGCTTTGTTCCCAGAATGCTCCGTTCCAGCAGCCGATGGGAGAAAATGACTCCGCATGATGAGAATTTGAGTGCAGTGGCCTTTTGTTCGGGCTCAAGCTACATTCAGACTTAAAGTTATTTTTTTTGACATGGCCTTTCTTCAAACGCTAAACTGCTCTCTTCCTGAATACACGCCTAAAATGAACTTTAAATGCGTTCACAGTAAAACGATCGGACTCTCCCACAGCTTGTTAAAATCAGGAAATTAGACACTCTGACTCCCACTGTTTATATGATATTAAATATGCTTTATACTGCAGCAAAAGCAAAATTTTCATTAATAAAGTAAAATAATTTACATTTAATTCAAACAGAGCCAAGTTCAGAACAACATTCTGCTTTTGATTGATCTTTGTTCTCCAAAAAACTTTGAAAGTAAACAGAAATGTTATGATAGGAGTTTGAGAAGCGTGTACTTTTTTGGTGCCATTTCTCACGTTACCTTCAGAAAAATCATAAGTATTTTTCTCTTGACACGACACCACTTTAACTGATAAAAACAGACCGCATTTATACTAAACTCTTCCTGTCTCTGACCACTTAGAGGTACTCAAAAACCACATTCATCACACTGAGTGGCTTTCCCTTTTATGCAATATTTCTGGGAACAATTACCATCAGTAAAAATACAGCTTTTAAACACAGATTACGGAAATTAAGTGATTATCTAATCCAACTGTCTACTTTATTAATAAGGCTTTTGATGATTGATGCATGCAAAATCATGATAAACTTTTACTGATGCAAAAGAGATGCATTTTTAAAAGTTTCTCTAAATAAATAAAATGACACAAATGTCTACATTTAATCAACACTTTTTTTTATTTCTGTGTTTGTGCTCCCTCGTTAATTCGTCCCTGTTTTTGGAGTCAGCAGTCAAGACGAGTTAGCTGTGGTGGAGAAATGCTCTGACGCGTTCCATCAAATCCAGTCAGAATTAGGACGCATTAAGTGGATCCCATGAGGAGACGCCGAAACGAAAAGCAGAAATGTGACAGACTTGTTGATGTGGAGCTTCCTTTGTGGGGCTGGGTGTGAGTGAGCGACAGATTTCTGTCCCTCTCAGAAGATGAGTCGTACAGTTACGGGTGTGTTTGGTGAAAAATTAGAATAAATTTAGGCTGCACAAAAAGGGAGATGACACAAATGTAATATTTAGTTTCCAAAACTGAGCTCTTGAGTTTGTTCACAGGTGATTCTTTGAAATACAATTCTTTTTGTCTCCTTTCCCCCCTAAACCCATCTGCATGATCTGCCCTTGTCATGTATAAAATCAATGTCTCCTGGCCTGAAATAAGGAGATTATCCCAGCACCTGTCGCCCCCTCCTCCCAGTCTTCAGCATGCTTGCACCGGATCAGACTCTTCTTCAAATTTCTTCCTTGAACTCATGCTCTTGTGCATCCAAATGATGTCTCCGATGTCTGCTGCTGAAAGAATCAGGTCATTCCTCCACCGTGGGATCGGGTGTCAGAAAATCACTTTATATTCCCCGGCCATGCAAAAAGGTCCATCGAGGACTGACCCTGCAAAATGTTTGTCTGCAAAGCCTGATATGGTTTCTGTTTTCTTTAAAACCTTTGTTTATACAACAGCTGTAAAGCTCCGCTAATCCTCTCATATGTCAGCATTATAAATCCCCTGACTAATTTGCCAATGAATGCATTATTCTCTGTAATATTCCATCACTTTCAGAATAAATGTTCTGATGATTCATGAATGGTCACCCTAAAAAACACATTTTGGAGAGCTACCATGAAAACGATCATAATGCTCTCCTTATTGCATGCGTGTTGACACGGCACATTCGTCAGACTAAATTTCAAGACTGTTTTATTCACTTTGGGTTCAATTCCAGCACAGCAATGTCCCATGGAACGTTTGTGATGAACCAGCATGTGCAAAAGTGTTGCAAAAAACAAAACTGCATGAATATTTCTCCTCATAGCAAGAAAAAACCCAACCCAAAACACATTTCTATAAACCAAACGAACGCCTTGCTACTGCAACATGTTCAACACACATATATAGTGACAGTTCTCATTTACACATTTGACAAATAAAATTTGTTGTTTTTTTTCTCAATAAAAAACGATTTTAAATAACAATATAATAGAACAAATTGATGTAAAATATACAAGCTGCTGTGGTTTCAGATTTTAGTGTGTACAAGAGACAAAAATTTAAAGTCGTCTTTCCAGGAAACTTTTCTACTAAAAAAATTCTATAAAAAGTAGAGATATGAGAAAAAAATAGAGCTTTCAGCTAAGCTATTGATGTCAAACTTTTGGTAGACATTTGCACATCTTCATAAGAGTTATTTTTGTACTTCTATGACTGCTTTTCATATCATACATATATACGGCGTGGCTGTGATGTGATGCTATCGTTTGAACTGAGAAGATTTGTGCGTTTGGTCCTCGTTTCCTGTGAATAAGATTACAGAACGTTGCACGTCATGAAAGTTGATTTATCCTGTGACGCCAGCTCACAATCAACATCCTTAGACTACTATAAAGGTGCCACGATGCTTTAATGTGATTCATAACAGTGTCACTAGTGATGTTCGGGAAAATTCTGAGCTTGAAGCTGATTGGTATAAATATCTGGTAAACAATATGAGACAAGTACATATAGTAAACACATACTGCAGCTCCAGCAGCAAGCAGGATGGGAAACTCAAAGGCAGAGTCCATTCCTCCCATATCGCCCTTTAAGTCTTTTTTATTTCATGTTTTTTTTTACTGTCCAGTCTCAGTGGTTCATATTCTCTGTGGATCGAAGGTGGTTGTTTTTCATAAAGCTCTCATCATAAACAATAATACACGATTTTTAAAACAAGGATTTTCTCTTTTTTTTTCCTGAACTTTCAGTTCTGATCCTCCTTGTTTACATCCATCAAATTAATTTAACTAAGCATAAAAATCATTCAAATGATTGTCTTTTCATAAAATATAGATTACAATGATTCACCAAGCAAACGCGCTACACACAGTCATACACACACACACACACACACACACACACGCTCTTCACAGAGGAGAAAGCACTATTTAAGATGCCTGCGATGCCTAAATACTGAGCAAAAACTCTGTCTTCATGACAGAACAAGTGTCAAAAAAGGAAAAAAAAAAAAAGGAGAGCAAAATATATATAGAATCCAAGAAAAACAGAATCAAAGACTCGCCTTCAAGTTCCTGTTAGTGGAAGGGGAGGTGTGTGTCAAACAAAGGAGGAGAAGCCTGCGGTAGGTGCCTGAGAGGCACAGCCCAGGCTGCTGGGGGGCCGGTACAGAGTGCTGTGTTGGCTGGGGGGTTCAGAGGACAGCAGGGAGGGGGTGGGAGTCCGGCTTCCCTTCGGCCTGAACAGAGTGCCTTGGGCCTGGGGCTGTGGGGACGGGGCGCTCTGGGGGAGGAGCGGGGGCAGAGGGGGCACGGGTGGCGGGTGCTGCCGGGACTCCTGCTCCACCAGGGGCTCGGGCTGCGAGTAGCCGTACGCAGGCGGACGAGAGACGCCTTTCTGCTGCCGCCGCCAGGAGTTGTAGTAAGTGGGGTCGCTGATGTAGTGGTTGACGAAGGAGTGGGTCTTCTGCCGGCTCTGATCCACTTCGTATTCGCTGTCGCTGCCCTGCGAGTTGAACAGAAGTCACTTTAATGCTGATGACAGCTGCGTTTTCATGCTCTCAAATCAATACTAAACTCTTTTTCTACTATTTGAGCAGCTCATTGATAAACCACGCAGCACTTGAGTCACGCAAACACAGCAGGAAACCTACTACTCACAACTCTAAATCTATTAGTGCATGACATTCTCTATAGGGGGAGATAATCACTTCTATTGAGAATCTGTCACACACACTGTAGGCGCTCACCCATAGCTCTGTGGAGCACAAATATGATAAGTGTACACAACAGTGTCCTAGAATTAAACAGAAATAGTATTCATAAGATTAGTTTTCCTTTTGTGTAACATGAAGCATCAGTCTGTATGTTATGAATGCTTGTGTGGGTGAATCTTGCTGTTTTGCTGCATTCTACACAAATAAGTAGAAGAAGAAAAAAGGGAAAAGACAATAAATTACTCCCTGAGACAACATTAGGCTTTTGGCACAATTGCGTGCCTGACAACTGCTTACTCATCTGCCGGTCTATTGAGATACTAGCTTAGCAGATGTTGAAGCACCATTTATTTGGACAAGCAGCAGGTAAACAGTGGGAGGCAATGCAGAGGAAAAGAATAACACCAGGTTGTGTCTCCAGGGAGAACACTGTTTGTTCAAAGCGGCTTGAACAATGTTTTCACTGCAGCTACCAGATAAATTAGTCAGAAAGACCCCCCCGTGCAAAGAGTGCATGTCCAGAATCTGTAACAACCTGCTTTTATAATGCATCATTCTCATCCTCCTGTGTTTTATTTATTCCAAATGCCTCCCGATGAGCAGCGACCCTTAAATGAACAAATGATTAATTAGTTTTGATGATATTATTGCACACGCTGGGAACGGGAAGTCGCCTCCCCCGTTGAGGAGTCGGCGTTAAAAGATCTGGAGAAGAGCTGCGCTAACAGAGGGCATTCTGTTTTTAGGTGATCCACTTGAGGCAGATTACCTCACAAAATGTTGTTAATTTATCTCCTGAAATGCTGCCTCATAATCACATCATGAGGGGTAATTTTAACAAAAACGAGAGGGAAATCAAGGAGTAAAATATATATCATTTTATGTTTTAGCTCTCCGCTTGAGGTCTTTGTCACTTTGAGAAGTTCAGTCGTCTGAATTGAACTTTTTAGGTTCATTGCTGATTCCAGGCGGGGGATCAGGTGTTGGCTGTAAGCCAGAGTCACTGCTTACCTGAGAGTCTGATATCTCAGAGGGTTTTTCAGTCAGGCTGCTGCTCTCTGCTGGAATCAGGTCATTATACTTAGTGCTGACATCCTCATCCGAGTAGTGCAGACTTCCAGGACTCGGTCTTGGAGGAGACCTGAACAGATGGGGAAATATAAAGCACATGGGTTGGTGCGAGGGGGTCAATGAAAGCTATAAAAAGTAGGTTTTCTGAATTTCTTTCTGTAAAATAAAAGAGAAACGAAACAGCTTTACACCCACAAGTTTGTTTCTTTAAAAGGACTTACAGGAGAGTACAGAGTCATTGAAAATACAACATAAAAAAGATGAATTAATTCTGAAGAGCACATAAAGAGTTATATGTACATTCCTGGAAAGCTCTATTTCAACGAAGAGAATAAAATAATTCCTTTTTTTTGTTCCTCTTATCTTTGCAAAGGGTCAGCAGTGAGCTAGCAGTGGGGGCAGATGCAACTCACTTCAGCCTTTATGAGGTGCACAAACAAAATCCTGCATAAAAAGTACAGTGTATCTGTCTGCTAATAAAAAGCTTCTTTGTACTGATTCAAGCTGAATGAGTTCACAAAATGAGTCAGAAAGAGATTTAGAATTCCTGCTGAGAGCCTGGGTAACTAAGCTCCGTGAGTAGTTTTTATATGAGCACCAAGTCAAGTAAAAAATAAAAAATAAAATAAAAGACCCCCTCGCCTCTTCTGGCTCCAGTCATTAAGTCCATGAAGCGAAGCAAAGAGAAACATCTGCACAGACAATTATATTTTCCTTCTTTTTGGGAGGTAATGACGTCTGCTGTGTTTAAGGTCTGCTGAGGTTGAACTGAACCAGAAGTGACCTAAAAGTGTGCAACTTCATTCAGATCACCGAGCAATGGGCTCGATGCAGGAATTTTACATTGGTAACTGGTTCAAGGAAAATAAATGATTATGATTATGAATTTAAGTTTTTACCAAATTTATTTAGAATGATTAGTCATTGAGTTAAACTTTAAAAAGAAACATTTTAATCACCACTAGACTAGTCTTGAAAGTTTTCTAAATAAGCCAAAAACATAAAGTTCACATTTTAAATTGACTGCAGACTCCAATTAAAACCAGCAGGTGGCAGAGTTGCACTTTTTAGAGGTGATTAAAACAAATTCTAAGACCAAATGTACTTTCATCACACTACAATCAGTACAGACCATTATTAAATACATAATGTCAGACCTATTTAGGATAAAAATTTAAGATTTGTGTAACATTTAAACAGTTTAAAACAAACTAATTCATCTTATTTTCTACTTGATCAACCAATTACATAAAAGCATGAAGGGATAGTGCTTCTACAAACATGTCAAGGATCATAATCAAAAACAATGGAGGCAAATTTTTTTGACACGTGTCGTATGCCGCCAGTGTGTTTTGCCTTCACTCTGCCATCTTTTTACTGTGACTTTAGCATTTAGAAGGGAGGGAAGTGTGCAAAATGGTACATGACACAAAAATTTGAATGAAAATCCTTTTTTGTCAAATACAAAATTTTAAATTTTTTGTGCTTTAAAAGTTTTAAAGGTCACAGCTGAATAACAAAGTCCACCATCCTCTCTTAAATCATCTTAAAATCCTGTCTCTAAAGTACGAAGTCAAAACCTTTTTACATTTTTTTTGCTGTTTTTGCATCAGAAATCATATATTTAACTTTAATGAAAACTTAATAATTCTCCTCTTTGTCTTGTTTTGCAACCAAAATATTTGAAACATTTCTGTCTGTTTTGCAGGGTTTGGTTAATTTGTGTGAATGCAACGATCTCACGCTCCCAGCAGAAAAGGGTTTAAAAAGTAGTCAAAAGTCTCGCTGCACCCCCTCAAAGCAGCTCCAAAGAAAATAGCTCAAAAGTCAGTTTTAAGAGGGCTTTTTTACTGTAATCCTGTTGTATTCAGACCAAAGCATTTCACAGACATTTCATTAAGACCTCAAGAAATTGCATCAACTTGTGAAAAAAAAAATAGGGGAGGTCTTATGTCTCCTTTAAGAGAAGAGTTTGCTCAGCTGGTTAAGGCAGCAATGGCATGAAAGTAAATGTTTAAACGATGTGAAATGAAAAATTGCTGCGTGTGGGAGCAGAGCAGACAAGCGTAAAAAGCTGCGCTGTCAAGTGTAATATTAAGGCGTGAAGCAGACAACCTTGACAACTTCTGAAATAAAATTTAATATGAGCTGAGACGCACATGCAGGAGTTAAATTACTGCAAGTGTCAAGAGCGGGCGTCGAAGACACAACGCGACAACGAGTGTGAAACAGTTGACACAACAAACGAGCGTCTCCTTCAGGTTAAAGGCGGTGATGTGAGGAGGGTGGACATTAAAAGGATGCAGCCATGTGAGTGTAGCGAAGGAGGGGACATTGATCCCGCTCTTTGAATTATTTAGGCGCAATGTATTTTTCCCTTTTGCCTCGTCTGTATAATTTATCCGTCTTTCCTTCATCCCTTCAAGCGTCCCGCAGGGAGAACGTGTGCACCTTCCCCTTCATTAGCAAACAGTATGGGACCAGATTTGACTTCTTCAAAGAGAAATAGCTGCTCAAGGTCCTTTGATCCTTTTCTTGGCCTCCTTGGCCTATAAGATAGTAGGTCAGCCGGCATTTTTATGCGCCTAATGCACATAAAGACATCTTATTTTCTGGTGCTATGACAAGACACAGACTCTAAGCCAGCAGCACAAACAACCAATCATTTGTCTGGCAGTGACCTTGATCTCTACACACGCTTCTCATGCTGCAGAGCTTGTGAAATTCCTCTTATCTAATGTTTACTCCTGCATAAGCAAAGAACCAGCCCACCAAAGTCCTACTGACAGTACTTCATGTTGTGATGACTTTCACAGCGCCGCATCAGAGGCTAAAGGTCAAAGAGAAACAACCAGCTCTGACCCACATGCACTTTGTCTAAAGGCGGAGATGAACAGACAAAGAGCACAGGCAGACGCTCTCGAATGCTAATCAGCTGGTATTGTGCGGGTCCCCCTCATATGGCCACAAACGCAGAATATAAACGAGTTTAGAGGAGGAGAAGCGCCAATTAGCAGCTTTGGCTGAATAGGGAGCAGGGAGAGGAAACATTTAGGTCAGATCAACCCCACGCAGGTTAACTCACCGGGTGTAGATGCCGTTTTTGCGGCAGAAGGAGTTCTTCCCAGAAAGGCGCCGGTTGTTAAGCTCCAGGGCTGGGAAACGTCCCTCATCTAGACGCACCATTTCTCCATGGGTCAGTGGAAGAGCGGTGCAGTTGGAGTGGTTTCCTGGACAGGAGAACAACAACGTGTCTGTTGTAGAATTCAGAATAAATTTTAAGTTTCAAGCTCAAAAACAGAGTAAAAAAATCAGTTCTTAAACAGTGTAAATAATACATGCAGTCAGTCTTAAAGACAGGTTTAATAACAGGAAAGAAGAATTATTCTCTCTCTCTTTTTTTTAACCCATTTCCTTTTTTTATTTTTGAAAATTCCCTGGTGCCACACTATGACAGCTCCACTGAAAACTCCTTTAAACTTCCTCTCTTTTCTGTCTCGCCACCGCTTCATTTCTACTACAAACTCGATGCTGCTAAATGACAAGAATATGCCAAGAAATTAGGCCCGTATTCATAATATTATTACTGACGGGCCATTACTAATTAACAATACTGATAAAAAGTCGACTAACACTGATAAACGTCCTCTTATGTGAAAAATGGGTTTCTGGGAGAAGTGGTTTCCACTGGGATAATTGACAGCCTTGCACATTCACCCTTTAATACAATGGGAGTCACTTGTGCTGTAGTTATATAATTACCCTGAATCTAATTAATGACCCCAGCATTAAAAGCTTCTGCCAAGCCATTTATCCTGCTATTGATCCTCGCTGCAACTCCCGTCGGACGATAATATTTGTCTACTTCAGCTCCCTTAACAATAACCTTTACTCTCATCTTCCCCCTGTCAGCCAGGCAATGTTGGGAAATCTAGATCATTTGTTTAATTGTGTGTGCCTCCTGTAAAATGGACTCCAGATGCACAATAGTTTAAATTCTCTTCTCTATGTATTTGTACAACAAAATCTACATGACGTTTCAAGCTGCACAACTTCTGCAGTCGGGTGTTTTTCCTACCTGAGTCGGCCTTTTTGGTGTACTTTTTACTCTGGCCTCGGATGATGAGGATGAAAATAAGGAGGAGAATGAAGATGAGGCCAACCAAGGCGATGACGACCAAGAACCACCACTCCTCGTAGAATGGAGACACTTTCTGAGCTGAAAACGCAAAAAAATCAACACTTTTAATGTTAAAAACGTTCTAAAATCAGAACAATTTGTGAAGGATTTTTACTTTAAAGTACAATTAACCTGATATGGAGGGGGAGGGGGCGCTAGGGGACCCGTAGCCGTAGTCGTTGACAGCAATTACACGAAAGTCATAGGTGACCCCTTCTCGTAGCATGTCCAGATTAAGTGTGTAGGATGTCACTTCTTTGGGAATGTCTTTAACGAGAATATCCCACAATCCTTCGTCTGTGAGGACAAAATGAGAAAATGTCCACATAAAAAGGCTGGATATTGGACAGAAAACTCGAGGTGCGGAAACGCGAGAACTCACCAGAAGGTCTGGCCTCAATCACGTATCTCGTAATGGGTGCACGGCCTTGATCCCCGCTCGTCCAGTGGAGGGTGAGGGCAGCGCCATGTCGCGAAATAAAGGGCTCTCCAGGAGGGCCTGGGGCTCCTGAAGAGACAGAAATAGTGAAAAGATGTTTAAAAAATGTGTCATAAAAGCCTCCAATGTGACATAAATGAGTAAAATCAGCATATCGGCTTCGCGGGACCGTACCTTCTCCAGGCCCGGTGGTGATGTTGGCCTCAATCTCAGGGCCGTAAGTGAGCGTTTTCGCCCGAATGCGAAAGTTATAAGTGACGCCATCAGCCAGGTCTTTGATCTTCATCCACAAAGGAGCGCTGCCCTTCACATCTACAGTCACTATCTTACTGACACCTGGAGTGCGAGGAGAGGAGTCTGTACAAGAAACACTAAGACTCTAGATACTGCTTTCTACAAATGACAGAAAGCCATGCTTTGTGCACAAAAGCAGAAATAGTAACACACAAAATCAAACAAGCAACCAGAGGAACGAGAAGGCAGAAACATTTTGTGCTACTAGTAGCGTTTTAGCTGTTAGGACAGGAATGAACCAGCTGATATTTATGTGTTCATTTGCTTCGAGTCTGTTAGCTCAGGGACCTCAGCAGCCCCAGTTCAGCATTCCTCATCTGCTCCCAATTTCTAGACAATCTGGTCAAGGCAGCAACACTTAGCCCACTATTAACCATGTTCCTCTCAGTGAGAGTGGAAGCTGTGCAAAGTCTCACCAGAGCATTCTGGCATAATTTATCAGCCTTGCCGTATATGTTACTGCAGGGCCTGTGCCCATCTGTAACAAATTACAACACAAGCTTAAGCAGCATGAGTTAAAAAAAGAATATGGTGAAGAGGTTGGAGGCTGTAAATCACTGCCTGAGAAATGTCAAGAAGGTGGAGAGATGTTAGGCTGCAGGCAGAGTGTCTCACCGTCCACTGGAGTGCAGGGCTCGTAAACCAGGCGGTAGCCCTCGATGATACCGTTGGCCTGCTTGGGCTCTCCCCAGGACACGTTGACCGAAGTGGTGGTCAGTTCACTGAAGTGGATGTAGCCGGGAGCACTTGGCGCTTTTAGGGAAGAAAACAAAGGGAGATGTGATGACAGCTGGACTTCTCACATACAGAACACTGTAAGAGCAGCACAGATACTTGGAAAATGGCCAAGTATTGACATACGCTAGAAAAACTCCAATATAGTGGTGTGAAAAAGCATCTGCCTCCTTATAGATTTCACTTAAAAGTTTCAGAACAGCAAACATATGTTTAAGAAATGACTTGATCTGTTGTCAAATCGTGAATTAACTGTGATTAAACACGTTTGTTTTAAAGTTTCATTAGCCACATTCAGGTCTGATTACTGCCAGACCTGTAGGATTAGGAAAACACTTCAATAAAGCTTGTTTTATAACATAAAGTAGGCTAAAAGATCTCAAAAAGCAACATATCCTGACTCAAAGAACCCAGAACATCTAAAGCTGTGGTTCTCAACTGGTACTCAACATCCCAAATTGAGAAAAAATCTTAACTTTTTGAATGTATTTAAAGACATGATGGTGTAGTTTAATGTCACAGTATTCCAACACAAAAAAAGACATGAATAATAATAAACTTAAATGATTCAAGTGGTGGCTCTAGAGAGGAAAACATTCCTCGTTACCTCCAATTAGCTGCATTTTAATTTAAAACCAAAACTCTTCAAATAATTAAATTCAGCTTTTTTACAAATTTCAGGCACAAACATGAAATAAAAATCAAACCACTGAGAAATAGATTCAAAAAGACTCTAAATATGTAGCTTTAGGTGGGAACCAATGCATTGAATATAACTACACTCTATTAAAACTATTCAGTCACTCATTCCTCATCGCTGATGAGTTAAAGAGGAGGAGGTGTGGATGTAGACAAAAAAGCAGGGAAGATCTGTAAGTAAAATGCTATGTATGTTGCATTGTTAATTTCTCATTATCATAGTAAAACAAACATTTTTTTCTCTTTAAAAACGTAACCTGTTTAAATAAACAAAACAAAAAAAAAGCATATGTGTTTGGAAAACTTATATATGCACAAGTTTGCAGAATCACTTTGTGACCTTCAAGAAGAGCTGTGTGAATTCTGTCTGCTGACCCAACTCTGTGTCAGGATTTAGCCACAACTCTGCATAAAAAACAAAACAAAACTCACAAAAGCTTTGTGTTGGCTAACTTCCCAGTATTCTGTTGTGCAAAGAGCCAAAATTCCTGCCTGTGTTTTAAGTTCTCAGCACTTTGTACCCTTCACCAATGTCATAGCCTTCAAGGGAGCCGGAAAGAATAGATATTTATTCTGTAAACCATTTTTGTGCTAAAGCCACAGAGGAGAAACTCTCAGTAGCTCTTGAACACAGACTGAGGCCAAAAACACTCATCCATATTCGTCCCTCGCACTTTGTGTTTCCTTGCACCCCTATAGCTCGACCTGAGGGAGGCGCCAAACTGTTCTCTCATGCCATACCTCAAGGGATGAAGCTAAATATTTTAAAAAATGAAGAAAAAGACATTGCTGAACACAACATCAGTTTGCAATCCCACAGTAACTCAAGATCAGTTGTTCTTTTGGTGGATACTTTCTGTGACCAAATTTACTCATCTCAATCACTATTCGTGAATAATACAAGAAAGTATCTGAGTAGATAAAAAAGGAGGCAGACTGTGCAAAGTTAGCAAGGGATTAAAGAAGTGTGAATGCCCGTGGCCTTTTTGAAGTATCTTATCCACATCTGGATTCTGCACCTGCTTGCTGAGTGCGCCCTCTGGTGGGCAGGGAGCGGGGCCCATCCCCTGCAGCATTGAAGGCTGCCACGCTGATCATGTAGGTGGTGTAGCCTGTCAGGTTTTTAAGCTTCACTCCGAGCTCTGGCAGGAACAGAGTTCGCACACGCTCGGTCTCGTTTTGGAGCTGAAACTCCCAGAAGTAGATCTGTAAACAGAGAAAAAAAAAAAGGAAAGCTTGGTGTAGAATTATTATTTTTTTAATCTACAAATATGAAGAAGGTGCAAAATACCTTGTATCCCTGTATGTCTCCATTCTGAGCATCCAGAGGAGGAGGGTCCCACGTAACGTCCAGCTGAGTGGCTGTTGAAGACTGGAGCACCACGTTTTGAGGAGGGGCTGTTGGGACTATTCGAATAAAAAAAACCCTACTGTATTATGTTAAACACTTTAGAAATGAAGGCTAACACACATGAAAAAGTTACACACCTGCCTCTCCGACAAACACTTCCTGTGGGGTGCTGCTTGGACCCTCCCCCACGGCGTTATACACACTAAGCCGGATCTCATATCGCTTGTGTTTACTCAAATCTGCACGGAAAGAATGCATTGCATTGGATAAGTTAAGATAAAAAAGTGATATTCAGAAATGACACACATTCAAAAAGATGCCCATGGCAAGGCAACATCACACGCTGAACCAAAAAAAAGAAAAATACACAGAGGGTTAGAACAAAACTGCAAACTGATGAAAAGGCTGGGTCGATGTGGGAACACGTGGGAAGATTTGTCAGTGATTAAAAAGAAGGAAAGCATGGCGGAAAAAAATGACAGGGCAGCTTGGAGAGATTAAAGTCATATTCACACAATGAGAATATGCAGTGGCTGCTCTGTGGCTGCAGCTGAGTGGGAGGCTGGCGCTCAGCACACTGTGGCTGTAAAACATTATACAAAAGCCCAACTTTGTGGAGATAAAACATCTAAAACAACATGCAAACAGATGGAGAATGATAGAAAAAGAAGCATGAAGCAAAAATATGCACGACTTACTGTCCAACTCGTATTGGGTTAAAGAAGATTCACTCAAGTTTCTGATGCTGTATGGAGCTGCAAAGATAGAGAGTTTATAGGATTAAAACTGTTGTCATAGTTATGTAAATCAGTAAAAAGTGCAGAAATGTACAACAAACAAGTGAAATAATACTGCCCAAAATGCCAAAAGTTGAGTAAAAATGCCTACATTTGATGTATAATTAGAATAAATAGAGCCAATTTGAAAAGAAATGGTAAAGCTACTGTCAGTGGCTCATTAGAGTCACCATAGTAACCACACACCAATGCTTCTCACTATCGTAGCACACTTACTGTAATATGAAGCAGACAAACTGAAATGTAAGCATCAGACAAACAGCTGCTGTACAAAAATTGTATGTTGTTTTGGAAAAATGTTGATCTCTGAGCAACAAAAGACTCTGTGATCTCAAATGTGTATTTTTTAAGCTTATATAGTGTTCCATGAAGGATATATGACAAGTGAAAAAGACCCTTTATCTCCTGATTTTAAGAAAACATTTTGAGTTAAAGCAGCTATCTGGAGCATTTTTTCTATGTATCAAAGTTTTCTAAATGTTTTAAATGATATTTCAGGTCTAAACTATGATAGAGTTCGACAACATGCCATTCTGATGAAGGCCCTCCTTCCTCCTATAGACCTCTTTGCATTTTTTCTGGCAGCCGAACTTTCTTAGCCAATAAAATTCAAATTTCTGCATTGTCGGCTTTCTGTCAACATGCACTCGCTTCAAGCAAACCTGTAGCAGTAGGGGGCGCTCTCTTACAGGATGCTCCATGTGTTTCTCTGTTTACCTCTCAGCCATTCATGGAGGAGACAGAGCTAATTTCTACTAAAAACTTATGCATTCCCCAGCTAATGACAGATTTATTTTTATTTTTAAACCTTTCACCTCACAGAATGGCAAGGCTTGCCAAGGATATGCGTTTATTTTGGTCAAGAAGTTCATCCAGGGCCAAGTCATTTCTGTATTCAGCTTCAGAGTACCGCAGCAGCTCACTGCTAACAGAGCTAAGTATCAGAAGCAGCAGGGACAGAGAGGGTTCATCAGAGCCTGGTACAGTGTCGGAATGTGATTTGTAAACTGTGAGTGATTAAACCTACAGTTTGAGAGGCACAGTTTATAGCAACGTAATGCGCCGTGTGCACACGACCGCACGCGCGTGTCGAGGTGTTTTGCAGTAGGACGTCAGATTCAAAAACTGCTCTCTTGATGAAATAATCCACAATGCAGCTTTAAAATTTAACTGACGTGTATTGAAGCTTGGGTGTGCATTTTGATGGCGATCTGAGTAAAACCTACAGGTCCTACAGCAGTGAGAGACAGCGGGCGAAACAAGACTAACACCTTTTGATGTATGCTTTGTGTTTTTACTAAAAAAAATTGTGGGAGTGAATAGAGTACGTTTGCAAAACATTAGAACATTTTAGAAAATTCAAAGGTTAGAGTGTGTGACATCATCAACTGTCAGTGGAGAATTCTGTGTAAAAATAAAAAAAAAATCATAAATATAAATTTAATTTAAATTGTCATTTTGAAAAGAAACGGCCATAAAAATGACCAAAATGCAAGTTTAGTATGGTTCCTGTGACCTGTTCTACTGTGAAGTATTCCTGACCTATAGAGCTCCAAAGGCAGCTGTTTTGCCAGAATCCCATTGTTTTATATGGGGAAGATGTACCACTACCGAAAGTCAAAGCACAACATTCACAATTAAACTGAATGTGTCAGTGTTTTTTCAGTGGCAGAAGTGCAAACTAGCTCACAATAACAATGCGTGGAAGAAAACTGTGAAAGATTAGACTCACCAGTGAAATCCGCCCAGTTTGCAGAGGGACTGTTTACAGTTCGGACAGAGAAGCTGCGAAGTCTGTCATAGTGTAGCTCCCGGTACCGGACCCTGAACCCCAACAAAACTCCATTTATGTGATCCTCAGAAGGAGGCTACAAAGAGATGAGCTCAGTCAACTATTTGTTGTCAATAAATTCAACTTTTTTATTCACACAAACAGCCGAGTCTCTCAGCGGCGTACCTGCCAACGAACCAGTACGGACGTGGTGGTGTGAGGAGTAACAGACAGTATAGTCGGGGCTTTGTCTGGAGCTGAAGATTAAAATAAAAATGTTAGCATACAAACACAACCGCTGTAGAAACTGATATATAATTCAAACAGCCTGGTGGAGAACAGCTTGAGAGCAAACTGTAAAGCTTTCAGACAGAAAGTCAAAGCATGAATGTAGAAGAGTGTTCATACTGTCATAAAAGGCTCCTGTGAAAGAAAAGAGAAGATTTGTGTTAGAGTCCCACCATCCTGTAGCGTAGTGATGGCCTCACTCTCCTCACTGTATTCACTGTCTCCAATGTCGTTGGTGGCTTTGACACGGAACTGGTAGGAGGTGAAGGGCTTCAACCTATAAAGAAACACACTGATTAATTCCTTTAGTTTTGTGTGTGAGCACTAAAGGGTAAAATAAAGAATAAAGCCCACCTGTCCACTATGTAGGAGTTTGTCTCGTGGCTGACGGATGCAGAGTGGACCGTCCAGTTGCTGTCGGGCAGCTCTCTGTACTGAACCGTGTAGTAACGAACCGGCGACAGGCCGTCGCTGCCCGGTTCCCATGACAACAGCACTCTGCGAGCCTGGACTTCTTCTTGAGGCACCGTGGGACGGCTCGTGGGTTGGGGTCGAGCTGAAGGACACGCAAACACACACTAGTCCCTTTCAAGTTGACTATTGGAAGGTGGATGATTTAAATAAGGCAACATTTTGCACTCACCTCTCTTTTCTGTTGTGACCACCAGAGCCTCGGCAGCCTCGCCCCAACCTTTTCGCGTTTGAGCGGTGAGGCGGAATACATAAACGGTTTCTGGTTTCAGTCCAGTGGCCGTGTACTGTCGCGCGCTGGGGCTCAACACGTCTACGGTGGCCGCGTTGCTGCTCGAGGAGTTTCTTCTGTATGTGATCTGATAGGCTGAGGATCAAATCAGTAACATTTCAGATTAGTTCTTTTGTCTTTCTCCTAATCCCCACTGCCTCGCCTTGATCTGAGAGTGTAATCTCACCCAGTATAATGCCATTGGGCTGCGCAGGAGGTTGCCAGATGAGCCTGACTGATGTGGTTCTGACTTCTGGGAACAGGATGCCGACAGGCGGGCCCGGTACTGTCACATTAAAAAAGACAAGAATGAACACTTGAGACTCACCAAGGACAAGACCACAATTTGGACCAAATTATCAATTAAAATTAAAAAAGGAAATAATGCAACATTTTTCTTCGTGCAAGAAATAATCAAACCTAGCATTCGAAGTATGTGTGGAAATCTTAAACCACATTACGAAGAACTAAATAAAAGTCAAGGAGGAAATATTTTGCAGCATTTCTTAATGATGGCGCGTGGTTTGTAAAATTAATATCTACCATCATCCAGGGTCCTCTCTAGAATGGGAGGCGAGCTGCTCCTCCCGTCTCCTATCCGAGTGAAGGCCAGAACCTGGATCTCGTAGAGGACGTACTTCCCCAGAGTGCTTAGCTGGACACTGTGAGTGTTGTTGCCCTCTACTGCCCAGAAGTTAGGTGCTGTGTCTGAGTCCTTCTCCTTATACACAACCTGAAAGATTCAAAGGATTTAACACAAATGTAGGGGACTGAGTTTATAGTTAAGTCTTTAGAGCTGTGACCTTATAGCCGAGGATGAGTCCATTCCGATCCGCCTCTTGGACTTCCCCCCAACGCACGAGGATGCTGCTGGACGTGGTGGCGAATGCTGACACATTGGTTGGACCACTGGAAGGAACTGCAGCAGGACATGAATACGTTTAGCAAAAAACGTAATCGATTTGTGTCGCGTAACCTGTTTTCATCCTCACCAGACTCCCTGGTCCTGCCGTGGACTGCCTGGCTCCAAGGTCCAGACCCAATGCCATTGACAGCTTGAACTCTGACCTCGTACTCCGTCCACTCTTCCAAATCTTCTATGGTGAACTCCCTCTCCAGCCGGTCCATGATGACGTGGGAAAGAACGCCGCCTTTGGATCCAGCTTTTGAGTACTGGATGCGGTAGCCAACGAGATCTGGATTGCCATTGTACTCCCACTCTGGAAGAGGCTGAGAGTGTTTTTTTTTTCTATTTTATTCCACTCATTCAGATAAAATCCACATAAATTATAATATTCTAGTGTGAGTGCATAATGAAGTAATGAGAAGCTGCACTTTACAGACATTTAACAACAGATAACAGGCAGCGACAGAAGCAGTTAGCGGGTTAGTAAGTGGGTTTTAATGTTAAACTGTGCTAACAGAACATTGTGAGGAAGTTTACTCAAGTATATTGAGCATATTTTCATTTAAACGCTCGTGTTCTTCAAATTAATGTGGGACTAGTTCACTTTAGGGCCTCGGTGCCGCAAAAAAAAGGCCCCCATTTTTTAATATCTAGCTTTAAGACAGCCACAATCATTGAGCTATGTCATCAATCTGTAGAGCAATATTGCACCGCTGACACCCTTCTGTTTTTAAATCCAGGTATATCCTCTCTTTTTAATCTTGCGAGGTCTGCAGTGATATGACAAGCCTCTGTGACTCACCTCTTAGGCGCTGCTGCGGTAATGATAAAAGACAGATGTGGCAACGACAACATGGACAAACGCTGATGCAGGAAGCAGCAGCACCAAGGACACTGCGTGTCCAGCTTTTCAAACCATCATCGGTACTATTGCATGTTCATTTATTATATTAAAAAAGCCCCAAGTGTAGGAGAGCAAATTTTAAAAAAGAGCTGAAAAAGTCACTGAATGTCAGACTTTATAACACCTAATCACTTACATCAACTTTTAACAAAGACAATCTCACAACTCAAGGACATTTTGCCAATTCCTTTTTCTTCCATCATCACTCAAATGAATGTACACAAGAGGGGCATTAAAAGAAAAATAAGTCATTTAATACAGCTTATCTGAATGCAAAGAAGTCTTCATCTCATAAATCAGAAAGAAAAGTCCATCAGAATCCAATTTAACTCAGCTGGCTTCATGCTGTCAGTATCAGGACCAGTATGTGATGTAGGGTGATGTCTTACCACCCAGCGAAGCCACAGGCTGGTCTCACTGGCTGTGCGCAGGGTAACGTTGGCGGGGGAGATGTCCGGAGGGGCCTGGAGGGTCTGGATCTTCCTGGAGGGCTGACTGGGAGGACTGGTGCCCACAATGTTTACCTGACGCATCCTAAACCTGAGACAAAAGAAATCTTCTGATAGCATCTAAAGCTGGAATTTGAATCAGGGCGTTCTGGTGATGTGAGAAAGATTAGACTGTTTGGGTTTGATAAGATGGGAGTTTTAATAGTGCCCAAAAGGAAAGCTGGAAATACAGGATCTATTTCTGGGAACAGGTTAGTAAACACGTTTAGAAACAAATCATTAGACATCAAGATCCAATCCGAGTTATTTAAGATTAAATGTGTGTGTCGATAAATCTCAATCTGATTCTTACATTATTGTCTTAGCCTTGCAGAATAACTGCTATCAGTACATTAAAGTAAATAATGCCTAAGCATGTTAGTTCCTGTAGAGGATCACAGTGTAGGGAGACAGTTAATACATGGATCATAGTGTTTGTCTTGTTATTCCTGCTAAGAAATGCCTTAATATCCCCAGTCTATTTTATAAATATAGTTTTAAACAGATTTTGAACGCTATTAATTAATCTCTAATCAGTATTCGTTACCATGGTGAACAGTAGTCACACTCATTCAGGATCCATAAACTAATAAAATTCAACAACAGCAGGTTATTTTGTCTTAAAAAATGGATTGAAATCAAAACTAAGTCAGAGATTTTAAGCATGGAGATCATATCAGGACATCCCCATTAAATAATAGCCAGTTCCTTATGAGTGACGTGTGCAACAAGCTTGAGTAGTGTCTAGTATTCTCACCTGTAGAAAGTGTAAGGGTTGAGTTCAAGGACCTCCAGTGATCTGGCATCAGGTTCATTAGCCAGCTCCTGGACCATTATCCACTCCTCATTCTCTCCAATTATACCAATCTGAAATGCACAGGAAACTAGGTTACATAAGCATCTAATTAAAGGAACAAATAAGCTAATTAAACCCGTGCACCGATATTAAGACAGAACAACTTCAATAAAAACAGTTACACATCCACTATGTTAATTAGAAGTGACTCGTCTTACCTGAGCTTCAACCTGCCAACGAGAAATTGATGTTTTCCCATCATAACCAGGTTTGAACTGCAGGTTGACAGAACGTGGGCCGATGTTAGAAATAGCTAAATTAGTGGGGGGACCAGGCAACTCTGTAAAAGACAATAAAGAAGAAAAAAACCATATGAGCCATCATTGATTTTAGGATTTGCTGAGCATTAATCTTTTAAGACACAGTAAAAAGAAATCGATGGCGCTGACCTGGTGGTACACCTGAAGAGATGGTGGATGAGGAGAGCTGGCCCTGACCTTTAGAGGTCATGGCCGCCACCTGAATGGTGTAAGTAGTGAGGGCGGTGAGTCCTGTTACCCTGTAGTCCTGAGTCAGGTTGGGTAAATAATGGGTCACCCTGGTGTTGGTTCTGTTGAACTCCTCCCAGGAGATCCGATAACCTGAAAAAGGTGATGAATTCCACAAAGCGGCGTTCACAATAAGCGCTGTCGTGTTATTTTAAAAATTTGAGCTGATGTTGCAAAGGTATTGTGGCTACCTGTGAGAAGACCGTTTTTCTCCTGTGGCTCTTTCCAGCTGACTTTTAGAGAGGTGTCCAGGATGTCAGTGAAACTGAGGTGTCCCACTGCACCAGGAGCTAGAAAATATTTAAAACGGGCAGTCAGGGAACAGAACAAGAGCTTATTTTTATGATCATCTATACATTAAGTATTAAATCTCCTACGTACTATCCTCGTGGGTGCGTACGCGCTGAGGCGGACTGCGGGGCCCGTCTCCAGGTGTAGTGAAGCACAACACCGAACTGTAGTAGTCTGTGAACTTTTTCAGGCCAGAGATGTAACCGACATGGACGCTGTCCTGAAAGTTGGGGCGAACGGTAACCACGGTGACCTCGCTTAGACGACTGGGTTCCCACGCCAAGAGCTGAGTGATAATAAAGATGATGCAAATGATTTTAGGGCATATAAAACTGATATAATATGCAAAAAATAAGGCAACAAGCATTTCAGCTCAGCCAGCTTGAGAATAATTGGGTGGCTGCTCCTAATCAGACCGAGGCAATAGATTGCCCTCCTGCCTCTGACCACTAGAGAGCACCAGTTGACAGAATGGATCTGCTCACCTTATATCCCTGGTTGATTCCATTGATAAACTGAGGACTTGGGGCAGTCCAGGTAAAACGCACGGTGGTGGAGTTGACAGCCTCAGCTTGTACATTTCCCGGAGGCACTGTGGGCACTGATCCAAAGAATGGAGAAAAAAAACAAGAGGTTCAGGGAGAGAGAGGGATTAAAGAAGAAAAGAGGGAGGGCGAACAAGGAGGAGGAGAGAGGAAAAAGAGGAATAGTAATGAGACAAAAAAAGAGAAAACCTGAGATCTACAGGAGACATTTTTAGACCAGCTTCATACAGAGCGTGAGAATCAGGCTGAAGGAACTTGTATTTGGGCTCATTTGGGGAGGTAGGAACACGCCAGTCAAACAGGGTGTGAGAGCAGTTGCCTCAGGCAGCTTCCAGGTAAACCCTGCAGCAGTTTGTTTGAAGTGAGCATGCCAATCTGATGTAACAACGGAAAACAGTTAGGGAGTTGCACATTAACGAAGCTGATGGGACCGTATTGGTCCTGATGTCCCCGCGGTACCTTCAAACCTCCCAGAATGCACAAACAAATCCAACACGATCTGCTCCTGATGGAGAGTCGTCGGTGACAGAGAAATCTAATTAATGAGAGCTACGCTAAACAGCACTGTATTCATCTTATTCATGATCACAACCTGGATGCCGAAAGCACTTTTTGATGGAGATGAAATGGAAATAAAATGTTGATGTTTGCCATAACTCCCATAAATCAGAGAGTTGCCAAAACAAACGCAGAAATCTCGTGTTTCTTCAGAAATGTGGCATCTGAAAATGCAGCCGGCTCTGATTTGAATCGTTAACTGACTAATTAATCAGGCGTCACGCGAAGAGTGCTGAAGTTTTCCCAGGTTTTTAAAATAATCATAATAATTCATGCCAGACAGGATCCATATTTTTCTGAAGCATGCAAAGTATTTTGTAATCATTTAGCCCTGAGAGACTGACAGAAATACACGCCATTCCTTCTCAAATAATTACAGACGGCGCAGATTGAACAAATTAAATATTCCTGAGACGTCACATCTAGACTCACGATTGTGAAAAGAATAACAAATCCATGCTGTTTATTTTGTGAAGTGTCGAGTTGAGATCTACTGACTTCATGTAAGAAATCGTTCAGGCAATGCAACATTTTCCACTTTTTGCCTCCATTTCAAATCAGTGCACATTTTTTTTAGGCTTTTGCAAGATCAAATGTCACATATTAAGCTCAAATGTGTGCAAATGACTAAAAACATACTGAAAGATCCAATAAAATCAAAACTGACTCCTGAATCTGCCAGCTGGATATTTGTATCCAAGCAGAAATTGGAACAGCATAGGAGGGTTTATTTATTTATTCCTGCTTTTTATGGGAACTCGTGAGAGCGTTTAGTGAGACTGGTGCATGGTTCTCTCCTCATAAACTGGATTTAACATGACAGGAGCTCAGAGTTGTGAATGTTTATGCAATATTTTCTGCGTGCAACATGGTAAAGATAGTTGCAGCCTCTTTAAACTACAATCAGACATGAGCTGACTGCGTCGTGTGCTGTTCTAAAACACAAAATTCATTTTAAAACGCTTTCCCTTTGGAAAACAAAGATTTCTGTGATGTAAAATAACAGCAACGTTGATCCTCTGTGTGAAGAGGGACTCCAGGAAGCCGCGGTGTGTGAATCAGAAGGCATGACGGTAGCACAGAGTGTAGAATTCATGTTCTAATTACAACACTCAGCGTGAGCAAAGTGGAGAGAAGTCATCCGCAACAGATTTCCTACAAAGAAAAGGCTGAGATTTGTCTCATAAGTGACACTTTGTCATCATTTATATTCAGGATTAATTAAATCTAAATTAAAGGCCAACACAAGGTTTTATGTGCTCAAAAGAAACATTTTTTAAGACAAAAGCTATTTATACTGTATTGCATGTTTGCAAAACATATGTTGGTAAATTAGAGCATTACAGTAATTTTTGTAGAACTACTATTGTTCTGTATTGGTGCAAATGAAACTCAGCAGAGTGAATTTCAAAATAAAGTCCAAATATTTGTTATATAATTAATTATACGAGAAGGAAATCAAAGGAGCGATGACTTTAAATCATTCTAAAGACACGAAACAAAGAAAAATGCCTAAAAGTCTGAAATCTAAAAAGAAAATAAGGAAAGTTTTGACAGACAGTGTTGCAGCATCTATTAAGACAATTAACAACCCAGACTTAAAAAAAGAAGTGCTACAATGAATGTTTTTACAACCCTGCAAGATATCTGTGAACGTCTAAGACAGGAAGTGTAAATCGGATGCAGTTTTAACAAAGTGTTAAAAAAAAGTACAGACAAAAGAAATACCCGGTTTGTTTATTTAAAACTGAATATTACAATAAACCCTGTCATCATTTTAAATGCTGTAGACTTATAGACCACCTTTACACCTAGTGAATAGACTATGTAAATGAGAATAACCATTTACTTAATCAAACCTTCCACTGGGCTAGAATCCCACTGGGCTTTTGACTGTTGGTGACTAATTACGAACAAGATTTAGATTTGAATCGCAGGGTCTCACCTTCATTTCACAGGGATTTTAAACATGTATAAGAGCTAGTAGAGCAAGTTTCCTCTAAAAAAAGCCACAAACTCATTGCAAACATCTGGCACCCCTTCTCAGTTTAGTTTCCACGGGTCGGGAAGTGCAAAAAAGAAGTGAGAAAAGTTTGAGAGGCTTTTGCAACCAAAATGAAAGTAAAATTAGGGAGAAGGACAAACAAAATGAAACATAATTGGGACCAACCTGCAACAAATTTCATGCAACTGACATATAAACTTGACAAAAACACACATTTTCTTGTTTTGCTCCAAGTTTATGAAACTTGTATTACTGGATCTGTTTGATTGTATCTATAGACTTGTGTATTTTTGCAGCTTTTGTGTAACCAGCTAGCCACCACTGGCTTAATGTGCAGCTTGTTGCGCTTACCTCCTTGCAGAGTCCATTCAGTGACTTTGTGGCTGTAGGTGCCCCTGCCCGCTCCGTTGTAGGCGGCTACTTCTATCTCATAGTTGGTCCAGATGATGAGGTCCTCCAGGATCAGGCTGGTCTGGTCCGGGTTAGTGATGTTTTTTATTTGACAATCGACTGGAAGCCCTGACAGGCAGTACCTGCCCCCCAGTGGGAGAAATTGAAAGGAGGGCGACACAGAAAGACAAGGACAACACAGACAGACAACAATATTAGGACACCGTTTTTCTCACATAAGAGAAGGAGGGAGAGCAGTATCGTGGGAAAAAAATAAAAGAAACCCACGAAACACAGTTATAAAAATGCTACAAAATGAGAGGTGACAACAGATGAATGGAGAGGAAGCTTTTAATTGGCACCAATTATTCTGCAGCAGCAGTGAGCAGGAATGAGGCGAAATCGAGACAAAGAAACAGAGTCGACATAGTAGTTATTATCACATCTGAATAGCACTGGCTCAAACAGGCACCAATCCTCAGAAAAAAAGGAAAAAAAAAAAACACAAAAAATAGCAGTTTGTCATCGTCTACTTACCTGATAATGTAGCCCTGGAGAGGCCCATTCTGGTGGCTCTCTGATGGCGGCTGCCACTGGATCATGATGGACTGATTGGTGCGGCCACTCGCAATGACGGTCTGAGGAGGCGCGCTGGGAGGCTCCTCAGGAAGGGTCAGCCTACAGCGAGCGGGAAAGCAAAAGAGGTAAAAGCTGAGACAAAAGCGAAGCCATGCATTAATTATTACAGATTTCTGCATATTTCCAACCCATTTCATCATACACATCAAATCACAATAAAGCCGGCCTTTTGTATTCCCTTTTTTCACACATCGAAAAGGGAACGTTGGGAAAGTGTGGTCGTGTTTTCTCCCGAAAACATGCTCTCTTTACGACTGTCCGCAGAGGGACAGCGTGCTGTGGCGAAGAAGAGATCAAAGACTCCTTGGTGAAAATGGGGAGCTGCACGATGGAGGGAAAGATAGAAAAGAACAAGAAAGAGAGATCCATGAAGACTTTCCTTTTAAGTCAATTTAAGATGACATCTTGATTTCTTCCCAACGTACCGGAGCAGCCCTCTGGAGAAGATAAAGCTGAGTGTTTAGGATCAAAGAAGTGCACCAGAGAGATGCCTCAGAAAAAAAAGTCTTGCTCTCACTCACGCACCTCCTACGGAGCTCCCTTGTTTGGAGATTCATAGAGAAATTCGGTGAATGAGTTTGTGGTGTAAAAGCTCAATGATTGGTGGCGGTTTCTTTCATTTAAAGGCCTTGAAAAGAAGCTAATGTTGACACGGGCGATCTCGAATGTGGTTACAGGTGACTCACAATAACTTTAGAACGTGTTTGGCTTTTTGAAAACGGCTGTTTGATTTTGATCTGAACCCTAACCCTGACCCACGATGTAAATGTTAAGATCTGAGTGTGTGTTGAGCTCATCCTCATGAGGTACGGCAAAAAGTACGAAGGACGAAGATAGAAGCAGGGTCAGCGCACGCATTGAGCGCAATTTTAGCTTATTCATATTTTTATTTATTATTTTTTTAAGTCCTTTTCCAAAGCTGGCTCGTCCAAAAGGAGTAAAAACCAAAAAAAAAAAAAAAAGATCTTACAGGATTTTCTACTGATGACTGAAAACGAGACAAGGAGAACGACTTGTTCCAGAGCAATAAAAGCCCGAGTGTAACGCTTTTCTCATGCACAACTCACACACTTGTATTTTGATGAAGATCAGATGATAAAGCACCCACCGATCAGTCTCTTTGCTGAACTGGCCTCTGCCCACATCGTTGACAGCGCACAGGCGGAACTGGTAGGAACGCGCCGGGATGAGACCACCAACAACAACCCCGGTGGACTCGGGCTCAATGTTGGCCAGCAGCACCGTCCATGGAGCATCTAAGATGAAGGAAGCACAGATCGAGCTCTAAATATTAAACATTCTGCATCAAAATCTCCTCCGCACAGGCAAATTGAAATTCCGTGTTATTTCAGTCTATTATTGCACAGCGTTGTTTCATTTTCCGTAATAATATTGCAGAAACCGATAGAAACAAGTCATTTATTTTGCATGCACTCCCCTCTAAATATCAGATTGCAATTCAATTATCTAAAACCCAGATCCCATCTGCATCCTCAGATTCATTTTCTTTTTAATGAGTTGTCATTTTCTCAGTTAGCCTCGGCTAAAATGAGAGATGCTTGAACAATTTACTCTCTATGGGTGAAAGCATTCCAACTTCTTTGATTTTATCTAGTAAAAAGAAGATAAGAGCATTGGATGTGAACTCAATTTGGCTCCCCTGATCATTCGTAGGGAAGAACACAAGCAAGGCAATCGAGTTATACTGATTGCAGAAGGCATGAAAGGATGCAACTGCCAATTTAAGGGAAACAATACAGACGTAATATAATAAGAGAGGTAGCAAATTAGTGCATCGGTGGAGTAAAATGCAAAAAAGACGCCTTTAAAAGTGCAATCAGGAGACAGGTTGGTAAAAACTTACTGTTTTCTGAGACCTCCAGGATGTAACGGATCAGGGGGCTGTTTCCGTCGAAGGCCTGGGCCCACGTGAGGTTGATGGCCCTCTTTTCTGTGGTACTCAGAACTGCCACTGGGTTCTCTGGAGCATGAGGGAGTTGCCTGTATGTGCACATATTTGTTTGTGTGAGAGCAGGAGCAAATAATCCAGACAAGAGAGGTGCCAAATAAGAGAATTAAACAGGCAAACGGAGAGCCTCGCATTGTAAATATTAGTGGTGTTTGATCGATTAGAGACGAGAGCAGAGATAAACCCACAACAGAGGAGAAAACATCCATCCATCATGTCCTCCTCAGAATGAAATTAGAAAAAAAAAAACCTACAGACTTTAAGATAAGACAGGGGGGTGAAACGTGAGTGAAATGAGGAGACCTGACTCGGAGGTGGGCGCTGCGGGAGTCGTTGCCACCCATGGATGTCACCCTGCAGGTGTATGTTCCGATGTCACCCGACCACGTCTGGGAGATGTGCAGAGTCCCGTCAGGATCCAAACGCAGGCGGGGCGACGTGTTCACGTCAATCACCGAGCCGCTCTTCTCCCACACATACCTGCAGGTTTGTGCAAGACGAGAGCTTGTAAGCGTGTCATGCACATACGCAAGGACAGACACACACTCTTCCACAACACTCTTTACTCCAGAGTGTTGTGACAGTAAATCCGTTTGCCTTGTGTCAGTTCATACGCCAAACACAGAAGCTGCTGACACTGATGAAAAGCCTTGTGAAGTGGATAACAAAGTGTTCTGAATCTGACACACTTCCAGAACAGAACCAATCATCCAGACGTCGCAGCCATGTCTTACACCTCACATACGATCACTCACACACACATTGGCATGCACATGCTAGAGAGCTACTGTGATTAATTGCAACTATTTGGGCTCCCTAGCTAATCTCCTCTGTGTTGCATTTAATTAAAGGCGCTGTCTGCGGTTATTACGCTGTTTACATATTCATCTGTTTACCCTGCAATCTGATCAATGTCGTAGGCCCACAGGTGACAGGCACTCTAATCGCTGGGCTCCGAAGACGACATTTCACTCCCTCGGAGACACACTCTCTCTACCGCGCACATGACTGTCTCACAAGTGAAGGAAGGACATGAATCTGAGAGTTTAGGAGGCTTTCAAAGGATTAACAATACCAAATCTCCTGTAGATATCATAAACTAATTAAATGCACAGCTAATAGTTGAGTTTATTTGCAAGACTAGAGTTGAATCAATCATAAATCAATGGAAGGAAATGAAGAACATTCCAACGCTTTTACCTCACAGTGACACTGGGATCGTGGGTCACGCCACAGGTCATAACAGCCTTGGTTCCTTTGATGACGCTCTGGTCTTGAGGTGGTTTCGTGATGCGGGTTCGCGCTGCGAAACAAAAAGCAGACGCCCTCCTTCAGAGACAACGCCTTTCAGCGGTGGATTGAACAGAGCTTATTGAGCTGGGTCTCATCTTTTTACCGTGTCTCGCTCTGAAAATGGGATACATTATTGCAGCTTTTTCAAAAGGTGTTTTGAAAAGCTGCTCAAGGACTGATAGTGTGAATTTATTCACCATGGATACTGTACATGCTTCACCTCATAAACTACAGCACGACTGTCCTGACAATGACCCCAAAAAACACCCTACAGACAGTGAAGCTGTAAATAAAGAAGTGATGGATTGAGGAGCGATTCCCTTTTCTCTCTATTTTCTTTTGTCAAAATATGTGTAAAGAGTGGACTAACTATTAAAGGGATAGTTCAGTGTTTCTGTCTTTAAACAGCTTTAAAACAAAGATGAATTCTGACCTAGTTGCTTATTTAAAACAAATCTAATCTCAAACATTTCACAGCAGTTCCTGCGAACATTATTCTGTAAATTTTGACATCATAAATCAAACATTATGGTTGTTTGAATTTGGTGTTTAAGCTCACCCCAAACCACCAGGTCAGCGGAGGCTTCGTCGATCCCCCTCGAGTTACTGGCCATGCAGGTGTAGGTGCCGGCGTCAGACAGGTGGGATGGGCTGATGAGCAGGCTGCCCGACTCCAGCAGGGTGAACCTGGGCTGCTGGACCGAGCCGCTGGCCAACACACGTTCACCTGCAGGGAAGGGTGGAAGTGATTGATGGTGTGAGAAGGAGGACAAAGGGGGGGAGGAGGTGGTGGGCCGGGGAAAAGAGTGATTAGGGCATTGGAGAAATGTCAAGGAAAACAAACAAGAGGGAAAACAGTGCAGCAAAAATAAAGAGATAAAGCTTGGCTGGAGAACATTTATATTCTGAGTCGTTTCCATAGCTCTTGTCTAAGTTTGGCAAGTAAAAATGCAGCATAACACCCCCATCCAACACACACACACACACACACACACACACACACACACACACACACACACACACACACACACACACACACACGAGCCTCATGCTGTTAGCCCACGCACCTTTCTGCCAGGTGATGGCTGGGCGCGGAGCTCCTGAGGTCTCACAATGCAGGATGACTGACATGCCATCAATCACCGCGCTGTCAGAGGGGCCGGCGGTGATGTTGGGAGCAATACCTGAGAGGGATCAGCCACACACACACACACGCACGCATACATTTGAACAAAATCAGGTGAGACAGAGGTGATAATGAGAGACATAAACAGCTTTCTCCCTAATAAAGCAGGCGGCGGTTGAGAGCTTAATAGACTTGACAAAAGGGGCAGCTGTCAGGTCTCATTGTCAACGACAGCTCGAAGACTCCAACATGGCGCCTTCATCCCCCTGCTCCTCCTGCTCGTTCTCTAATTCAAAAAAATGGGCAATAATTGCCCAAGATTCCAAGGTGACTGCAAAAAGACGTAAAGATAGAAGGCTGTCGAGGACAAGGGGAGTGGATTTAAGAATGTCAAAAAAAAAGGAGGGAAGAGAAAGGAAAATTAACGAGGGTGAATCAGAATTTGAAGTCGTTAAAGTGACATACTTGTAACAGCTAGGTAGGTGTTTGTTTGGATCTCTCCTGCAAGGTTGCGGGCGAAGCACTGAAACATCCCGGTGTCATCCGGCAGGAGGCCGTTGATCTGCAGGCTTCCTCCCACCAACACCTTGTATCTGGGGATCTTCACCGGGCTAATGGGCACTGCGTCTTTATACCACACGATGTCTGGCTGCGGTGTTCCTGCAGAGGAAGGGCGGGAGTTCCCTTTTCACCATCAACCGTCATTTTTCTTCATGCCCGTTCACTCATGCATTACCACAGACAAACACAAACCTCGTGCCTGACAAGGAATATCCACCACCTTCTCCATTTCTGCAGTGATGTGACTGGGTGGCTCTTTTATGAACAAAGGGTATTCTGTTTGAGGCAGAAAAGGCAGTCAGTGCTCCATTAGAGCCTTTTAATATCAACCAAGAGTCATGCACATTAATTCCGTCTGCACTCGCTGTCGAATTCAACAGCAGTAAAATGACTTGTGGCAGCGCTTTCCCTCTCTGAAAACTCTCTACACCAGGGTGAGCCTGCTGAGGCTGGAGTGTCAGCTGTGCTTTAATTACCAAGAACATGCAGGTAGGCCCCGGCGGTGACCGAAGGGACGCTGCTACTTCGAAGAGACGCCTCGCACTCGTAGTAGCCACTGTCGCTGACTGCAGGCAGGCTGATGACCAATCTACGTCCGAAATCTCGGATCCCTGTGTTGACTATCGCCCCGTTTTTCCTCCAAGTAATACTCATTTTAACGAGAGGTCTGGATGAGACGGGAGGCATAAAAAGAGATGAAAAGGAGAAAAAAGAAAGCAAGAGATAGACAACGTGGCGTTAATACAAAATTATATGCTGTTTCAAGGTTAAAGAGCATTGAGGGTGAAATGTGATACATCTGTCATTCTGATTAAGTCTTTGAATTGGAGATAATAGTCAGAATTCAGGGCTGGGATTGTGCGAGATAGGGAGAACAGAGCAAAGCCTTGAATCAAAGGGAAGAATAGGGGGAGAGGTACAAAACGGGAGATGTGCAAAACACTTTTCGTTCATGTTCAAACAAAAGATTTCTGGACTCATTTTAAATCACAAAATATCAGATTTTGCTGTGAGAAAGAGGTGGAGATGGTTCTTCTAATGCATGCATGTCTGTCTGTGTATATTTTCTGTACTTTTCCCCTCCAAAACCCCCCGTTTCTGTTTGAATCTTTACCTCGCATTAGCGACACACTCCATGATGGCGTCGTTTCTTCCCACTGTTACGGTGGTGTTCTTCGGGGGGATGATGATGGAGGGAGCGATCGGGTCTGCAGGTCCTCCCACATCTATTGCACACATAGAAACACACACATAAAAGTTAAAGCAATCTATAACGGCACAGTACTCTCTGATTTCGCCTCTGCATCTGTCTGATACAGCCAGCTGAGCATGACCAGATCCTCACACATAGACTGACAATCTGTCACTATCAACAGCAGGTAGCCAGCGTTCTGTAACCCAACTATTAACACCTCTGTCTTTACTTTGGATCCTCTCTCTGATCCACACAACATTTTCCTGTGCAAGGTGTTAGACCAGGTGTTAGAAGCCATTATGTAACATAATTGAGACAAACACAAAAGGCGATTAAATGCAGCACCATCACTCACTGGTTTCACGGAGCCTCCAGCCATCCATCGATTCACTGCCCTCAATCAGTGATCTCTCTCTGAATCTGATCTCATTTTCCTCCACCTCCCCGGAGGACGAGTACGGGCCTGTGAACTTGTATGTGTTTGAGTGATTGCACGTTTGCCGTGTGTGTGTGTTTGCAGGGGCTCAATTTTCAGGGCGAGCTCAGGTTAATAAGGTTCCTAATCAACTTTTTATTATTAGTAATGTTATTTTGCACCACCTCATTGTAAATCTCATCCTTTCATGGCTCCATTTTGAATCTTAACAGTGTTACGGGCAGGTTTTCCTTTACAAACACTGGCTAAATGTTGAAGCAGACCTTTTGTGGTTTATTAGTTGTCTGGTTAAGCTCCCCATTGATTTCTGTATTCTGGTCTCCAGCTCATTATTTCACAGGTAAAATACAGTTTTTTTTAATACCTGAAGGTGTGAAATTATTATTTCTTCATCCAGAAATATCCCAAATTTAATACAAAAATAATTTGAGTACAGCTGTTTTATAGTAGCAGTACAAGTTGAAGAAAATCAACATGTTATATCAGGAATAGATTGATTTTTCACCATGAAATATAGAAGCAGGCATCCAGAAATTACACATTTAACACAAAGTCTAGAGCAAAACTACATCCAAACAATATCTGTGAGCTGTTAGATGAACTTTTCTGTAGGTTCTCTTGGAACACGCTAACCAAAACGATCAATAAGTCTCATCAAAACAGGAAGGAAACAAGCTAGCATCAGCCAAACTTCCACAGAAGTAGAAGAGAAACGCGAGTTTATTGACGACTTTGTGGATTAATGTGTTGGATGAGATGTTCTGCTATGCAAGATAATACAGGATCAAACATTTAGATGAAGCATCGCCAAAATACAGCCTCAGGCAAAAGCAGGTATTTCATGCTGGAGCTGCTCAGAACAGCATCCTGAACATCATCATCATCAGTGAATCACACAGGAGATCATTAGAACAACAGTTTGACAGTGTATGAATCAAACATGCATGTTAATATTTTAGTTTTTTCAACTGAAACATCATTTATGTGCAGAATTTTATTAAAGCATCTTTGGAGCAGAAACATTTTTGCTGAATAGTTGTTGAAATTTGTCAATGTTCATAAATGTTTTATAATTTTTAAATGACTTGTTGAAACATGATTAATTCACTATATAGATGGTTAAATGTTATTGTGTTTTGAGTCATAGATGTAATATGTTGTAACGATGAAGTTGGAATAATAAGTTATGATCTAAGGAGAAGAGGTGGTATAAGCAGGGGTGCACACAATTTTTGCAAAACTCATCAGTTTGTGATCGCGGGTTGGGCAATCAGGACAGCGAAGTCGCCATTCTGCAAAGGCGCGTTTATGGAGCGACATTTGGTATGCACACGTGATATCTGGTGCACATGTGCACTGGTGGACTGGTTATATGCCCCTCTGTATATAAGTATGCACTTCCTTCCTCTCCTTTTTGGGAATGAGGCTAAAATTAAGAAGAATAAGAAAGACGCTGTTTAGTGAGATGCCTTGATTTAGTTTATTTTGTCACGTTTTTGATTTCTTTCTTTTGTGTTGTTTTCTTTTATTTCACCCTGTACAATGTTGCAACTTAGAAATACAATTCCAAACAAATCATAAAACAGGGAATTCTGGGGAAAAAAAGTATTTTCTATCTGTAACTTTTATCTGGATTGTTTTTATGAGTCTGTGTCTTATTGGATTTTGCATTAAATGTATTAAAATGTTTATTCTCATGTTAAGACAAAAGCTATTTATTTGTTGAGTCAGGAAAATCACGTTTAAGTAAAAATTTATACTAAAACTACAAGACATAATATATTTTACTGACAAAACTGGCAGCTTGGATTCACCAGCAAACATTAAATCAAAGGGATTTGTTTATCAGTTCTCAGACCTTAACAGAATCAGAATCTTTGAACTTCAAGCTTTTCACAATTAAAGCATTTAAATTAAGCCCTATTCTGACCTTCATACAACCCCAAAAAAAATCAAGAAATCAAGTCTGAGACAACAGAATTGGTGCTGCAGGCGTCTGACCCAACAACTGACACGTAAATAGATTCATTCTGTTAAACAGCGGCGAACTGAGAGGTTAGAACTATTCCATTACATCATTTCATTACAGTGGTACATGCATCATATTGAGGGTGTTGTTGACATTATTCTAATCAGACCAGTGAAGACCAATAAATCCACGCAGAAAAGCTTCTTGTCAGAACGCTGGTAGAATTGGAAAAGCAGAAATTAAACACGAAGCAATGATTTGCCTCAAGTCCAGGAGATTTATGAATAAAATCTAAATCATTGGGTCAGAAGTTATTGGCTGGAATGTAAGATTATAGTATTTGGCTGATCTAAGTCATTTCTGGAGTCTAATTAATGTTCTGGGTTTCGCTGAACGTTTGATTGGCGTTGGTTTTGAAAGAAGGAGAGATGACTGATGGAGAATCTTCCACCTAGAGCTTCAAGCAAACTCATTTTCTTAAGATTAAAAGCTCATTATAGCTTAGAAATAGATTTATATACTTTAAATGAATTATTCATTCTACTTTTGTCTTGTTTCTTGAGTGAAACAGTCCACTCTACATTTATTGATTACTGCCATGTAGATATTATTTGACAGTTTTTCCAAAAATCATTATTATTTGACTGAAAATTGCCAGTATAAAAAGTTAGCATATGATTATGATTGTTCCCTTGCAGAAACTAATTACTGTATTGCAGTTCATAAACCGCCGGTGTTGAAAATACCTCAAGTGTGTAATCATCTAATTAAATGCAAAAATTAAACAGCGCACTGACCTGCATAACAAGTTCTCGCTACTAATGTCACAGCATTGTTTACATATGTTGTTGTCCAAAAAAACAAATGTAAACCTGCATCATCTCTAGTGCATTTCACACTCTAAAGAATAAAATAAAACCCAAAACGACTGCCTACTTGAAGCCAACACCAGTGTGCTTTTTACTTGTTACACTCCGTCTCATTTGTATGCTCCCTTAAGAACGCGTTGCTCCCTTCTACTGTCTTTTTTCATGTCTTTTGTGCAGAGGATTGCTCAAATGAACAAATGCAGCTCTGAAAATCTTATTGACTTTCAGATGCAAAACACAAGCGTGTGATCTGCAAGGTCGGATTCGGCGAGATCCAGTGATATCTGGTCCCAGCAGATTGCTGTGTCATGCACGTTGAGCTCTGACTTACAAACGCGGCATTACAGATTTGAAAAGCAGATGCAGAAAGGTGTTTTCAGGAATTTGCAGGTTATGCGAGCAGCTTAAAATCTTCTTTCAACACCTAAAATCCTCATCTTATAAATCTTACCAACTTGGAAAAGCTGCAATAACAAATGGAAACAGGTGATATGTTGATTTACTATAACATAAATATTGAGCATAAATTTTAACCATAAGCTTTCACCAACTACATCTAATTACTAGGAGTCCTATGACATCACAGCTTACTCTGCCTCCCATCCAGAAAGCTCCAGCATCTTTCGCATCAAGATTATTCTCCAGCAGGCTCAGTGTTGATCGGGAGAGAGAAGCAGTGGCAGAACAGAGAGCTAACGGCTCAACACAAGCTATCAAGCTTTAAAGATGGAAAATGATTACAAATGACTTGGGTCTGAAAAAAAAGGCACTAGATTGAATTTTAGTGAGGAAGACATTGAACAAACAACTTTTATAGGTTTTTTTCAAGTAGAAACAAGACAGGGGCTTAAGCTAATACTTGCTACTACACTGTGTAACTGATAAATCAGTTTTCTTAAAAAAAATTAATAATTAAAGGAGCAGGGGGCAGGATTTGTAAAAAAAGGTAAGCATGCATGTTCAGTTTTTTAGGTTAATGGGTGATTTTAAACCAAAAAGAACGAGGCCACCCCATGCATTGTCTTCAACAGGTTGTGTTCTGCAAAATGCGCTGCAGTCCTACAGATGTGACGTGAACTGACACTGCTTACGCGTTTTCGACAGCATCAAAACCAGGAGAAAATGTACGTGGTAGGAAGCAGTAATGCACCTTAAGGTTGCGTGCCAACCGCCATAAAAGTCGAAGAAGAATAAGACAGCTTTAAATCACTAGTGTTATATGGCTGAATGAAAATGCTAATGTTGTCAACATGTTGCTTTTTTCCATAATACTGGTATATGGGCAGCGGTCTGGCAGTACATCACTGTGAAGAGTTTTGTTTTGTAGTGAGGAGTTTGTGCTCGCATCGCTCGTGAGTTTCGTTTCTTTATCCTGCCCCCTGCTCCTCTACTGAATCAAAAGGTCGTATTACAGATGTTTTTTAAATAATGCCATCATTAGTCGCTGTGCAAGCTGCTTTATTCTCATACCTGAACTGCTGTTTGTATTAAAATCTGTTATTTGACTATAAAATCCTTGTGAAAATGGGCTTTATTGGTTGACGTTTTATTATTTTTCCGAACATTCTTTTTTCATCTAACCATTCATGCCTAATTCTTCCTGTTCCAACCATCTAAACATCAAAAGCATTCAACTCAATAATGAAGTGGGTATTCTTTAAAAACTATTTAATTTATTTCAGGGTTTTTTCTGCTAAAAAACAACGGAGTTGTCTGAAAATCCTTCAAAACGTTGAACTCTTTCAAAGCTAAATACTTCTACATCCTGGCACTGAACTTTAAGCAGGTCACAATACAATATATCAGGTTGTTGTTCATTAATCTGCGTTTTGATAGTTTTGGTTTAGCATTCACAGTGTAGTTTCACAGAAAAGACTACTTCTTAAATCTAATTTGATTCTTCTAACAAAAAAAAAAGTCATGCATTAAATAAGCTGTTTAAATCATTAATCACTGAACCGTGTTCTGATGAGTCGGATCTGTTCAGCCTCTTATTGTGTTTTTTGCATGTGGATGCTATGAATTGATCTCTTCTCCATTACCAATAAAACTTGTCATGTGATTATTGGTCAAGGAGTTGCCTTTTCTCCACCTGTATTTCTTGCTTGAGTGCACATTATTTAATAGGACAGCTATAAGGGTTGTTTTTATCTCAAGGGAACGGCGGTTAGAGAGCTGCCACTGCATTTGGCTACAGTGCTGAAGGTGGATGCTAAAATACTGCAATAAATTAGTTTTAGGGCACCTGGACCAGCCCTGGTTGAGATGACAAAAGCAAAATAAGTAAGAGAAAAATGAGAGAAAGTGGGAGTATTTGTGCGACTTTGTTTAGATAAATGGTGACAGAAGGTGGGAGGAGAACGAATATTTAGCCAGAGTCGGATAATTTGACTTGTCACCAAGCTTCGAGTTTTAATTGAAGCAGCGATAACTTTTATTATTTTCTTAAAGTGAGGTCAGTCTATGAATCAGATGTGCTGTGTGGGTGTGTTTTTATCTTTAAGTAAATTGCTCAGCATCCATTTTTAGAAACCTGCTTTGTAAAGCCAAAAGTCCACTTTAAGGGTTTCTATCTAGCCAATCAGACACAATCTCCTTCACTTTACCTAATAAAAATACCCAACCTGTCACCTCAGATGACCTGATCAAGAAGGAGTAGAAAAAAGGAGGTCAGTTTTTGTGCTGCAGGTGGTTGTTGAGTCCAGACATGAAGAAAAAGCCCACCAATAGAGGGAGCTATTTCTGTTTCTATTGTTTGGAGCTGAGCCACCTGTTGTAGAGCTGCTGTGTGAAATAAATGTGTGTTAAACTGAAATAGACAAAAAATGTTTTAAATTTCATCTGCAGCAGCCTGTTGATGTCATCTGCTGGTGACACAAACAATCTGCTGGTTAGCTGTGTGTTCCACTGAGTGGGCGAGGGCGTCTGCTGCTTCAATAAGTGTGTGTGTGTGTGTGTGTTTTCTGCGTGCACTTACTCTCCACTGTGAGCGTGACCGGCTGACTGGTTTTGTTCTCCCCGTTCTTGTCGTTGACTGCTTGTGCGTAGTAACGTCCTGCATCCGGGGCGACGGTGGACAGGATGACCAGAGTGTTGTCCAGAGTGATGGCGCTGATCGGAAACAGAAAAACCATCATTATCCTACACCCCTCCATTTACTGCAGCCCAATAATACTGTAAGAGGCTCCAGAATTAGCTGCTTGTAGAAATTAGAGTTAAAATTAAACACACACACAATCAAGATTTGTATGTCAAAATAAAAACACACAAAAAAACCCCACACAGACCCACTCAGATCATTAAATGAGTGAATCCTTGTTTCTTACAATCAATAAACCCTGAGGGTAAACTGACACACAAGTATGCACATAAATTACATCCAGAGAGATATTTTTATCAGCTCCTTCTGAAACGTAACCACAGAGTCTTAAAGGCGAGCCTGAGAATTTTGTCCAATTTTGTGGAGCAGGAATTCCTTAGTCGTTTTTTATTTCTGCATAATCAAAGCTTTTTCTTTTGCACACATCTCTAGTTTGGGTTTAGCTGATGGAGGCGGTTGGTTTATTCCTGCAGAAACACAAATGAACTGGATCTGTGGCAGCACTGTGTGGCTAATCAACTTTGTTTTGCTCTTTTTCTGAGGTTTGTTTGATAGATTAAAGTCATGGTCAGAGTTTATGTTAATGCAAACTCCACAAACATTAAAGAAGTACAGACACATCAAACTGTCACCGCTATTGTTTTTATTAAAATGTGAGAAAATCTCTGACAGGAATAAAGAGCTAAATGGGAGAATTACCTGAAACTCCATTTTTTCCTGCCTACAACAGTTGTGTTCTTTGACAGCATTAGATTTCAATATTTGAAATACCTCCCAACTCCCTTTACAAACACTTCCTGTGGTTGCTGTGGCTCAACAGCCCCTGCAATGAGGGAACCCTGGTTAAGCTGATAGCTCAAGATGTTTGCGAGGGGCCTATTAAATGAAAGTCGACGCTAAGCATGCCTCCAGATTAGGCTCTTCGTATATCTGCCACCATCTGCTTGAACGGTGTGGAATAAACACTCCTGGACAATTAGGAGCTGCAGCTCTCACAGAGTCACAGACTCTTAAACAAACAGACAAACACCAATAAACACACACACACACACACACACCTGTGAATATCAATGTGGCCTGACACAAAGCAAGCAAGCGAGCGATAAATGCCGAGTGCCCTTTCAGTGCTTCTCATCATCAAGGAGCAAAGTTTCACAGCTTCCTAAGAAGTCAAATGTGTCGTTAGCCGCTCTGGAATTAGCTTCAAAAAAAGTGATTTTTAGCAACTTCTTTGAGATTATTTTTTATCTTTTAAAGATTTCGTGCAAGAAAACTCATGCACCAATTTTTACCTGGAGCAAAAACACACAACCGTGGGTAAAAGTCTTCATAACAGCTATGACATACTACAGCTGGCTGCTGAATTATAAATGAGGAGGTGGTTTCTGAGGACTCATGGACTGCCTACTTCTATTTGTCAGGATGGTAAAATTAATCTCAGGTGATTACCTTCACAGTGTCGCCTCAGGAAAATTGCATATCTGAACAGGCAGGGGTCCAACAAACAAAAATGAATCTACCACACACTGACTCACAAACTGAGAATGGCCCGTGCAGTCCTGCAGTCACCCATCGTTCCAAATGTACATCCAGACAGACGGATTTGTACCACATGCACAATTACACACATTTGACCCCAACCGGGTTGAGCTGTCACTCAATCATTTCATCAATGAAGCCTTTTGTCGAATTTTGTCTAATTGGTTCCCCTGCTGCCTGATCCATCTCTACCCTTCAATCACTCCGCCTGTAAAGTCAATAGGGGGGGATATAATAACCCGCTTTATCACTGAGAGGTGATTCAGTGATGAACACAAGGCTAGCGCCAACATTCTCATCAACTATTCTGCTAAACTTCACTCATGGCGTGAGGGGGAATAGGAGAGGAGCGGTATTGAACTTCTTTATAGAGTTCTCTGAAGTGAAAGAAATACAGAATATACCACCATCTCCTGCATGACCACGCACACACAGGTCAAGCATTTCGCTCAAACCACAGGATCCCAAATGGGGCGAACTCACATTCGGCTGCTTGAGGGAATCTTGCGGCCGTCTCTGAACCAAGTTATCTGGGGCCTCGGGAAGCTGTGTATCCGTGGAGCGTGGATGAGAGCGCCCTCGCCCTGGGAGACAGTTTGAGATCTCTCGCCCTCCACAAAACCACCCATATCTAGTAGACATGAAAAATAAATGAAAAGAGAAGAAAATGAAATATTATTCTCATAAAGTTCCACCAAAAAAACCCCCAGAAACATGCAAAGAAACCAGCACTTACACGCAACCTGCACTTCGGTGCTGCACTGCATTATAGCACCCACTCGGTTCCTCACGATGCAGCGGTAGTGACCGGCATGCGATCGGTCTAGCGAGGGGATCAGGTACCTAATGGGCGCATTAAAAAGGGAAAAAAAAACAACACGAGTGCAATTAGTCATCATCAGCATGACAAACAGAAGCATTTGTCATCTTGGTGCTTTTATCGCCCACGCCAAAGAAGCTAAATTAATTGAGATGTTTAACTGAGAAAACCTGAAACACAGTTTAAATGGCTTTCCACTTAGAAGGTAAATGCTCTAAACAACTAAGAGCACTGCTAACGTGTGGCTGGATGCGATGTCGGAGGGTAGGAAGGGAACTACAGACAGGAGAGAGTATTTTTTACACTAGCACAGCTGAGATCCTGACAGGCAGGACTCACAAAACCCCATTGTTATCCCGTATCCTCAGCCTGTTCAATCAAATCCTACAAGCACCTGTCACATGTTTCAGACAGACACCGCTCTGTCTCCTCTCCCCTGACATGCATTCATGTTAAATGGTGTGTGTGAAAAACTAGCTTAGATAACCCAAACGCTGAGTCTTGAATTGTTTTTTCCCCCCTCTGTAACCATGTAGGTGTGCAGCGTTTACCACAACTGTGAATCCCTGCTCTGCAATTCAGACGTAGGGGTTTTGGGTGGTGCTGGGTGGGGGTCTGATTAAATGGATTCCAGTTCTACTCTTTGATCAGGGCTGGTGAAGAATAATAAGCAGAGGGGCTGGCCTGCGAGGCAGACCCGCAGACTATAAGCCACGTGAGAGCAGCCAAACGGCGAGGAAAGCCAGGGAAAGAAGACGAGGAAGGGGGAGGAGAAAAATGTGTGAAAGAGTGAAAAGAGACAGGGAAGGGATGCTGTGTGAGTGTGTTTGTGTGATAGCAGCGATAGCAATCAGACAATCCCCCCTAAGAGTGTTTGTCCGTGTCTAGGGCTCTGGTCAGACTGTGAATAAAGTCCTAAACGGGGCTCGAACTGGAGAGAAGGTGACTTTGACTCTGGACTGACTTGTGGGGACACACAAGGAGGCTGTTGCTGTTAACAAAACTCTCCAACATCGAGTTAAGAGGCAGAAATATGTAACAGAACATGTCCAGGAGAAGTCTGCAGACAGTGAAACAGCATCTTATCGCTTGGAGAGCAGCGAAGCACACCCACATAGTACAAGATGATGAAGAATATGCACTGTGTTATTCTATTACAACAATGATAGTTTTGACAAAAAGCGAGAGAAGAGTGAAAAGACACATTATCTGCGTTACACCATCTCCGAGTGTTGAGCACACTCTGAAATACAAATCAGAACGAATCTGAAATTCCCTGAACGCAACGGGGAGATGTGCAGCCAACTCGCTGTTGAATAAATCCATGGAAATTAGTCTGTAAAATGAATAAAAATGAGCAATTGTGCTATTAGTTACAATTAAATGCTGTTAAAATGTCCTCCTGCAGAGAGATAATTACAGATGATGAATAACGGAATGGATAACCAAATCAGCTCTGGTGGTATGCACACCTCACCTGTATTCCAGGGAGAAGCGTGTTAGCTCCGTTCCGTTGTAGATCCACCTGAACTCCAGGGGCCAGCTGCCCTCGGCCATGCAGGTCAGGACCAAGCGGTTCCCCTCCAGGTGAACCTGAGTCTGAGGCGGCTCCATCTTGAAATAAGGCGGGACGTCATCTTTAGGAGGAGGATTGAGAAAGGAAACAAAAGTGGGAACAGAGAGAGTGAACGTGGAGCTTTGAGTGGGGGTTGTTAGTAAAAAAAATGAAATCCATGATTCAGTAACTCGTGTGAGAAGACTCACAACACAATCTCAGCAGTTCATGGGAAATGAGGGCTCAGAACAAGCCATTTCCATTTTTCTTCTGCACTTATTAGGAACTTGAAGGTCAACAGCAAATATTGCCAAAAAGCAGATGGAATAAATTGCTACTGCAAACACATCTTACTCTTTTTCTTTCAAATTGAAATGCGCTGGCAGAGAGGTGGAAGAGCAATTTGTGCTGAAAAAAAGTCGTTTAAATGAACACTTCCATACCTTTAAACCACTAAAAGAGGAAGAGGTGGAAGATGGAGAGAGGAGTGAAGCGGGAACAGTCAAAGCAGATGGAGGAAAATACAGCATTAAAAAAAATGGGACGCAAGCAATTTAGATGAGGGGAGAGTGAGAAAGAAGGAAGCAATGGGAGGTGGTGGTGGTAGGGGTTGCTTTAGAAAACACAAAGTTTCCTCGTCTTAAACCCCTTTCTCTGACAGGATGAGTTATGCTTTGAGCCTCCCTTCATTTATCTTTATAGTTCCCTAATGCAGCCAGATTATACAAGCCCCATCTGCAACGCTGCACACCGCCAGTGCAGCCACAAAAAGCCTTTAAGGTGATTCGCAAAGTCCAGGGCTGAGTTTGGAGACAAAGTGCTTTCATTTGAGCTGATGAAAAAGGCATGATCAGACCTATTGATCTGTCTGCCTCGCCAGCCATGGGCGACACTGAGCCAATTGCATCGGTGTTTGTGGCGGGCTAATTAAAGTCTGTATTAATAGTTGCAGCAAGCCGCCGAGGCCCGGAGCACGGCTGCTTCGGAGTCTGCAGCTGATTCACGATCACAGCTGATCACCGGAGCCTTCCTCGCACTCGCCACATCAAGTTCAAACGCAAGATTTATGAGAGCAGATGCAGAGCGTGGTGCGGCAGAACCGGGTAAATGCGAGGGCAGTCCGGCCGAGCGGGGAAGGCGACACAGAGAATTTAACCTGATTGAAACCGTAAATAAAAGAATGAGCATGGACCTCTGTGTTTCTCGTAGGCAGCCAAGGGTGTGGAGTACAAATGTATAACAGAACACACTCCAGTCATCACTTACAATACCTTTTTTCAGCCTTTTGATCACACTGCACTCACAAAAGGGTAAAACAACCCTAACATATGTGTTTCAAAAACCAGTCCTTTCATCTTTTGCCTGCTCTGTCCATCATCCTTCCACCAACTTCTCAAAAACAAACACCATCAAAACCAACAGCCACTTTAAACTGATCTCTAGCCGAGCCCCGGAACAGGCTGCTGGAGTGGTGGCTCTGCTGTAATTCCATCCACCAGCAAATGCATTTGTACTTGACACACACACTCCCAATTCCAAAACATTCACTCATGGCTGAACAAACACACACACACTGGCAACACCAGACCACTTTCAGCTGAATCAGGGGCTCGGTGGCTGCGTGCACTTAGCGGTGCTCCATCAACGAGTCACCATTAGGAACCTGCACATGCAAAACCTGGACTCACACATCAATCATCCGAGGTAAGGAACATGCATAATACCGACTTACTGATGTGAAATTGTGGAACGGGGAATTGAGAGCACTCTAATCTGCTCTGTGGTTACCTGTGACGGAGCCGCTCGTGCGATCGAATTCCGTTCCCCCTCAGATGACCCACTTGATTAGAAATCCTTGGACATTCAGTGATGTGAAAAAGTATTTGCTTCCTCACTGATTTTTTGTCCTGTTTTTGCTTTTTAAATTTTCAATATCAGACAAGGATAATTACAAAATCCAGTTTTCTAATTAGGATTTCATTTATTAAATTAAAACGCTATCCAAGCCAACCTATGAGAATGTATTTGATCCCTTTGGTAAATTGTGAATTAACTGATTAACAGCAATAATTGGAACATTACACACAGACCTGATTACTGCCAGACCTGCAGAATTAAGAGGCCACTTTAATAGAGCCTGTCTGACAGCACAAAGCAGGCTAAACGACCTCAAAAAGCAACACATCATGCCCCATTCTAAAAAACATCATAGCAACAGTCAAACATGGTGGTGGTAGCATAATAGTCTGGGGCTGCTTCGCTTTTTTGGGACCTGAATGTAATTAATGGAAACATGAATCTACTCTTTATAAAATCCTGAAGGAGAATGTCTGACCTTTGACCTTAAAGAGGAGCAGGAAAACCCTCTGATGTGGCTGAATTTAAACAATTCTGCAAGGACGAGTGGGACAAAAATCCTCAGCAGTGATGTGAGAGAGTCACCATGTTACAACCATTTATTAAGTTTGGAGTTTATTTACTTAGGTTGGTTTGGATCGCTTTATTTCCTCCAAATAAATGAAATTATTTGAAATGTGTTTGCAGATCTAAAATATTTAAGTGTTACCAAAAATAAAGCGCCAATACTTTCTCACATCACCGTGTGATTCTTGTTTCCGGTTTCTTTTTTTTTCTTCAGTTGTTTAAGCGACGGGTGTAAGAACAAACCAAGTTACTGAGAAAGAAAAGTCCATGCCTAAAATGACTGAAAAGCTGAGAATCAAAACCTAATTCTGTGCCAAGGAGGAGCCAAAAAAATATAAAGTGTCCTCCGTGTAACCACCACACCACGAGTGATCTTCTCTTTCTGAGAACTTAAATGACCACAAACCATCAACACTACTGCTGAAACAAGACAGGACCTATTCCTCTGCACACTGGCCTCTCTAAACTAATGAGTTTCCAATAAAGGAAACTCTCCTGGCACTCATTCTCCTCTTTCTCACTGTGATTTCTTCTTTCTTCTGCTTTTTCACACTAAAAACACTGATGTCAAACTTTGTTAGCACAAGTTAGTATCTGTAATAGATACTGCATGTAGTGCCAGTGGCAGGATTATTTTTCTTTAGCGAGCATCTGCCGTGGCAGAGGAATACATAAATGTAAAAATATGCACTGTGCCTGCATATGTCAAGGTTGGAATACCCGTGTCTATTTTTGCTTATGCAGATGTGAACTTTTACATGCATTGGCCTCATGCAGCGGTACAAAGCTCTGGCAATTCATACAAAGTGGTGCACCATAAACCACTCTGCTGCTGTCACTAATGTGTTAGCTTGTTCTCCTCTAGTATTATCATCACTGACATAATCCAAAATTTGTCTCAGCTGTCATTTCTTCTAAGAGCACTGTGACTTCTTCAAATAAAAGTCTGCCACGTAGACCACTTGTGTTTTGTTTCAGGCATGCAATTACGCATTTTACAAATGAACAGCAATGTGTGTTTATCTCATTACAGCTGGTTGGCTGCACTGCATCAAGGTAAAGCTGACATTTATTCTTGAAAAAGACAGAAGTAGGAAGTAGGAAGGTAAAAAAAGCACAGACGCGGAGGGGAGAAATATCGCTTCCTCTCTTTTGATGAAGAATGCAGAGGCAGTGTTGGTTTGGCAGGTGCGTGGCAGTGCCCACTGCAGGCTTCACATCCAGATGGGAAGCTAGAGGGCAGTCCCTCTTGACCAGAAACTCCTCCAGCACTATGACCGCAGATAAAAGCCAAATGCAGTCAGCAGATCGAGGGAAGACCAAAAACTGGCTTGGGAGGACCAGGAGGGCTTTTTATGTGGCTGCTGTGCAGAGCAGCTGCCCTCAACAGCCAATCTGCAGCACCACAGCCCATTCACCACAGATATAAAAACACCTTATTCTAACCTGACAGCTGAGGTTGAATGGTGGCACGACTCCAGTCGGGTCCCCTGCTGCATGTACAGAATTTTAATGGCTGCGAGACAAAGACCACAGGCACCAAGGCAGCTTTATATACCAAAGCCCATTGTGCTTTCCACTGCACCATGCTGGCATGCAATCACACAGACGGTGTTCACATTCGGCTTTTGTCTTGCGTTTTTTTTTTACTCTTGCTTTTTTTTCCCTGTCTCACCTCCTAACCCCGGCTCCACTCCAGCAGCAGGGAGCTCTTCGCCCCCTCTGTTTAATCCTCAGATACCTGCGTTTGAGTTTTTGTAACCACATCCTAGCTGGCACTTGGCGCTGCAGGACTGAGATTCAGCAATAGTGGAGAGTAGAGCGACAGACTGTTGAAACATTTGGAGTTCTCTTGTGATCCACTCTTACTATCCCCATCGTTCACTCGCTCTGTCTTGTTATGTATTTATCTTTTTTTCGTTTTTGCACTGTCATTTTTCTGATGCACTTCCCTGCTCGCTCTGCACAGTCATCCAGAAGAATTTAGAGTTGTCATTTAGCATCTCCAATGGGTCTTTAACATGTGAGAGGGGTCACGGCAAGGCCTCTCTGATGGGGTTTATGGAACAGTCATGGTGGTGACCTTGGACAAGTAATAGTCTGGTGAAAGCTTGAGGGTTAAACGTGTCTACAGAGCTGATGAAATCCTTCCATTGTGCACACACACAAGAAAATACATACACACACTCTGGATAATGGGTCATCCTATACCAGTCATTTGTTGTTTTACAAGATGAAATGAGAACGTTCGGGTCAGGACATTAAGTCCTTGTAATGGAGACATTAAGACACAGAAACACACAAAACGCCGCGCTGTCCTCGCGAAAACACAGTTGGTTCTGGAGGTCAGGACAATCACAAGCTGCTGTCATCGTGACAGCAGGTACCGATTTACACTCCATCTCTAAGGTGAGTCAGAAAGGAGGCTGACATGAAAGAAGGGATTAGGAAAGAGAGCGAACGAGAGAAGACAGAGAGGAGAAAAGGAGTGACAGTGAAACAGATTGTGAGAAACACGCAAGGTTTGATGGAAAGGCAGGGCGATATGAGGAACAGCGCTGTGGAGAAAGAGAGCTGGAAAGAGAGAAAGGTGTCCTCCAACAAAAGGCAGCAAGGTGAAGCAACCCATTACAGGAGAAGCCAAACAGGCTGACTGGGGCCTGAAGACAGGGACGGTAGATGGAGAGCCTTCATGTAGACATGCATTCATTTATAGAAATGGCTCATGGATCAGCATCTGCATGCTGCATGAGAGTCAGTCTATCACAGCCTGATGTACCCCTACCTGTATTTATAGCCTCTAAATCATATTTGTCCACCACTAAGATGCACTACAGAAGATCCTGTTTATCCCTGCTAAGGTGCTATAGACTTCCATACAGTCATGCTCAATACACCGAGGAAATGATAAAGAAGAAATGCAGAATTTTGTGTCAAGTCATTAAAAATGTTTTTCTTTTTGATGCTGTGTCTGCTTTGATGTTGCAGAAAAACTCCTCAGGTTCCTGCCAATGAAATACAGCCAGCATCCCCAGCTGTATTTAGCGGATTGCCACGGGTTAATTGATGTGTAATTGATGAGATTAATTGAGGTGTAATGTACCGCGCTGACGTGTCTGGGATCCCTCTCAGCTGCAGGGCTTGCGGTCGGTTGCCATGTTTAGGCGTGCCCACGTTCCTACGTGAGGCTACAGCAACACAATTAGAAGCAGTACTGTAGCATCCAGCCAACAAATGGAGATTTAATTAGGAGTGAAGACGGAGCAGGAGGCCAGTCAATGGGCAGCAGATTGAATTATCTGGACACACAGTCCTGCAGGCAGCCCAGACAAATTCACAGCCGCACACATACTCAAAAATGCACACACACTTACATGCACACACACACACACACACACACACACCCTATCTGTTTGGAATTCTTTCCTGTTTGCCTCACTGCTCCTCTGAGTAGTTTCCTCCACCTCTCCGCTATGTGCCGCATGTCTGAAATGATCTTCCTCTTTTTGATTCCATCTTCTTTTTCCTCTTTGACTCATGATATATTCAATTTTTCCCCCCACCCAAAATTAGTTTTGTTTGTTGTAGGAGTTTTCATACACCCTCTCCATGTCCCTTCCATCTGAGCTCTCCGCCAAAACGTCTCTCGACCATCGCCCGTCTCTTTTCACTGTATCTTCTTTCCCTTCGTCCTCGCTCTCTCATTCTCCTCACCACTAGCAGTATATTGTGTGGCGCACCGAGGGACATGTCTGTGATATCCAGGAGCCTAATTAGCAAGTCCAGCTTCTGGCAGAGAGCACAGCGCGCAGAGGAGCACAGGCACAAGGCCCGGCCTCAATTAATGAGACCTCGCACACCCACAGCCACCATTACACGCCCTCTGCAGCACCGAGTCTCTAGTTGGCTCAGCCTTGTCCGACGAGCGGTGGCAAAACCCCAGCTGAACAAATAGCTAGATGTAAGAAAGTTATGTCTTTAATCATCAAGGAGCAGTCATACAGTAGCTTGCGGAAGATAAAGCAGGGGTTCTTGTCAGACTTTGTGGCACACAAATAAGATTTATGTCTAGGAGCAGCAGTAAGCTGTGGACAAACTCTTGGAACCAACAGATCGGGTCGATGTTACACATTCTAAGGACAAGACGTATGAAACTGTTTAGGATTCCACTTACGGGTAGAACACTAAAGGAAATGATCCAGGCTTTCATCCTGATTTAGTGACCGACATTGTGGTCTTATTTCCCAGGTGTGACAGACAGAGTCTACCTTATGGAGAGGTTCGAGCACCCAGCACACATCTTTTCCCTGACTGTCCTCTGTTGTCTTCATAATAGGAAAAAATTACATGCGGGGAAAGTTTTTCCACCCAATCTGTGCGACAACTGATTACTATTCTTTGACAAAAATGGAGAAAACAAAACAAAACAGATAAATGGCTGTAGGCAAACAAAAGAAATAAAGGGAGGTGCACCGGCCAGCTTTTCTCGATGCTTGAGAGGATTGGAAATAGGCCTAAGTGAATTTGGAAAGTAGGGCAAAGAGTAATGTAATAAATAAAACAAACAAACGCATTGAAATGTGAATTCCACAAGGCCTTGGGTCATTAGAGTTAATACTGTGCGTAATGCCATCTGCTGTGATTGTTTACACTAGCCTGGATAATTAGAACCTAATTAGTAGATGGTATGGTGGGGGGAACCTTATTTCACACACGCTGAGATGGAGATAATCAGATGCACCTGCAATACTGGGTTGCCTGTCCATCCTGGGACCTGTGGGTAGCTCTGTGAAGATGTAGCAGGTCTTAATTTAATTGCTCGATGCAGCAAACAACATCATCCCTCCCATCATTAACATATAAATAGACTTGTATTTTATTTGGAGTCATCTTTTTCTCTTGACACTACTAAAACCTGCGCTCGGCTAGCTTTCCTTTGTCCCTCTTACGGTCATATGGGCAACGAGAAGCACACATAGAAATATACATGTGTGTACTTTCAGCTTTGTGTATTTGTGAGTTCAAGACTGAAAATATTATCAGGGAAGCTGCATGGACTCAAACTGCCATGTTCCATCTATGCCTCCCTCTCCAACTGCTTCCTTTGAACCTCTGAATAAGAGAGATGCCACTGGCATGCTAATAGCGCTTTGCTAAGTGCGAGGTATCTCGGTGCCTGCCATTATAATATATGCGTGTGGAAAAAGCTGGTGATTGTGATTCTTATCAGTGTGGCAGAGAGCATGGCTGCCAAGCGGTGAGTGGCAGGGGCTGGCAGTAAATGCTAATGGCACAGAGCAGCTGACAGAAAAAAAGAATTATTACCTCCTTTCATTACATCTACACCGCCTGCCTGTCGGTCTCCCTTCCTTCTGCTGGGCCCAGGCGTGAACTGCAATCAGTGTTGGCAATGTTTTATTTACCTGTTTTGAAGCAGACAAACACCCTCTTTGGTGTGAATTCATCATTCCACGCGGGTGTCGGGATCCCGTGAGTTTCCCTGACTGACAGCGGGGTCATAGGAATTCGATTACACGCGGGGAGCACGAGGCAGGAAAGAGTTAACCGTGATATGTGACAGGAGGAGTGCACAGAGAGCGGAGTGGATGTTTTTTTCATCTCCTCTAATTTCCACAGAGGTCTGGAGAGTAGCAGGATCATCACCTTTGTGAACAGGGCAGCCCGTGGGAGCTCAGAGTCCCCGCTCCTAATTGAGACCTCTGGAGTGTGAGAGCTGACAGAATAAGGCTCGTCATACTTCTGACCCTCTCCACCGCATTAAGAATTGGGCCCACATCCTGCTATTTTCCTCCATCATCCTGTAGAAAATCCTGCTTTGTGGTGATGTGACAGCTTCATATGGATCCTCCAAGCTGTGCTAGCCTCCATCCAGGCCTCACCTCTCAGACATCCACACAGGGGACGGAGGACAGAGGAGGAAACAGCTCACACAACGCCAGCAGGCAGACAAAGATCTGAACGCCCTGACATTATGCTAATGGTAACGTTTGGCTGGTTCTTACATGATTTCACACCACATTGCTCACCTCAATTATCAGATAGAGTAACGGGAGCTGAGTGAGAGGCATGCAAGTCGAACAAAGTAGGGAAAAAAATTCTCATTCAGACACACTAATTGTTTCGCTCTCTTCACATGATCCTTTAAGATGGTTTAGAGTAAAAAAAACATGACTTGTTAAAATTGGGTGAGCATAATAACGTCCTATGTGAATACTATGAAATTATGCACGCTCCAGAGTGAAAATACTGAATAATGATTAGATGCTAATTTTGACAGACCACACAAGAAGATGAAAGATGTGTATTTTTCCTCTCTCCCCTCTGATTAGGTAAGTGCTCAACTTAAGATAACAAAATGGAGTAACTCTTTCTTTTTCCCCCATTTAAATGTGATTATTTGTTTTATGCACACGCTCCAAATGACTGTGTACTTTACTACCTCTATTCTTCGTAAAACGTCAGTCATCCGTTCATCTCATGATTATTACAACGAGCTTCTGCTTGTAAAGATTGTGTCATTTTGATCGGCAAATTGCGAGCCGCCTTACACGAAAAACGTGGCTCTTAATCAATAGTTCTCAAAACACTCACAACATAAATACAGCTTGGAGCTTGTTGCCAACAATGCCATCTAATATATGAGCCTGATGATGTTTTTCTAATTATATTCTTAAGCTTGCACTCAAACATTGCCCCACAGTGTTGCTGCAGCGTTGTTTCCTTCCATCCTGGATGAGAGCAAAGATTAAATCCACTCCGTCTCATCCTGAGCCGAAGCCGTTACCATCCCAAGCAAGAGGATGTGAAGCGAGCACAGGTATGAAGCGCTTTTAAATCTTTCAAAGAAAAAACCAAGGTTAGCTCTATTTTTGACAGACTTATACATATGCAAAGAGTCCTTATATACAAAAAAGAAATTACAACCACAGCAATTTTAGTCTTCACACAATGTCATGTACTCTATTTCCTGGAGGTTATTGTTAGAAATTACATAAATTTAAATTGCAACACCATCTCCCATCAGGTTAATGTATTCAGAGAGCTCTTTTTTCCCCTCCTTTTTCCTGCTGTGTTATTGAAATGTTCCCAGCGTTGCTCTTAACGCGCGCCTCTAAAAAAACTCCATGTTGGTAATTCTCTGAACTTTCTTCGCCTCTAAAGACCTACAAAGCAGAGGAATTGACTGTGGCTGGCTGTAGTTGCACACTCAAATGTGTATGGATGATCAAGTAGATATGGCATAACGCTGCTGGCACCCGTGCAAAGGCATGAGTGATTTGAAGGCTTAATGCAGCCCTCCACACCACGCGGCGTTATAGCCTGTGATTTGCATCATAAACGTCTGTTAAATTTCAACTTTTGGAAATGAATATCTCTAAATTAAAGCCTGACAGGGAGCCAGATGGGGGGAAGCAGGAGTGAAACTCTCTCTCTCTTTTTTTTCGCCCCACATTTGTATTTTCCACTCATGATAGGAACTAATTCCATATTACTACATCTATAAGCCGTGCATAAATACACATCAAATAGCATTTTTTCTCCCCCAGCCTCATAATCCTTGGATAATCTTCATCTACACTGTAAGCAGCTAAATTGGAGTGGAGATTCTCAAATGAACATATTTACATCCGTCCCATTAGCGAGACGCTGAGAAGATGCTGCTCACAGATTGGCTGCAGCTTTGAAATGCCTTTAGGCACTTAGGAATTTTATTAGAAGCACTTTAACATACTGTGCTGTGGTAAGTAATGTGCTTTAATACACATATAATACAGTGGATTACAACAGTGGATATTAATAAATCATCAGTTTTATTTATTACAGCTCTTTTACCATAATAAGTAAATGACATGGTTAATCTCTGACATGAATTCAAGGGCTTTTTGAGCCGTTCCTGTGGGCGGTGTGTGTGTGTTTACATTAAATGCATTTGATTTTGAAAGTACAAAATGTGTTCAAATGCAAGTTTAAATCAAATCACGCCTTTATGGACTTGCAAATGTGCATTTTCTCCAGTGAAAAGATGTTTATTTAAAATCCTTCATCAGATTAAAGAGACATGCGTGAGCTCCGCCGTTTTTTTTTAATGACACGGAGATCAAAGCCCAACGTGTTCGTGGATTAATTGAGGGGCGTCATTAGCGTTGGGTCAACAGGTCATCATTAGCGGGCTCGCCAACCTTTGTGGCATGCTTACTCTGCTCGTTGTGAGTGTGTGTGTGTGTGTACCTTCGATCATCAAATGCATCCTGCTCTCTGATCTCTCGCGGTGCGTGGGAGGTACACAGGTCTCTCATGTGGCCCACTTCCCCACAGACAAATGCTGCTCCTGTATTAAAGAGCTGGCCTCCTCTATTGCACCTCCTGCCTCCATCAACTCACTTTCCATCTATTACGACCCAACAGGATGATCTTCGTGGCTGAAGCTCATTGTAAAACCCCAGCCCCGCTGATTCAATGGGCTCTAGAGGGTTCTGACAATGACCAATTCACTCATGACTATTATTCATCACAAAACCTTTCCAGCGCTCCAATAAAATCCACCACCCACCTTTCCCACTCTGTTTGGTATGCTGTAACAATCCATCACTTCCAAATGTTGTGTAGCACCTACCGAATGTAGCATGCACACACAAATATACGCTCTTCCCCCTCCTTCTCATACACACACACACATCACTTTTCTCTCATAACTCCACTGAACAAACTCTTTCTCACTTCAGAAATTGCTATTTTGGTGCAGGGCTATTCCTTCTCTCAGCAGTTTCACATTAATTCTTCCTCCCTTTACAAACATTCACTGCTGGCTCCCCTCTGCCATCTACCCATCTAAAACCGCAAACTGCTCTTTCCCACTGCCAGCTCTGTCTTTCACCCTCCCTCTCTCACCTTCAGATGCCACCCATCGTCTGCCTCCATGCCTGACTGCTTTGACAGGCCGGCGAATCAGGCGGTGGGGGGGGATTTGATCCCTCCGTGGAGAGCTGCACTGGAAGTGGGGTCCACTCTCCAACCGCCGGACGTAGAGCCCTGAGCCACCAATTAAAAAGTCATGAAGGCTTTTAGGGGCACGCAGGGCTTCAGCTTCTATCGCTACTCTGGATTGGCTGCCTGAAAATAGTCTTTGTGTTCCTGAGACAACAGTAGAACGTGCAGGGGGGCAGGGGGGAAAGAGGAGATACAGGTTAACAGAGCTGCAGTGAATGGGCCGAGGGCTCTCCTAGTCCCTCACTTCCTTTAATCAGATGAATCAGCCACAGGTTTGTGATTGTCCCCTTTATTTATTTGCTTTAATTGCGCGAAACAACAACTGCTCACATCTTTTTTATAATGCAAACATCAGATAGAGGTAAAATAAATCACATGAAAGAGAAAACAGAGGAAAAACACGTTTTTCTTCTTCATGTTTTGCATTATACAAAGAAAAATCTACTGGTTAATGGAGTATCAGTGTTTTCTTTGAGATAATAAATGGACTTATAGAGAATGGCTGTGAGCTAATGTATCATCCACATGAGCAGGTTGCTTTCTAAAAGCGCCGCATATATTTACTTGTTGACTGTTTTTGAGGCTAATCCGCGCACAAAGTCACAAAAATGTGCTTTGAAAACACACACACACACACACACACACACACACACACACACACACACACACACACACACTGGCCTCCCAGGATTAGTTTAGATGTTCCAACAGCGACCATCTTCCATGGTCACAAATAGCAGCCAGTCGCTAATGGAATCAATAAAGCCTTGCAAATATTTACAGGACAAGAAACCCTCAAGGTAATCAATTCCAATCTATAGTACGATGGAGGGTTCTACTATAGCTGTGTTTCAAGTTAGAAAAATCAATAATGTCAGGTTTGGACTGGGAAAAAAAGAGAGGAGAAAAAATAAAACTAACAACCTGCGGTGGCATCCCTGAATCCTTCACTCAAATTGTTCTCCTTCCATCCATCATCCTGACCACTGTGATGATTCCCTTTTTTTTTTTTTACGAAGTCCAGGTTTGACATCACTGGGTGCATCCTCCCTGCAGGTATGGTGAAACATGGGGAGTGCATACAGTGAGGTAGTGGGAGACGACTTTTGAAGAAAGCAGCAGCTAGTGGATGTGACAGGAACTCAAAAGCCCGGGAGATAACAGCATCTGCCTGTGGAAGTCTTAACAGGTAGAAAGGTAAAGGAAGAGGGTAAATGGAGGGCTGAGACGGCTTGGCAAATTCTCCGGATGATTGGATGTTCAAAAAAAAAAGCACAACGTTCCTCAGTTTCTGCATACATTTGCAGGAAAGCAGACTGAGTGACAGAAAGCGAAGCGGGGCAGAGAATAAGAATTAGGGTATATTAAAAACAGATTGCTTCCATTTCTCTCTGGGGGCAATTTTTTTTTTCATGCACGGGGTTGTAATCCCAAGTTTATGCTCTGTAGTAACTAGCTCGATAAAATACATCAACCCCGCACATAAAAAGTGAATAAAATGGAGTATATAAAAGTGTGTCAGGGTGGCAGGAAGCTATAGAAGTCAAGAACACCCGCAGAGATTCCTGATTTATTGATGCATTGATGCCTGGAAGCAATTCAACAACTTCTGATAAATAGGCGATAATGTCAGGTTTTTATTTCTCTGGTGCTCACACAGTAGCCAGCTCCCTGATAAGCTAATAAACAGGTGTTTGTGAAAAAAAAAAGATTTTTAGCCTCAATGCACAACACTTTTGGAGAAAACAATTAGATGAAGCAACAGCTTCTCCCAGCAGCTATCAGCGTCTCCACCCTCCCTCTGTAGCAGCAGACGTACAGGTAGGGGAACTGTGTGCACGTTAATAACTGCAAAAAACCCTCTGGTGGACAACATTAGCATGAACGGATCGTTTTGACAGCAGCTGGAAGGCTGCACAAACGGTAGCTTCAGAGGGGCGTATAAACAAAGTGGATCCGCGTGTCGCTGTTTGTATCACAGTGCATTCCGCCGCCCCTGGGCTGGAAAACTTAAGTACCTGGTCGGCTGCTTCCTCACCTACAGCGCCTGCTTGGATGCGAGCGCGTTACATCGCAGATAAATCAAGCACATCTGTGCATAAATCAGCTGTTACCTGTGGTTTATATTTTTCACTCTATGCATCATGCAGATATGAACACGGCACGGTCCGCACTCTGAAAAATGACTGCATCCTCATGTGATAGATATTTCACAGCATGGCTCAATTAACTGAATTTTTCAACTGAGCCGCGTAAGAAATCCATAAAACAGATCAAACTAAAAATGCACCACACAGAATTGTGTGTGTGTGTGTGTGTGTGTGTGTGTGTGTGTGTTTGAGTGGGAGCGAAAATGAGTGAAACGCAAAAAGAAAGAGACCGACCGCACAAACTGGAGAGTCCACTTAGCATATGTGGTTCTGACTGCCAACTTGTGAGAAATGTCAATTAGTTTCTCAACATCTGAAACTTTTATGAATGCATCCAGGCTGTATCAAAGCCTTCCACCTCACCGGCTCTCTTAAAAATGTTTTCTCTCAGAGAAAATCAGCTTTAATTATTGAAAGCGCGGCTTCAAGTATATTAGTGTTTTTCTGCATTTCCTTCAAAATCGTTGTCCAAGGCGCCATTGTGCATATCAAAATGATCCTACTGCTTTCAACCTGCTTCTTATGTTGCAAACAGATGGACTTTAATAAAAGATTTCTGGTTACAAAGGCGACATAGACACACTGGAAACGTGCAACAGCAAAAATAAATACTGATATTTGGAAAGGAAAAAAATAGAAGCAAAGAAACAAATGATGAAGCCGCAAATCACATCTTCTATGGTCTGATAACGGAGGCGATAATCATAAGTGATGACGGTGTTGACCAAAGCTTGGAAATAGCCGCTGGTATCTTGACAATGAGCGTGATTTACCGGCCCCTATGATGAACTAAAGCAGCCTCATACGCTGCAGCAGGGAGCTGTATATCTTCCCCAGTAATGCATCAGATAGACAGTAAGACAGACAGCTCTGATCTTTACTTCCATAAGCAAGACTGTTTTAATCCTTTCTGGATCAAAGGCAGCTGCAGCGAGCTTTGCCTCCCTTTCATTAGGAGGGGATAGAAGGCTGCATGGAAACCCTCCCTCCTCTTCAGGTCTGAACGGCCAGGTTTGATCAATCAATAGTGGTCTACTAACTCAGGCCTAAGTGCCCCTACTCTAATCACTCTCCCCTGAAAAATGGAGGATGGGCTGGTGGCACAAGACATGCTCTTGCAATGTTTCATTACAACAGTCTCCGGTCTGGGTATGAGCCGAATTATTTTGCGCTTTGTTATGTTCTGTTCCAGCTTAAAGTCTGCTGCGTGACAAGAACAGAACGGGAACTTAGGGTCCCATCGCTCAAAACATGAGAGTCTGAATGGTTGGAGGACGATACGGGGATCAGCCAGGCTGATGGAGTGGTTAAGTACAACTACTGTCTGACTTTGCCATTGTTGTTCACTGGAGGAGTGTAATCTTCTTAATCACAACCTAAACCTGCAGAACAACTGACCCATTTTCATATGCGCCATCTTATCTCTGAATGCATGCCCATATCTCATTTAGAAGTGTTAGAAATCCCTTTTCAATCTAGGTGATCTGTTCTCACCAACGTACTTCCTCATTTCTCTAATCCACTCTGATCTCATCCGAGGCGCATCAGCCACACAATGCCATGTTTAGAAACTGACTATCAGGTTTTATTGTCCAAAAGCAGAGCTGCCGCGTGAATAGTTAACTAACTTGAACATTTTTCCAAATGGGAAAAATCAAATGAACATAATAAGAAACCTTGGGCATTCCAAGAAACTTTTTCTGTGCTCAAATAGCTTTTACAAGCCTCACACCTTAATTACCTTTTAGAACCGCGGCTTTTTCACAGTCATCTTAGAAAAAGGCAAAGTAATTCAAAGCTTTCTAAACACATTTCAAACCCAGTCCGAACAATCAGCACCCGCGCTTCTCTCTAAGGAGATGCCTGTGAATTAAGCAAGAAGAAAAAAATAACTGAAATAAAATTTAAAAAAAAGCATTTTCAGGCAGCTATTATCTCAGTTTGTGCACTTCAAGTACCAGAGTTAACAAGAACAGTTGAGGTCAAGTTGGATTTTAGAGAATGCAACTGTCAGACAGAACTACTTTAAAAGCCAAATCACCGACTACAAGCAACCTTCAGGGAGATTTAGTCGACTGGAGAGGGTGTAATAATAATAATAATAATAATACATTTTATTTCAGGCGCCTTTCAAAACACCCAAGGTCACTGTACAATTAAAATCCACAGTAAAAAACGTCAACAAATAAAACCACAATTTAAACAACCAGCAGAAAACAATCAGAATGAAACAGCCATCAGTAATAAAAGTGCACAGTAAAAACACAAGACAGAAAAATGACAAATTCAACCATCATAAAATCATTAACCAGGATAAAACAACCATAAATCACAGCAATCATTACACAGAGTAGGCCGTTTTAAATAAGTGTGTTTTCAGCCTGGATTTAAAAAGCTGGAGAGATGTGGAGTTTCTCAGGTCAGCAGGGAGAGAGTTCCACAAGGAAGGGGCAGATCTGCTGAATGCTCGTTTCCCCATGGTGGTAAGTCGAGCGGGAGGAACGTGTAGATTTACAGAAGCAGACGAACGGAGAACTCGAGAGGGTATGGAGATTTGGATGAGTTGAGAAATGTAAGAGGGGGTGAGGTTGTGTAAAGCCTTGAATGTAAGCAGAAGGAGTTTGTAAATAATCCTATATTTTAGTGAAGTTGTTGCATGTCCGGAGTAATGTGAGCGGTCAGAGGAGTTCTGGTAATAGCGCGAGCCGCAGCGTTCTGTACTAACTGTAACTTGTGCAATGAGTTTTGTGGAAGGCCAAAGAGAAGCGAGTTACAGTAATCAAGACGAGACGTGACCAAACTATTTACCAAAATGGCGGCATCTTGCACAGAGAGAGATGGACGGAGACGGTTAATATTACGGAGATGAAAAAAGGCAGTCCGTGTGATTGAATTGATGGGGCAGGAACGACAGAGTACTGTCCAATATAACACCAAGGCTCTTAACCTGCACCAAACAGGTAACTGAGATATTCTCACAGGTTAAAGAGAAGCTGCCAGCTTTCCTCAGGGCAGATTTTGTACCCATGAGGAGCACCTCGGTTTTCTTAGGGTTAAGTTGGAGAAAGTTCCTGGAAAACCATGACCTGAGCTCTGCCAAACAGGTAATGAGTGCAACTGGTGGAAGAAAAGCAGACGGAGAGGTGGAGACATAAAGCTGAGTATCATCAGCGTAACAATGAAAGTTAAGACTGAATTTCCTAAAAATGGCCCCAAGGGGAAGCAGATACACTATAAAAAGAAGAGGGCCAAGTACTGAACCTTGAGGAACCCCTGTAGGAACAACAGATGGAGATGAGGTGAAAGTCTTCATTTGAATGACATGAGTCCTATCAGAGAGGTATGAATGGAACCACTGCAGCACAGTGCCAGAAACCCCCAAAGACGCCAACCTAGTCAACAGGGTGGAGTGACAGATTGTGTCGAACGCAGCACTGAGATCTAAAAGAACCAGGATGGAGACTAGTCCAGAATCAGCTGCCATCCACAAATCATTAGTTATTTTAATCAGGGCGGTTTCTGTACTGTGATGGGGGCGGAAACCTGACTGAAACTCCTCAAATAGGTTATTGCTAGTGAGATGTGCACTGAGCTGTGAAACTACAGTTTTCTCCAGGATTTTTGAAAGAAAAGGGAGATTGGAAATAGGTCTAAAATTATTAAGGTCATCCGGATGAGCCCCAGGTTTTTTTCAAAATAGGGCAAACTATAGCTGATTTCAGTGACTGATGGACGTTACCAGTAACAAGGGAGGAATGGATAATGGATACAATAAGTGGGAGTAAGGCTGAGACAGAGGTTTTAAGCAGACTAGTAGGGATGGGATCCAGAAGACAAGTGGAGGATTTGGAACTCTGGATGTAGTGTGATAGGAGCATGTGACTTTCCTGGAAAGTAAGAAAACCACTTCTGCATCCTGTAATAAATTCAGCCTCAGAAGGCTGGAAATGAATATTTAAATGAGTCAGGTTGTGGAATGAAAATAAAACTTTTATTTTAATTTTCTGCAATGAGCAAAATTCATGTTTGGAGAGAACATTTGTTCACAGTTTAATAAATAAAAAGAAATTTCTCAAATGAATTGATCAGATTTTAAGTTGTTGTGGAAAATAAATGTAAAATTAAATGAAAACAAGAATAACTTTCCTTAAAGTATAAAAAAATCATTAATAATTCATCTTTAAACCCTTTGGAAATTTGGATTTTCTTTTGAGTTACAACAGAAATTTCTGCAGATGTGTTACGTATGCACACTACTAGGTCTACTTAGGCCACTACTAAAATACTTTTATGAATTTTCTGACATTTTGTAATTAATATTTGTTACAAGCAAGGAAATAAAACTGAAGAATGATGCAGACTTTGGAAAGAAATGTTAAAAAAACTTTTTGTATGAAAAAGAAGACGCACACCTGAAGGACACAAATAATAGCGGACACAAAGTTTACATTTTTGCTAAAATTTTAGTATTTAATGAAGTGTGATCAGAAAAATTCAAATTAATTGTAAAGTCCCTCTTTGCCATGAAAATGAACCTGAACTCCAAAAAGCCATGTCCAAGGAAATTTTTGAATGAAGCTTCAGAACATCCAATGAAAAACTTACTCAGGAATGGCAGCTGACAGATGTGAGCGCATCTACAGCAAAGTGAGGAAAATACCTTCAGAGGATGGTCTGATGTCAAAAAGGGCAGCAAAGAAGCCAATTCTCCACAAGAAAGACCTCCAGGACGGTTTGATATTCTGCTGAAGGTCCAGACCTTCTTCTGCTGAGAACTGATGTAAAAGTCAAGTTTCTCTGATGAATCTTTTCTGAGCGTTTGAGACATCAACAGAAGAACATCAGCCCTGTGCCACGCCAACATCAATGCATCCTGATTGCTTCTCAGCTGAGGAAGTTTAGCCTCACAGTCACGAATAATGAACTGTACCTAAACTCCTCCCAAACATCCAAAAACAGGTTGCTGAAGAACAATGTCTTTAGGTTTATAAGAAACAAAACCTCAACATTTTGGGTTCATGTCCAGGAAAATCCCCAAACCTTAATTCCACTAAGAACTTGTCAATACTCATGTGACGAGTGGACAAACCAAAATCCATAAAATCTGACAAACTCCAAGCATTGATTATTCATGAATGAGCAGCCATCAATCAGCATTTGGATCTGAAAATTTACTGACAGCTTGCAAAAATTGCAGAGGTCTTGAAAAATACATATATTGACTTTGTATAAACTTAATTGTCAATAAAGGCCTTTTAAACTTCAAAACTGCATGTAATTAAACTTCAGTAGACCACAGAATCATCAGACGATAAGATCTAAAAACTCAGACGCTGCAAACTTTTGTCAGCAGCTGTATTTGTGAGAGAATTCTCTGAAAGTTGCAGCTTTAATTTTTTTTTTTGCATAGAAATAATAATAATAGTCCTCAAAACCAACATATCTACATTTTAATGCAATCAGGGACTGGTTTCTTTTCACAAAGGTATGAAGAGAATATTAACATAACCACACATGAGATCAGGGTCAGTGTTCGACACAACAGATTTCTGCATTTTACCATAAAAATAACAAAGAATACGATTGTGAATCATTATGAGAGTGAAATATTAATTTCAATGACAAACTGTGACTTTGAATATGTGTCTGCATATTTTTGTTTTTTAATTAGTCTACCTACACTGCAGAATCAGTACTGCTGAGGGATTACTGTTGCACTGTCAGCCTGACTGGAGATTTAAAAAATGATCTTTTTCCCTCGACTGGATCCAGTCGGCCTCAACCCCCCCCCCCTGCCGCCACCATCACCACCCCATCTCTATCTTCCTTCTTTCTCAATGAAATGAGAAGGGATGGGCTTTCTGCAGCACGAGCAACGGTGGCATTATTGTCAGCATGAGCTGCCTATTGTTGCTACGTGTCAGGCTGGACCGTTCCCATCATGCTGTCACCATGGAGCGTGGATGTGATGCGAAAAAAACTTTGGTGAATTTGTTGCGGAGGAAATAAAGCATGGCGCCCGAGTGATGTGACACCCTTATCTTCATGGTATCGGTCCTGTCAGACACAGACGAGTCAGTCGACTGGATCAAATAAGAAACACATACAGAATCTGTGTGGAGTACATCAAAGATTGCCCATCAGCTAGTCCATATGAAATTAATATGACATAAGCTGTTGATGCCAGAAACACCAAGCGCATTGACCTAAATGAGACAGCTTTAGTTGAACAGTAGACTGAACTGCACAAGTAAACAGCTCCGTTTTCTTCTCTTTGCTTTCATCTGTCTTCCAAGTCTAGAAATCCACAGTGGTCCTAACAACAAAGAAGAGGCAGAAACACCCATTTGTGCTTTTTTAAAAACATACATGTGCTTACAATTGGATGGCCTCCATGTGGAGCACGAAAGAAAATGTAAGCTTGTTTTTTTTTTTTAACATTTTTCTCTCAGGGCCCCCTGGGGTGAGAGAGCCCTGCTCAGGGGGTCCTTGTGGTGCAGACAGGAGCGAAGCCACCAGCTGCTGACCTTTACTAGCATCACATAGCAGCAGGGAGTGCCTCAGTTTACCTGACTCACATTTGGAAAACAGCTAATCAAAAGGTTCCCATGGGTTACCACCTGTGAGAAGCGCCGTGTGTTTGTGTGTCTTTATGAACCCGGCCCGTATGTGCGGATGTATGTCTCTGCATGCATAATTTCCCCTCATAAACAGTTTTGATTGTATCATTACAAGTCAACAAGGAAAGAAAATTACCTCTTTGATCCTTTTAAAAGTGGATGTGGGCTGTGTGGCGAAGGCCCTCAAAGTGGGTGGAAGTGTGTAGAGTTTAATAAATCAAACCTGAGGTTTACGCTCATCCTTTAATTTATGGCAACCGCAGAGCCGCTCCGACCACCGATGCATGTCAGCACCATCCCCAAAGGTTGCCGAGGCCACGATCTGACCACCTATGACTACGATCTTCAAATTAAAACTAATGCTAGGCTCTGTTTTCAGCTTGCAAAGAATTTATAAATAATCAAAAATGCTAAGCTGCTACTCTCTATTTTGGGGTAAATTTTCTTTCACTGCGTATTATTAGGAACCAAAGTGCTGCTAAAGAGGAAAGAGTAATTAGACCGAATAAATCCCTTTTCCTTTAACCTACTTTTGAGAATCTTTTTCCCCTTTTTCCCAAGCAAAGGAATCCATCCCACCTCGTGACTCTCGCTGTAAACCTTTTTAAAATCCCTCATAATCAGGAGTGTGCCTTGACAGACTGCCTCTGTTCTTACTAAAGTATGTCATAATAAAGGTGTAATTCAGGTTCTCAGTTCTTTGATGTATTTCCCAGAAGGACAATACCGTAAGCCAGAACAGGAAGGGGATAGTCTTACGGTATTCCAGGCTCTGTGGTGCGCCACGATTTTGGATAAGCATGACTTTCTGACTTTTCATCTCTTCAGAGAGCCATTAGCTGCCCTGCAGACTGGTAAAAACCATTCATCACATATTTTATGTTTCAGAGTCTCCATGTGACAAAGTAAGTAGTGCCCATATTTACACCCCTCAGACCAAACGGACTCAAACAAGCACAAGAGCTGGAGCACGTTAAGCTGCCTATCAATCAACCAAATCAATAGGACTCATATTTCGTATTTTTGGTTTGATTTAAGAAAAATGCTGGTATGAGTGGAAGTAAAAATAGTAAAGGACCCACAGATTTGAGCATGAAAGGATAAGATTTCACTCGTCTCAAGCCTCAGCACAGGAAGGACTTGGATAAGGGCTGGTGGAGGAAGAGGAGCAAAGTGCACTAAAATGGGTAAGGGTGGTGGGGGGGGGGAATGGAGGAAGGGGCTGGGCTTTTATTATAGCTCTCGGAAAGTAGGAACTCAATCAGCGGCCAGGCGAGGGGCCCATTGTGCTGGAGTGTAATGGGAACTGTGAGATTTTATTAAGAGAGAGCAATTGCATGTGCTCCTCATCAGGGTTTTCCATTGTGGCATCGGTGGTCACATTGACGTCCGGGGAAGATAGAAACAAGGTATTTACTGTCTCACATTCGGGAGAATAGACAGCTCCCAGAAATAGGGTTCCACTTTGACGAAAGGGGCTCTGTTACCTATAATTGTCACAGCAACTCTTGTTCAATCTGTTTCCATCCTCGTTCCTCTAGATTTTGTTCCCTCCCAAGCTCGTCTCTCCTTCACTCTAATTCATTTGGCCGTTCTTTCATTTATTATTATGTTTTTTGCTTTTTTAAATTGCTCCATCTGGCATTGTGTGGTCAAACTACGCGGCAGAAAGCCACCCTCAGCGAATTCCGTCTTTACACTCATAGCATGCATAGCAGGCCTTTAAAGGAGACAAGTGGGATGAGTGGAGAGAATGGTGTGGGAGGACAGCGCTGTGAGAGGGTGTGTCAGGCTGACTAGGAACGGACCTATTCTTGTTGGTTTGGTGCTGTCAGAGCAGGAATTTCCAGAGTGCAGAGTCTAAATTCAGCACTAACTGTTTTTTGTTTTATTTTTATTTTATTTCTCAGGGTAGAAAACCAAACAGAAGCTACTTTCTACTGATTGCTCTGCAGTTGCACACAGCTTTAAAAACTAAATGATGAATTCTCTTAAATCTTACCACCTGCGCTTCACTAGAATTCCCCAAAATCAAATCAATGTTTTTGCAGCTATGAATTTAAGTGGTAATGGACTCACCAACAAACAGCTGCAGAGAATTTTCTTCTGCAATAAGGACCAAACAATTATTTGAACTGGATATTTGAGATGTCATGATGAAATAAAAATCAAATATTTTAAAAATGCATGTATGTGACCCTGATGCCCCCACTGGTGGGACCAGGTCCACATGCTAACATCGATCTTTGCAAACTGCATATCACTATTACCAAAACATACAATTATAACAACAAGGTTCAAAATGACAAAGTCGCAAAATTATGCTAATTTGCATAAATATGCATAATGCGAACGAATTGATGCAAAACAAACAAAGTAACCCCTCATATGAAAGCCCAGACTCCACAGCTTCCAAATATATAAGTCTTATCATCATATGTGAAAGTAATCAGCCAAAATCCAGCCAGAAACCAGTCAGACATATCAAAACAAAGCAACTTAGGCAACCATTATAATGAACCAGCTCCATACCATTGCCATCTTCTTGAGTTGTAATCCTATTTAACCATAAATATCCACCAGAATCAGGCTCTCCAGTCTTTGTAGTTCACTAAAATGTGAATAAATATCCGTTCCTGGCCGATCTGTAGATGTTTGGTAGGGAAACAACTCTTTAGCAGCAACTAGCATCTCAGAGCACAGCCCGGTGCTGCAAAGTCTGGCTAATTAATATTTATGTTAAATATTAAACATGGAGTATATGTAAGCTCTGTATTCATGATAGCAAAATTATACAAATAAACCCTGTAGTTCTTGAGATATAATCACTTTTCTATTTGCATTTCATATTTGAGAAAAAAAACAGACAAAAATAGGCTCAAGGTGTAAGAATTTGAATTAAAACAGCAAATTTACAACAATAACATAAGTTTGCTAACTGTGCATCATTTGATTTCATTTAGAATTATTTTTTTTCCAGATCTTAATTGTTTGAGTCATGACTTCTTAACAGAGACACCACTTCGAAGGTTTTGTAACGTCTTGTTTTGACATGAGCAACATATGCTGAATGCCTCATAGCTGCTGATTCAGATAATTATACAGCTCCAGTACTATTCAACCCAAACTATAGTCATCTACATTAATAAACAGCACTCAAGGGTTAGGACTTAAACAAGACATACGGTCCACTTTCTGGGATTTTTCTATACTTTTGCTTTGATTGGTTTTAGTCTGAATAGAGCTTTCAGGTGGAAATGATTCATTTGTATGTTACCTGAAGGTCAGAGTGTGCCATGCTCAAAGCAACTAAAAGAATGAGTTATTTACCAAATGATCTACAAGCCTCAATCAACAATTTATGTATCAAAATTTCTAATATTGCAGTTAGGAAGATTTTCTGACACAAGATGTGATTTTTTTTTAGCGATGAATCTGGTTTTAAGAATCAACACAGCTCTATTTAGAATTATCTCAAAGAACAGTGATAAACAGAGTAATCTGTACTCATTAGAGTGAATTAGCATTTAGTGTCAGCGGCTAAAATCTGACCACCTGACATTTCTTTGGGGCATCTCTAATTTCTGTAACAATAAAATCAAAAATGTCAAAATGTAAAATTTTGTGAAAATCAGATGCACTTTTATAATTACACTAGTGGATTGGATTTTAAATACATAATGACATAATGTTATACAAGAACAGTTGGCTTTTGATTGTCTCCAAGATGTACTTAGATACATGATGGTCCCTAATTCGTGTTTTTGTTCTTTAGCTTGGATCAAAAACTAGAATTTTTAATGTTTAAACCATTTGCGACTTTAGCTGAATCCCATTTTTAAATGTTAGTCCTCCCTCTACTGGCTCTTAATTCAAAAGTTGAGGGAATTATTAAAATATTTCACTACAAAAGCTGATATGGGATCGATTAACACAGATCCCATTATTTGTAAGCAAATGAAACATCAATATGCAGCATAACTAGTTTTCTAGCTTACAAAACTTTTTGGAATACATTTTTATTGTTAAGATCAAACATGATACACTTATATTATTATTACTGTCACAATTAAATAGGGGGAATTCTCACAGTTTATTTACTATATATTATAGAACTAGAGGATGAATTTGGCCTTAGATACAATCAAACCCTAATGTTTGGGGCAACTCCAGATAACTGGATTCACCCCAAATTCTACTAATGTCAGATTAGATTGCTGCCGTTATCCAATCAAGTTTTTTAAATCCTTCTTCTGATTTGAGAAACCAATAAATTCCATCACTAGTGCTTAAAATGTGCTTCTATAATCTGTAAAATGACACTCTCAGAAACAACAAGCAGGTATCATCCTTCAGAGTTCTGACCTGGCTTTGTTCTAATGAACCCGAAGTTCCTTCTCTCTGGTCTGACGCAGCTACTACTGCCTCTCCACCACAGCCAATCTGATAAAGGGATGAGCGAGGATATCATGTGTTCCTCACACAAATCCTGCCTGTAATCCGTACATTGTTGTTGTTCTACTTCCCTCACTGTAATCTCTTTCCAAGTCCATTCTGTCCAACCCTCTCGGTTCACAAAATATGCTATATCAAACATCCCGGTAGCACAATTTGAAGAAGATAAAAAAGTGAAAGGAGTTAACTAGAAAAATAAGTCTTTATGGAGTTCTGGATTAGGTGTGAAAACAAGGGGTGGCTGATAGCGCTGGTTTGTGGCATAATGCTGCCTCACATGCTGACCATCTGATAATGAGGCAGGACAGAAGGTTGCGGGGGGTAAGGATTACATTCCCCAACAGAGATAGGGACCAGCACAGCCCATATGTGGTCTGGTCTCTGAAAATCCCATTTGACAGCCACACATCTAAATACGAACACATCTAAAGAGTAGAGAACAGATTTAAGGGAGGGGTGTATTAAATGTAATAAATGGATGACATGGTGTTACACACAAATGTTACTTCAATCAGCAGATTAATTCTCTACCTTAAGTCCATCAACACAGTGAGAAACCACGAACAAAGCTCTGCCAAATGTTGTTTTCTTCTTTACTTGTCCCCAGTCCCTTCCCCCCGAGCTGGTTTCTCCTGTGTTACATTCTCTAGTGTTTATTTTACTGTATAGCACGCTCCATCTGTTAAGGTCTGTGGATGTGAAGTGATCGCTGTCGCACATAATTTCACTGATGTGACTGGATATTTGTCAGGAGTGTGGCCCCAGAATGAGCCACCTGAAGCGTAGGTAAAGTGGCCTTCACACGTACACATCTGCAACAGCTTGTCCCCCCAAACGCACACGCTGACATGCAGACTTGAAAACGTGGGCTCCGTCTTCAGCGGGCCTTTATTTTTACCTACACGCTGACAGCTCCAATCACATATAGCATCAAGGCCCATTAGCATCAGTGATAAGCTCTGACAAAGGGAACAAAACCTTGCAAATGGATTCAGATCTAGTGAGAAGTATGGGGCGCAGACTGCAAAGTAAAGCATGAGAAAATTAACAGCTACGTGTTGCATTTTTACAGCTACAATTAGCAGCATTTTGCATTTTAGCAGCAAACTTTTGCCACATTTTGTCTTGGACGATTTAGCATACATAACATTTTAGGTGACATTTTGTCAAACTTTGTTTTTTAACAGCTATGTTTTGCAAAATTTTGCATTTTTACAGCTACCTTTTGTCATATTAGCATTTAACCAAATACGATTAGCCCAATTTAGCATCTTAAGAGTAACAATAAGCCATATTTAGTATTTTACCGGTTCCATTTTGACATATGTAGTGTGTTAGCAGCAATATTTAGCCAGATTTAGCATTTAAACAGCTACATTTTGTGAAATTTTGCATTGTTAGAGCTACTTTGTCACTATTAGCATTTTAACAGCAATAAGTTTCTACATTTAGCAAATCAACAGCTACATCTGGTCATATTTAGCACCTCATAACAATAAAAATGGAGTGCAAAATGTTGTAATTTTTTTACATTTAATAAAAAAAATGACAATGTCATCATGATAAAACATAAATCCAAATAATTATGTAGGCCTATGTGATTATGTACATTTTCAGAATCAAATCTGGATACTTAAAGGACAACCTAAATACATAAATAATAATAAAGTCTAAATATGTTAAGTTGTATCAAATCTGGATACTTAAAGGACAACCTAAATAATAAATAATAAAGTCTAAATATGTTAAGTTGCATCTAAATTTTGTAATATAAATATAGATGTGGTGATTTAAATTAACATTCAGGTAATCTGCACATTCAGACTGACGAAAAATAGAAGTAGACTTTCAAAATAAAAGTGGAGGGATGAGATATTCTAGATTACGTCTCAGAGTCTAATTCAAATGAATTTATATCTAACTTTTCTTAGGATTTGGTTCTAAACGTATTAACGTTTTTTCTTTAAGCTTAATGTGGTTAATTAAAGCTGTTAATTTTTTAATATACTTTACAATCCACACCCCAAAGAGAAACAGTGAATCAGCCTAAAATAAGCTCATAGCAGCACCTCTACAATAAACCTGTAAGACACTGAGAGGAAACATCACATAAAATGCTCTGGCTGCACCGACATTTGTGTTTAGATTGGATCTTTGCCCGTGATTAACAAGAGACGAGCCAGGTGTTGTTGAGCCTCAGGGTCAACTTGGGGCTCTGCTGGCTGGGAGATAGTGGCAAAGCTCCACTGAACACTGTACACTTGACTGTATGCCACAGGATTCAATTTACAAGCTGCTGGTTTAAGCTGGCACAACGAACCACCCTGTTGTTTGCACCGGGATGCTCTGCCTGTTTTGGAGGCTTTTTGTCCTGCAGTTAACGAGCACTCTAGTGGGAGAGAATCTGTAACGGTCGATTACAGCTGTGATAATGGCAGACTCTTTTGTGTGCGCAGAATGGTTAAAAAAAAGGAAAGAAAGAAAAACTGTCCTCACGAGGAGGAAAGAAAACAAATGAATAAAAAAAAAACGACTCGGTTTGCAATCCTGCTAAGCCTGCTGTTTTCATGTGACGTGCTGACGGCGGACTCAGTGCTTTCTCAATGTGCTTCTGAGTCATAAGCAAGTGGGTCATGCATGACCAAACCCCCAACAAGCCTCACATCTATTTTCTTGTTGCCCCCTCTCACACACATGCATGCGCACACACCAGAACACTCCCTTACAAAGGTACTCTTAGAGGTACATCAGGGCACTGCTCTCTATTTCTACTATATTCTATAATTTTAGGGTTATTCAAATTCACAAACAAAGCTGCAGGCATTTCTCTGTATATGAGAAAAAGCCGACTGAATACATTAAAAGAACACTCAAACTAGATAAAAAAAATAGTTTCAAAACCAGCATACGGTTGGTAAGCAGGTGCAGCGGCAGACTGCAAAGTAACAGAGAGGGTTTCAAGAACAAACACAAAGAATTCTCTTTATTAGGATGCCTTTAATAAAGTACACATCAGAACTTTGCACACAAGCTGTTTCTAATACTAGGATTTCACATTCCAACTATTATAAAGGGGATTGTTTGCATTTAGCAGAAATTTTCAAAGGGCTGCACTTTGTGCAAACACCAAATTTTTTAAAGGACGCCGACAACATTCTCCAGCTCAACAATCCAAGGCAGTGAAAGAGGGGGGAAAAAAGCATTACGAAGCATAATAATAATAAAAAACGAAGAAATTCAAGCACAAGGTGCAATCAATTCTAAATCTATTTCACTTGAAGAAAATTCTTGGACATAAGGGCCTTAAAAACACAGCATAGATTTTTCTCAATCACAAAGATTCCACCGGCACCCCTGAAGAAACAGCTTTTCTCAACTAGAATGACACAACTGTCAGTTAGTGTAAGGCATGAAGGGTTCAGCGCAATTAATCTTTGACTGGAGGCCATCCGGTCGCAGCTACAGTGTCAGAGTGGCGATGAGGTCGCGCTGAGTGACCGGCCTCCGTCTTGCGCTGATTAGTCAAGAGAGTTTACAAAGCCACCACAACTGTGGGCAACAATTTGTCAAGCGCCCTGTAATTAATCCATTCCACCGGAGCCTGTTGGGAGTTTGAAGGGACTGCAAAGGGAGGTTCTTGAAAGGCAATTATCAGACACACAAAAATTAAAGCGTGTGACACACACAAAAGGACTATTTGAACGACGCTTTGGTATCCAATGAGTTCCGAGCCTTTTTACCTCTCGGTAAAAGGGTTGATTAGAGGAAGGCCGTGAAGCAGAACCCAAAGCAGCCGCAGCTGCGAGATAAATGGGTGGAAATGAATTACAGACAGCAAACAAACAAAAAATTATTCTCTAAGTGGCTTCATCTATCTATAGATGAGCCTATTTTAAGATACCCAAATCGCTGCTTGATTCTTATCTCGTCTTTTTGGCTTTTGTCTCAAGAAGAGTGACATCCTAATCGATTTTAAGTGTATTTTTTACTGTTCCTTTATAACGCTTTTGTTATCTTGTTGCTCAGTTTGACTGGAAAGCCCTTTAGTCACATTCAGTTGTTTTTAAATGAGCTGTATAAATAAATTTGACATTGACATTAACATATACTTTAAGGTCAATGCAGTCTTTCTTCCTGTTAATGGTTGACATTTCCTGCAGGATTTCTGGGAGATCCCTTGCACAGTGCTGCTGAGGTGGGAAAAGTAATTTAGTCAGGTATCTACAGGAGCAAAAACTGACCATTGACTAAGAAGACAGATGAATGGAGGTGCTGTTTTTTGACCCTTAGAATTGAGGTGACGCCATGCTATGCTAATAGATATTTTCTCCACTGATACCACTCCGCTCGCCGCAAGAGACGGTTTATGCTCAATAATGGAGAAAACATTTCTTCAATCACACAGGTGTCCTGCAACATGCCCGAGTGCACAATTTTATCACTGCCCGGCCAGAGAAAACAGATGTCAAGCGTCCTCCTATGGTGCAGCTTCCCACTCCCACCAGGCATGGACAAAGTCACCCACACATTAAAGGGAGGCAGCTGCCAGAACATGAATGTCCAAAACCGCACTAGACAGACAGACATAAACAAGCATGACAGTTGGTTTTGGGGATGTGAGGAACACTGATTGACAGCGCTCTGTCGGCCGGATTAGAGACGTTCATTTCGTCCTGAACTCAATTATATTTTACAAAGGCTGACATCCCCAGTTAATTGCAGCCTTTCCACATGAGGGAATTATTTGCACTTCTCAATTCCCTGGCCATGTGTACTCTGTTCCGCATGTACAGGCTTCATCTAACATGTGAAAATATTGCAAATTAGATCAGTGAAAGAAAGAGAAAAAGGGAGAGAGAGAAAAGGAAAAATACATCTGAGAAAGGCGAAAAGTTCCCGAAGTGTGGAGAGAATGTGTTCAAGAGGGGAGGAAGTGGATGGGTAGCCTGCCTCGCGCTCTCAATTGTGTCTGGATCTTAGCGTTGAGACAGCTTAGTTCAGAGACAGATCCAGAGTGACAGCGTTGTGATGATTGACGTGGTGATGAGGAGGAGAAGAAGAAGAGAGGAGAAAAAGGTTATGTCGTGCCACTGGCTGCACCAAAACACACATGTGAGTTTTGCCCGTAGAAGGATGAGACAGAAATCCCAGGCTGGTTTTTGTGTTCAGGAGGGAATGTTTGGGAGGTAATGTCAAAGAAGCCCACAGGCCCAACGCAGACATATGTGTCTTTGCTATTATTTATTTATTCTACGTGTGACCAAGGGGCTGGTGTCGAAAATAAAGTAAGCCCACTCCAAGGTTGTATTTCTTGGATAATCCAGTCATTTTTAAGTCACCCCCTCAACTCGTTACAGCAATGGTTGACGTGTGTCACCATACCCAGTCAGATTACCAGGCCTCTAATCCACCTCCAAGGCTCACCGGGTGGGTGAAAGGGCTTGGGATGATCTGCCACACCACAAATAATCCACTACCTAGCATTTCAAGACAAACGGGGGGGTTGGGTGGGGTTGTTGTTGTTGCTCTCGTCCCTGTCACTGCTGCTGTATGTTTGAGGCGCCACAAGGCCTTGGATTAGATTTGTAGCTCTTGCTGACATGTGGAGAGACAGCTGCTGTGGAGACGTGCAAAACCAAAAGCGCTATTCGGGCCCATGTCTCCCTCTGCTACCCTTGGGCTGCCCCTGACTGTCAGAAAGCTAATCCCGTATCATTGTTTTGGGGTTTTGTCTGTTACAATGGGTATCAGTGACATCACCGGTGTTGACATTGGCTCGCCAGCAAACAACAGCGCTGTTTATCTTTGTCTGATACTGGGCGAAAAACACTCCCAGATGGGTAGCAATGCATCGCCAGTGAGATACCAGAGTAAATAGGTATACAAGAAATATTTACTGATAATAATCTCATCAAACAGCTGAATGAAGTTCCTCTTTTATCGACAGTAAACATTCTTTTTGAATTAGACTGGTAGCTGTGTAGTCTCATGTGAGGCGCTAAACAGCTTTGTGAATTCAGAAAGACGAGCACACACGTAGAACATAGCTTATTCCTAATACTACCCGCATCTTAGATAGGGGTGCTGCTTTATGTGCTGTGACTCTTTCAGTGAGAGAGGCTGTGTCATGCAGCATCATTCAGAGACACTCATCTCTAATGCGATCACTGTGACCGAGCAACAAAATCATGTGCCGGTGTTGCTTAGAACTGCTCCAGGAAGTTATATCTATTGTATTTTGTTTTATATTAATTTGATTAGCAAGTTAGAGCTGATGCATAAGTCTTCCACTGCTAATTCAGGTTGTCAGGGAGCAGTCTGGACAGCCGGGCACTGGAACAGGTCAGGCCTGCATCAAGCTGGGACCTGCTGCTGCGAGGCACACCAACCATCAAGACAGGTCAATCATTCTTAAGAGTCCACATCCGGTCTGCCAAGGACGCAGCCTCATACTCAGCTTAAAGGAAGAGAGTGGCTAGCTGAAACTGCTTTAACCAACTCCCCATTAAATGGAGTAAATCTGAGCAACCTGACCTCAGGAGACTCCTGATTATGAGCTTGAGCAACTTCAGAATAGTCCAGAATGCGGCTGTAATGATATAAACATTTCCTGCAGACTTAACTCTGCAGCGCCGAGTTATTTTGCAAGGTATTGTTTTATTGTTTCGAGTGTTGTTCTCCATCTGGGAGTTAGGGAAGTCATTAACAGAGCGCAGGCATTTTTCAATGTACAATAAATGTAATGGTGTTTTTGAAGGAAAGTTTGTAAAAACAATCTTCTTAATATGCATACGGCAGAGTTCGTAACTTGTCTCTGAAAATGCAGCTTGAGGTACGACCTTTAACATTGCACCAAATCAGTCATAAACTTTTAAAAGAGCAAAGAAGGACAAAACTAGAAAGAAAAGCCACCCATACATACATTTTCTTAACTGCTTTATCCTGTAAGAGTCATGGGGAGCTGGTGCCAGTCTCCAGCAGTCATCGGGCGAGAGGTGGAGTGCACTCAGTCTGGACGGGTCAGAACTAGAATATTTCTGAATGTATTTTGAAGGTTGCTAATAGCTAGAAATACAGAATAAAATGTGTGACTTTATGTCCATGTTTAGATGTATAAACTGTATACGAAGTGTAAAGAGAAACAAAATCAATAGAAATGTTAAACCTACTGCCAGTGGCTCATTCAGGTTACCATGGTGACCACACGTCTTTTCAGTTCTAAGAACAAAAGAAAACCCATCCAGATAGGTACGAGTGGGTGAAAAAAGACAAGTATTTTATGTTTAAATTGTAAAAAATAAAAAGAGGCAAGAAGTTTAAAATTTGAGATAGTTTGAAAATCTGTGTAATTATTACTGTCATTTTAACATTCCATGAAAAAAAAATCATAATTTCTCAAAATTTTAATTGTGATTGTGCAAAAACCATAATATAGGACTTAGAAATGATACATCCATTATACATTTGATCTATAGAGTTCTAAAGGGGCAAAGTTCACTCACCTGTTTTGTCAAAACCTCTGATTTCTAAGGGACTATTTCTTGCAGATTTTGGTCAATTTTGTCCACATCGTACCAAACACTGATTCAACAAGTCAGCACAAAATCTCCAATTCAACCATTTGTCTTGATGTATAAATTGCATGTTTTTTTTTAAGCTGGAGGGCATAAAAACAGACCAAAAACATGACAGAACTGTGCCACGCATCGGCCCGCTTAACTAATAACACAAAAACTACAAAAACAGCCTTTTATCATAGCAGGACCATCATTCAGGGTATGGACGCTGTAGAAACACCATTCAGTATGTAAGGAGGTTAAGATGTGCATACAAAAGATACATTTTGAATTAACCATGTGTTTAAATACTATTCTTATGATTAATCACGTCCCTGGGAACAGTAATCCAGAGGTTACACAGAGAAACACACTGCTGAGGATTCTCCTCTCTGCTACAGGGTCTGGCCACCAACCCTGAAGATTTTTTAATAGCATACTAAAATTCTGTGTAAAGACTAAATTGCAGCCCTCAATGGGCAACAGATGATGGAATTAAAGAGATTTAGAGCTTTTGGGGGAAATGGGCTGCACGTATTTGATGTGGGAATGAGGGAAGAGAGGGAAGAGGAAAGCCGAGCACACCAAGGCAGCATCTGGCCCTTGTAAGGACACACAGCTCTCAGGGAAGTCTCTACAGATTGCGGAAGGAGTTGACTGATAACTCTTTCTAACGCCCACTATGTGCACAGACTGGCACTCACCTACTAGTAACACCTGCTGCACCCATATGGTGTTTCAATATAACTCATCACCTAAACAAAACTAGGACATGTGAGGCATAAAAAAAAATCTAACTGTGAAATTGCAAGGCCGTCTCACAAAAACGCTCATTCCAACCCTAGTCCTACTTGAGGTAACCATAGCAACCCCTCACCTGTCATCTCATCGACAACAATAGACAGACAGCCAGGTCAGAGTGACACATTTTCTCAACCTTGCAAACACACCGGATGATTTTTATGTAGTTCCTCGCTCTGACTCAGATTTCCACCGGAGCATTGTCAGACACTCTACTCTATACGCACCCGGTTTATCATGTGCCTATTGTAGTGCCCTCCTGCTGTTCTCTGTTACACTCTCTCCTCTCTTTGTCTGTCATTAACCAGCACTTGTGCCGTCAGTGATGCACACTTATACACAAATTCACAATGACACATTTTAGCTTCCCCGCTCGAGCCAGAGAAAGCTGGCAAAATGGCAGAATTTATCCTGACCTGGCATATTCTGATCCCAAGTGAAAAACGTGGCCCAGTATAAAAAGCCGGTGGGCTGCAGCAGCCGCTATTCACAAGAGACAAAACCTGGATCTGTGGCATGATCTGGCTGGCTGGACTGGTGAATAGAGCCAGCAAATCCAGCAATGACGGACCCTGTTAACCCCTATATGATGAATTATTGCCTGGCTGTACACAAAGTAGCTGTAAAAGAGGAGGAGGAAAAACTAAAAAGCTCCCGCTGATGCTCTGTGTTTGGAGACTATGGATTCCAGCTGCAGTATACCAAGTGTGAAGCAGTTAGCGAAAACTTCAGAAAATGTTACTAACTGCATCATCTCTCACCAGTCTCCCACACAAACTTCTGATTTTATCTCATCCCAAATGAGGGAGGAAGTTAAAAATAATTCAGGCAGAAAAACTCACAAAAAACAGGGGGGGGGGGACTGGTAGCCTGACAAGATCAAACAAGCTCTGATGCAAGTGGATGAAGCTGAAGCGCTGTGTGTCTGCTGAAATGTTATGATGGGACAGCTTTTGTCCTGGGTGAAAAGACAGGGAATGTGTGCCTTCCCACCTTGACTCTAATTTTTCTGCCGCTTTCATCTCGCTGCACACCACAGACCCGGTGACTCACCAAGTGAGCAAAACATGGCCAAAACCAATAGCCAGCAGATAGCATCTCTTACGCTAACAAGCTTTTCACTTGGGGATACCATCAGCTCTTTGGTTTTCTCATACAGCTAATTAGGGACGGACTGAGAAGCAGACCTGCAGCTATCTTTTCCCTCTTTTTTTTTAGCCTCAGTCATTTTAAAATCTGCTTTTGTCTCTATCACTCCCTTATTCCAGCTCTCTCTCTCAATTTATTGCACGCTTTATTCACTTCATCTGTCTACTATCTACCAATCCACCACCGTTGCTGCCATTACTGCCACTGTGTCCAACCCAAGGCCCCTCTACTGCCTCTTAATCCCATTAGACCAAACACAATCAATTATCCAGCCAGCCATAAGGATCTGAGAGCATTAAAAGGTTAGCACAGGAGATTTAAAGCCATTGATGTCTATGACAGGAATGCAACCCCCCCACACACACCTCCCTCAGGCAAGCCCCTGCTTACCAGTGTGTCAGTGTCTGTGTACGTATGTCAGCGAGTGTTCATCAACATGACACCCCAGCACCAACTAGAGCCACCATGCATCGCTAGCGGATCTTTAATCATGTCCCTGCAAGTCCTGGCAAATTACTGCCTTGTGATGGTAATCGATAAAGCGATAAACACAGCCGGGGACTGCAGCTGCTAGAGCGAAGAAATACCATTGCAGCCACTGGTTGATTTTTTTTCATAATCTGATCTTGAGAGAGAGAAAAGAAAAGTTGGGAGTATTATTTTTTTCCCTCTCAAGTCGAGGTGGCTCATTGTGGGGGGAGAGAACAAGACAGCCTCATATGTGTTTGCATTGAGAAACGGCGGAGTTGTGATGATCCAGGTGCAGGTCAATCAATACTATCAGAAAGATGGACTGATATAATCTTATTGTAATCTGTAGACTCATCTCATCTCCTTCCATCTGCCCACCACTGACTGCCTGTCCATAAACTCCATGCCCCAGTGCCGCTCCATTCAGGGCTTGATGTAATTTTCTCACTCCCCTCCCTTTTATCTTTCCCATACTCTTTTCTCCTACACTCCCTTCTCACTGACTCTGTTCCTTCTCGGGCGAGAAAATTAAATATGATCATTCCTCTTCAAAGGCGCCACCATTAGCCACATAATGAATATTCAGTTAATGTAGCAAGAAGAAGAGACGGTGTGAGGAAGAGATGTAAGTGACAGCGAGGAGCGGAAGGTAAAAATCACAAAACTGGACATTCTTGCAGCATACCTGCAGAAAGCAAATGAATATCCACCAGAATATCATTCTCCATTGTTTTTACAAGCAAACATAAAGCATTAATCATAACAAACCCCTTATTATCATGAATGAATGCTTGTGACATTTAAATATGAGATTGTAAATCTACCTCATCAGAATCCAATACATCATTTATGGCTCATTAATATTTTCAGCGATGAATCATTGATCACGGGGTTATTATGAAATACTTCCTCAAATCTCAAATCCCTGATGTGACTTCTGCTTTTAAAAAAATCACCTGACTGAGGCTCGAAAGGCTCTGAAGCACTTGTGGCTGGAACTTAAAGTATGCTCTAAAGAACTAGTCACTTCGCCGTCCAGATGCAGCGGCGAAGCACCTTTTCTACTCAAATTCAAATGTGCTTCCTCATGCAGACACGATAGCCACTTTCCAATTTCAACTTAATCTTAAAGCACCAATTTCTACTGCCGTGGCAGTGATTGAAATATGAAACCCTGCATATATACAGCCCATTACAGAGAATACAAGGCTCCAGCTGCTGTCTGCCCGCCCCGGAAAGTGAGAAGAGAAGAAACAACAGGGATCAGCTCAGCTGAAAACACATTTCTGTTTATTTATTATTCAATAATGCTGAATTGGCCTCTGACCCCCAGGAGGAGCTCATGCTAAACTTCCTTCAGAAGAAAATGGCAGCCGTGCTGAATCAGGAAGAAATCAAACAGAATCCCTGCGGCTCGGTGTTACGAGAGGTGAAATCTGACAAATTTGATGCATCACCACTTTTAGCATTGTCTTTTTTTTTGCCTCCCCTCTTTATGTTTAATTTATTCGATATATGTCAAAAGTGCAAATACTGATTGCCATGAACATAAATATTCTAAAACACAAACAGGTAAACAAGTCAGTCACTCCAATAAGCAGAGCTGTGAAGAGTCTTATGTGGTTTTTTCTTTAGATTGCTCTCTTTTTTATCACTCCAACGCTACAAACAAATATTTATTACTTGCTGACTAAAGATGGCTGATAATGCTTTTGCCTGTTCAAGTGTGTTTGGTGTTGGTAAAATATCTAACGAACCATTTGATGGATTTGAATGAAACTTTCAGGAAGTAATTATTAGATGTACGTCTACAACTTATTTACTTTTGGAGTCAATCCAATTCAAGATGGCCACCACAGCTGACATTAATAAACACCTAAATGGTTGCAATTCAGTCAACTTTACAGATATACTGAGCTACAAATTAGGATGTTAGTAGTTGAGTGTCATCCCCAACATATACTTTGATCACTAACAGATCACTCAAAGTAATAATTTTAAATTTTAAATTTGCCATTCAAGTTAACCCTTTAGGAAAATCCCATAAAATATATCCCATAAGCCACTGGGTGGAATTGAATGAAACTATAATAAATAAATAACTGAATGTGCAACTATATTAGATTAACATTTGGAGACCACTCCACTATACAGTATGTCCACAAGACAACTGACCTTAAAACAGACAATTTGAAAATCTGTAATTCTCTTCATATTTCAACAATTTGACAGGACGCCATCTAAGTTCAGCTTTTAAGAAAAAAAATACAGCAATTTGAGTTTAAAGGTTAAATATTTAATTCATATGCAACACAAACTTCATTAAAGTGTGGGCTAATTAATGTGTTTTTAAAGGTTTAGGGTAAATTAAAAAAGCGTTGAAGGACTCTTGACATTTTAGCGCCTTCAAGGTTGCTTCAGCTGTTAATTAGTGAAGTTTGATGGCTTGTGAGTATTGATACCATCTAACCCCGTTCAGTCAAGTGCTCAATGGGTTTTTTGGGGGAGCTTTAAGTACTGAGCCACAGCACTACAGGAACCTGGCTCAAGGTTAGCATCATGGTGTCAGTCATGCCCAATGACTGGTGCAAGCTGTGTGCTCTGCTCCTCAAGTGGCTGCCAGAGAACACTCACCAAGGTTACACCTGTCGGAGGCAATGAATATTGCACTCGTCTCAATCAAAGTCCTTCACAGAACTTTGAGAGATCGGTCCTGCTTTTGCTCCAACTTAGAAAAATAAGAAGGTTAACTCCTCTGGAAAATTTGTCAGAGGAGGGAACAGTCACACTGCAGCACCTGAACTTTACAGCGTGGCAAATAACATCGTAAATTATTAATCTGCAGCTAATCAAATCTTCAATTAATCAATTAAGATCATCACCTACAGAGGGAAACAGATGAAGACATTTGCATATTATTTTTGCCGTCTCAGTCGGAACTCTGGCAGCGATTGGAATTCCTGTAACGGCTGCATAGGATGGGATAAGTCAGTGCTTTTGGTGTTAATGAATAGAAAAATTAAGTACACCTTTAGAGAGACAAGTCTGTGTAAGGCACCCCACGTGAGGAACATGATTTATGGAGAAAATGGAATTTGAGACAAAAGCAATTTTTAATTTAGTTTTCGGCAAGCGGTTTCAAACAATTGCACAAAACAACTCTCTGAGGAGGAAAGCGTCCCTCCTCGCCTCGTACCTGTAGACAATATAAAAAATACCATTCAGTCAACAGTGGTTCATTATTAATGACGATGTAAGGCAATGACTGTGCTTAAATACCAGACTAATACAGCAGAGATAAATGAATGCATCTCCGTGTCCCCGAAGTCACTCTTAACAAAATGAATCGTGCGTTAATGACAATAAATTACAGCACTTTGCTTCCACAGGAAACAATCTATAAGTTGGCTGACAAGCAATGTAAATGTGTTTGTGCAGCATAAATCACCAGCTAGCAATTGAACACCTGTGGATTTTCAAAATTAAAATAAATCCTCTTTCAAGCCTCCCATCTGCTCAATATTCCACAGATAATTTTAAATGATCCTTTCGCTGCGATATCATCCACAAATGGGGGGGGGGGGGGGG
>SSNR01000436.1:90696-175392 GCA_006937965.1 Callopanchax toddi | reverse complement strand
GGGGGGGGGGGGGGGGGGGGGGAATTAGCTATGATGGATACTTTTATGATTTTTTTTCCTGATATGACAGTAAGGTAAGCTGATTTGTGGCCAGTAGGTAAATAGTGTCATGTCCTTTTTATTTTAAATGCTGTAGGCTTTTAGAATGTGATCATGCTGAGGCATTTGCCTATGGGTGATTGCGTGTGGTGTGTTTGTGTGGGTTGTTTGTCTGATCACTGCAACATCCTCCATCTCCAGGGGCAGCGGCTCCCTCTCTCATCAACCATGCCCAGTCAATGTGACTGTCACTCCCAATCTGCACTGAGAGGGGAGCCTGTGCCTATTTTTATAAATGTATTCATATTCATTAGTCCTGAGTGTCATTCATAGCAGCAGTTCTTTAATGCGGCGCGTAACCATCAGAGGCTGGAGAAGCCTGCCTCCTCTCATCTCACAAATTAATAACAGAGGCAATCACTGCAAAGGTGCCTTCTGTCAAACAACAATGGCTCCTGATTTTCATCAACTGTGCGCACTTCCTCATTTCCACATGACATGCAGGACAAAAAAGGAAAAAAATAAAAAATTATTGGTCTCCCCTCTGGGAATCACAACAAAAATCACAATCGTACCAGCCTCTCCAATATGAAATAATTAATTTAAGTGAGAATTAATTACAGCCTTTTTTTTATTTCCATTGACCCCGCGCAACTCTCATAACGTCTTGGAGTCAGTCGGTTAATTGTGCAGAATAACTGATGTGAATGTGAGCTGCTAATGAGAGCAATTAGGCAACACACTCAAGCCAAATTTAACTTCAACCCACTGTGTGAGGAAGGTGTTCTGGTTTTACTGGCTTGTATGTGTCACATAAAGCATGCCATCAACTAATCCTGCTCATTTTAAAGAGTATGCATGGAGATAACGAGGGCTTTTTTGGCTTTTTACACACAAAAAAAAAAAATACATGCAAAACTGTATCGATAAGAAACATACATTTTGGATGTTTTCCTTTGATGTGCACATGCCCCAATTTGGTGCTCTGTGCTTTCTAAAGTAATGGAAGGTGGTTGCTTCTTACAGCCTCGCCATGATTTTTTCATGCCCATTGTTTCTGCTCCACCCCACTTTAAATCAGGAACACAAAGCGAACCCTGCAGTACTTCACTCTGGACAACATTAATAAAACAAGCTTTCAATGATGCAGAGCAGAACGCCACATTGAGCTACGGCGCGGCGGTGTGATTAAAGCTTTTAAACACCGCCACCCTTTGAGTTTACATATGTCTCCTCTGCAGTCTCTGTGCACGCACACTTTATCATTTGTCGCGTGTCACCATTCCTCACTAATGCAGAGTCGATTTGAACAAACTGTTAAAAAAGTAGGATTTCAATTAAGTCTGAACATTTAGAGCGAACAAAAGTAGGAAAGTTGTTTTACAGCAACTGGATCTATCCCCAAAATCTATATGCTCTCTTGAGCTTTCTAGCATCCTGATAGTTTCTTTACCTAAAAAATTGACTTTTTCTCTTATTATGGAGGCAAAGTATTTACTATCAGTGTCAGAATAATGTCTCTTCACAATTTGCCCCCTATAATCTAACGATGACAACCCCTTGAGTGATGGCAGAAGTGGAAATAAGACTTTTTAATTGAATTTCATGAAGTTAAACACTGGCCAGAGCAACTTCATTAAACTGATATGACTCTCCAATTTCTGCAGTCCCCACAGGCGCAGAGCATGTCCACCACTGTTACAATAGATGTGCTCAAGCATTATCTTTCACAGAACTAGGGAACTACTCTCTGAATGACACCCCACCCCCTCGATGCACACATGTAAATTTAAATATTTTGACCAGCACTTTGTGAAAGATTTGAGGACAGCGATGACGAAACGTAGCCAGAGGTTTCTGCAACGGCACAAGTCAGAGGAGCTGCAGCCCTCCATATGGAGCGTCTGCCTTTGCTGTAATGCTTTTGATCAATTCAGGCATCACAAATCAGTTTTGAGCTATCATATGTACTGTGTGTCATATGTGATGTAGATCCAATTTGGCTTTGGTCTCCGGAGTAAAGCTCTGTCTCAGCCCAGAGTGGCTTCACGTGTCCGCTGCGTCACCCATCTGGAGACTGCGGGGGCCATCGTTGTCAGAAGGCCTCCTGGTGCACTACAGTACACGTCCCTAACGGGGGACGCCTGGGCTCATTTGTTTAGTTACTTTACTCAGGCTCTGTGACAAGAGGAGACAGTGGCCGAGGCATTTGGGCATTGGAGCCCCCTGCAGAATTAAACAGGCTATGTCCCAAGCCCCACTGACAGGAAATCTCACTCAGATCACAAAAGGCAGAACTGATTGCATCTGACAGGTGCATCCACTTCCATCAGATGCAATGTCTTTGTTTTGTCTGGAATACTCGTGTGTAAGCATCTGTGTTTTTTTGGAAAGCCATTGTGCGTATCAGTGGTTCTGTCTTCCTACGGTCAGCATACTTGTCTTGGAATTAAAGATGACCTTCATGTGAATGTTATTTTTAAACACGAGAATTAAAGCTCTGATTTTCCAAATGAGAAGAATAAACAGGGAACCCACTGAAATAAAGGGGAATAAAAAGGCTGGCAGTGGGAGAAGCGGAAGGGTTACTGTTTGGGCTCAATCTGGGCACGCTAATCCCTTTGATCCCCCCCATTTTACTGTCAGCTGTTTCCTAGCTACCATTGGATCTGCACAGAATTTAGGATTTGTGCTACTGTACACCACAGCAATCTCTGCTCCAGTGTTGTGGCATCCTCCTTTCTTTCCATATGAATACCCCACCAGGCTTAGTATCAACAACACCTGTATTTTAATTTCCCCTTTTGTTCCTTTTTCCCTTCCACGTCACTGCAGTTTGCAGTGATAACAGAGAGACAGGTTCAATTGGAAACTATTCTGCACAGAGGGCCATCAAAACATGATGCTTTACACTAAAAAAGCTTATTCTGATATTGGCTGTCAACACGAGACGCCACACTTTCATTACAGAAGTTGTGACAAAAGCTACCAGTTTCATCATTTTTAAAAAGCCTCATTTAAAAACAAGGAAACATTCGTATATTAGCACACGTGCACATTGCTGTCATGTGCATGTTTGTGCATCTGCAAGCGTGTATTAAAGCAATAAAGGAAGTTTTATTGGATTCCTCTTTCAAGCTGCCTTTGAAATTTGAATAAGTAGGCAAATCTATCTGCACAGGATCTCTTTCATCCTTGTCGGTATTGGTTGCTTTCAGAGGTGCAATGCGCCACAGATTTCCCACTTAACCTCTAAGGAGCTCTCCCCAACTGATCCTAAATCATTCTGGGCAAAAACACACACGGCAGACTTGATTTGCGTATTGGCAAATTCATGCTTCATTGCCAAACACTGGCTCTCTCTGAGCTCGTGATTATTAATCTTGTAAGCAGGTACAAGAAAAAATGCCCAAAGTTTCTCAATTTACTGATTTCAATATGAGCTGGTAGGCTGTATTGATTTTTGTGTGTACTGTACACTTACATAATTTGTTTCATTCAAAGGGAAGAACTTAAAACCTTCTCTTTTTCTTTGCTGCCTTTGATATTATTTATTTCAATAAAGTCCTTTATTCCTCACCAGTCATATTTCCTTGAAATCTAAATGAAAATATCAGTGCATGGTCATTCAGTGTAATCCTTGCATGGTGTAAAACATAAAAAAGAAAAAAGGAGAAATATCAATCGTGAGCATCTTCACATTTAGAAGCAGTGCTGAATTCAACCATATGCTTTTAGTCTTCAACCTGAAGCGCTTTTATGTTTTTGTGCAGAGGGGCCAAGGTAAGGTAATCCAAATATGACATGAGCCATAGAGAAGAAGCCTGCAGTGCCATTGTCAGCTCCCGTCAGCATCACACTTCTTAACTGACACTCGGCTGATGTTACAGGCAAGGACAGTGATCAAAGATACGTGTACGCTGAAGCACTGCCGTGCCTCAATGACAACCTGCTCTACTCCGCCATGCACACCAGCCTTATCAACAAACACAAAAGCACCTCCTGAATGAGACTGTTGGTATGAATTCCTTTAGATTTATCTCAGATGATGCCTTGGCATCTCAGCGTTTCACCATCCATGCACTGATACCCCCCCCCCCCCCGTAGATTCTCCACTGCAGGTTTGTTTGTGGCGAAGGTGGATTGGTGTCAAACTGTGACAGTGAATGGGGAGGGTGAGGGAGAGGAAGGATGGCAGGTGCTTGGAAACAAAATCAAATATGATTTTAGAGCCCATGTGTCCAAGAGCAGGACAATTGGGGGGTGGGGGTGGGGTACAGCTCAAGTCGTAATCAATACTGAGCACAAAGTATTGAGATGCAGCTAGAGGCTTCTCGCCAGGCCCCCCAGAGTGTCTGCTAGGCCTGCTGCCAAGCACAGTCGAGCAAACTCAGCTTTGCAGATTTTCATACAAGAGCGTGCTTCTATGACATAAACCGGAGTCATCCGGATCCTTCAAACCTTTCGACCTTTGAACCACTATTTTATGCAGCAAGGATGCAGAATGTTTATTCATTTAGCCTTTTTTTCTTTTGCATTAAATTTAATAGAAACACTGGTGTGTCTATCCATCTTTTTGAAGCGAGTCACGGGGTTGCAACTGTCTTGATTTGAGGTCAGAACAAGAATGGAGCAGAATGTCAAGATGAGGATTTATTCATGTGAATGCACAAAGAAAAATGGATTTGTACGACCAGCTGTTTTTACTGGGACAGATAGATAAAAAGGCTGGCCCCACCACCACCACCACATCCACCACCTCCTCCATTTCTCTCCTTCTTGTCTCTTTTGCCATTTTATTCACAACACAAGAATACACTCACCAGCTCCCAGGAGGGCCAAGCTGGATGTGAGCAGAGATTCAGTGAGCACATTATGTTGTAAAAAAAAAAAGCATTGTTTCTCACCACAGTTTTCCTTGAGTCGCCTTTGTGTTGTTTAAATGTTTACATGGAACAGCTTGGGGGCCTGAGGACATATGTTTGGTTCTGAAAAGCATTCAAGTCCAATCCCTCATTTCCATGGATGAAAGCAGGAATGCAATTTTTAAAAAGCTTTTCCGGCTGCTCATTATTAAGAACACTTTGATGAAGCAAAAACACCATTGGTCAAAAATTATAATAAACAAATAATCACATTCTCGTCTAATGTCCAAGGTCATTTCGTCTTTTAGTCTTCGTCCCAGCTCAGCGCTTCCTTTGAGACGTTTTTTAATTCTTGATAGTTGAAGTGCCTCCAAGCTCTGTGTCAGATTGATTAGACGTTTAGCCAGGAGAATTAATATGTGAGAAATTTGTATGTTTCCGCCTGCAGCGCCTCTCCACTCGCTCTCATCAGTAAACAAGCAGATATGGAAACAAAGCCACTCTCGGCTATGTGATTAAAATCAGCGCCGAAAGAAGAAATTGCCTGAGAATCGATGCCGTTATTACTGGAAAATCAAATCTGAGTATACCTTGGTTAAACAAAAAAAAAACTACATTTTCATTCTGCGAGACAAAGGAGGGCTCTCTATGGGTAAATAATCTGTCCGAATTAGTATATGTTTGTGGAGTGAAGGTTTTACTAACACAGGCTCAAATAAGTGCTTAACTCCAACACAGCCAAAACGACTTAAGGTATTTGGGGTGAGTAATGATTTCAGCCAGCTACCAAGATATGCAAACATCAGCGTTGCATGCACATGGTGAGACAGAAGTCTTTGCCCCATGCAAATAACCATTACCAGAGCCCTATGGGCAAATGGCAATTATAGGCAAAGACAGAATGCCAAAACCCTGCAGTTAATTTGATTACATTTCCATTATGAACTATAAACACTGTTTTGCTGCTTAAATGAGCCAATTAAAGCCGTCCTCAAGCTAAAAAACCATTGACAAAGTGACAGCCCCTTTTGTTCTTTAACAATAGTTTTGATTGTAATCATTTGTCACTCTTAAACACGCTATTTATTGTAATTTTCCAAATTAATTTTGGGCTTTTTCATGCCTCTGACATGTTGGTGGATGAAACATTCAGTGGCAGCATGAATAAACATGTGTAGACAGCAATTGGCAGCAAGACCAAGAAAGGGGGGGAACATTCCTTTAAAACAAGCAGCCAACCAGCCAGACATGGGAGGCAGGCCTCAGAGAGGCATAAGGAGTCGGATATGGAAGCTGCCACTGTTTCACCTGAGGCTGGGCTTTCCAGGCATGTGCCATGCCGCAACGAAAACGAACACTTAGTCCAAATTTCAACAGCTGTTGGCTCTTTGGAGCAGAAAACACGTTTAATTGACTGCATTTGACCAAAACACAGAAATGCATATGTCAAGAATAGGCACTGTGTGTAATTATGACAAGACAGCAGAGAGGTTAGAGCGGCTGAATACAATGGTGTTAACATATAGAAGTTGTACTGTTCCATGCTCTGAGATTTAAGACGTGCAAGGATTTCATCAGCTTATGTTCAGGTGGCATCACTATATGCATGAAACTAATGTGACATTAATGCAAGAATGCTAAACAGAGCTACACAAATAGCAGGTTGAGGTGTTGTTTTGCACATGTGGGTGCTGATCTACATCTTTGTCATTGTTTTTTATAGGACGAGATGTCTGTAATTTTAATAAAACGCTAATATACTTGTTTTGTGTCATTTTATAGATATTGACTTTTCCATCCTTCCTCCTGCAAGTGTGTGTGTGTCATCGACGTGGACGAATTATGATGTAGTGCCCCGCATTACAGCAGGGAGTTTTAATCACACAGGGATTCAGAGTGTTTTAAACAAATGCTGCTTTTTTTGTAAGCATGGTGGATTATCATAAGATTTAAAGATTTGGAAATGGCTGACAGCTGTCAAGCTGCATAATAACGTACGTCCAGAAAATTATAGCAGCTGTCGGTTGGCAGAATGTCAATGCTGCTATCAAGATTAAAGCTCAATAGACAGGAACACGAGCTCTAGCTACTGCGTGCCCTCACTCACTCACTCTTTTGCAGATGAACGCAACAAAATCTGAGCAGAAACACAAAGAAATGGACACAGATCTGTTCAGCTTTCAGGTATTGAGGAGCTGAAGGCTGCTAATAAAGGAAGAAAGGTAGAAACTCACACCTATTTACTTGGTATTTCGATTAAAGGATCTACATGAGTCTTTAAATGGCTTGCAGAGTAAAACCTGCAGAAAGGTTTCCCCTGTGGATCTACCACACTTGTGCAGTAGAACAGCCATCTGTATTAAACTCAGCAGGAGCATCAATATGAACCTGCTGAAAAACAAGCAGCTACACGCCACCTGTTCCCTGGTGGTGTCTGTGTGTCGCCTAATTTCCAACATCCTCAGAGGTCCTCCTCTCTCGGGGAATGACTGCAGCTTCTCTAACTTTATGCACTGGCACCGCTGTTTTGCCATTCATTTGCAAACAAGGATTCCCTCTGAGGATGAGAGCTTGAATTCTACTTCAGGGGAACAAGGCGTCTCTGGGTGCTGAGAGGAACCCCTGCAAAGACCGTAACCGTGTCACCACTAAAGATCCAAAGGCAGGAATCGTGCACTAGAGTGGAGGGCCGTCTTCAAGATTAATATGTGCATTTCTCACTAGCCATAAATGTTCAAAAGTACAGCGCAGAAACAGAATTTTGGTTTGTTTGGGAAGAAAAGTCAAAGCCCAGTAGCACTCAACAGATCCTCACACACTCCAGGCATGTTGGCTTGAGAAAGAGATGCTAATAACAGCTAGAGGAACTGTGCCTTGCATAATAAGAGACGCCGGAGACTCTTTTCAGATAAGGTTGGGAGTACTTTAGAGCAATGTGAGTTGTTCAAAGACAAACATGCACAGGGATTATGCTGCTTTTAGCACTTTGGTGCACTGAGTAGCGTGATGGTGAAATGGGGAGTGCTTAGAGAAGGCACCTCTCACATGAAACAACCTTCAAAATGTGACTTTTTTCTTCTTCTTCGGGACCTACAGAGATAAACACTTCAAGGACATCAAATGTGTATCTTGCAGTTCTGCATTGTATCAATAAAAGCCATGGCCATGTGTTTGATTATGAAGCAGAAAGTCACGCTTTAATTGGAGCACATGATTAAGTAAACCCACACACTTCTCCTTGTCCTTTATCAACTTACCTTCACTTCTTGTGACAAGCAGCAGTTTTGTTTTTACTCTGGCGCGACATACGGAGGCAGGATGCTCTCCACGGTTTTCGGACCTTATTTAGCAGATCTCATTATCTCCTCGCCGCGGCCAAGAGGTCAACAACTGACAAATGACAAGTGAGGAGTCATAACCATTTCACAGTGGCTGCATGATTAGTGCGGATCATGTACACGCCCGTGTCTCCTTATCTCTGACTGTGTTGGACATGAATGAGAGCCAGCATGCTGTGATTTATGCATCCTGCAAGATGCACATTAGTTTCACACAGTCTGAATGCAGAGGCGATGCAACACAGCCTTGAAACATCTGCTCTGCTTTACTGACCCACAGTGGTGTCATATCCATACGAGTTAATGACTGTCTCTGCTAGAATATTACAACTCCCAGCTCCACAGGATCACACGGTTTGACACATTTGGCAAAAAAAGCACAAATTAAATAGTTCAAATGACTTTTTCAATATAATAAATGAGGGATTTGTTTGCATATTTAGAGGCTGTCACAGAGGTTTGCTGTCTAAATCCCTCATGAACCCAAGCTGCAGGTCATTCTCCTTAGACCTTAGTGGCCAAATTGGTTTGAATCTTTATCCAGTTCAGCACTAAACCTCATATCTCACCAGATTTCAGATTCTTCATTTCTTTGCCTCATATTTCTTTGCTTTATTCACTTTTTAGGCGCTCAACAACAAAAAGAACTGAGTTGCGCATCTTACCTTGAGCCTGAGCGCAGGGGATGCGAGTCGACAGCATCAGAATCCAACAGGAGACCCACACCTGTCCAGATCCAAACATGGTCCGCTTTGGTAGACCCCCGCCGCGGATCCCCCGGCGTCTCCGCGCTGGGAACATGTTGCGCTGTGCTCGCCACGGGAAGGCGTCTGCGTCCTGGTGGCTCCGGGGTGCTGCCGCTCTGCCTGCCCGGTCCTGTGCGTCAAGGCTGCTCCTCGCTGCTGATGGGGGTGAAGTGACCGGGGGAGGGGGGGTTGGGCGAGGAGAGGAGACTCCGTTAGAGAGCGCCGGGCGCGCAGGCGGGCAAGACAGGCACGCGGTGGTATGGAAAGCCTTTGGACAAAGTCCCGCATGAGCAAGGCGGAGTCAGTCCAATTGAATTTGCTCGGCTGTCAAGCGCGCGTGAGACGGGGGTTTTGACATCACTGCAATGAAAATTCACAACAAAACACTGAAAAATATCTGAAAATCAAACTGATCCAAACGCACTCCGATATCTGATGCAATGGTCAAAAAGTGTGTATTCTCAGGTGTGTGTTGATCCAAGTTACTGTAGAGGCAAAAACAACTTCCTGTAGGATATATGATTTAAAAAGTGCTCCCTTTGTGCGCCAGATGTTATGACTATATAGCCAAGCAGCTCCTTTTTTATGAATTGAACATCATATAGACTGTGGCAGCGCGCACAACCTGAGCCAAGACAACTCAGCCCAGGTGCTCTGTGCGCTACTGCCCCCACGTGGCAGGAAGTGGAAGAAAAACATCAAATTGGACAGCTATGATTGATTGTTGACACATTAAAACCAAAAGCCCGGATTAGAAATACATAAAATAAAATAAACAACCTGATGGCAAATAAATCTTTCATGGATGTGTGTTTTTTTTAATAGCTGAGGATTAAATAAATCAGTAACTGGGTCACATATTAATGCAAATATATTTATTCTGCACCGGTCTCAGTTAAACGCATGATCATAGTATGGTGATCCAGAAATTAGCCTGAGATCAAGCTGGATGTCATCAAACAAAGGATTAAAGGAAAGTTTGAGTACACAGAAAATCCTGGGCACTTCAGACACCAGACGAGTATATCAGCTTTGTTGTCCTTGCTCCTTTTGAACTCACTGAAAAATGCATGTGGGGAAGGTAAGCTTCAAAGAGCTGTCACAGTGTATCTGTATGTCTGCCATTAGATTTTGTGAGTTAAAAGACCAGCAGTAATATGGACTAACAGGGAACATCTGAGCCACTATGAGCTAAATAAAGCTCCTCTACGAGCCTAGTTGATGTGTAAACAGGGGAGGTGTGATATTCTTTGTACATTCTTACTGCAGATCTATTTAAATGCCCCCCCTTTTCCCTCTCCTCCCAGTGTCTTATGACTTCTCAATGTCAACAGGAGCTCATTTGGTGTCATCCTTGCCTCCCTCTTTTTTATTTCCTCTCTGCCTCACCCCTACTTGCACCAGCCCCTACTGATAATGATGTGCTGATTATGAGACTCTTAGGCCAGCAGATTGCTCTCCAGTCTCATTCGCATGCAGTGGAAAATTGCTGCTGTCTTGGAGCCCCCACCCTGCTGCGTGTATCAGGTAGGTTGACATTAGCAAGCTGCTGGGAACAGCGCTCAGGCACGAGGGCAGGTGCTCTGTCTCTGTCTCTATAACGGCTCTGCAGCAGAGGAAGCAGAGGTTGCCTGATGCTACAAGCCATGCTGGCGGGGGTGGGTGGGAGGATGAGGGGGGAGAGACATCACAGGCGGGTGTCAAACAATACAGTATTGTGGAGCTGACATTCATGCATACACGTGCTGAGAATAGGTGCTTTTATTTGACAAGCGGCATGCAAAGCATTACAGCGTTGCACTGAGGGCAAAACAAATGGACTCATGCATCTAAGAACCTTACAGTAATTAATCAATTAAAGCTAAAAAATGATGTGTTGAATCCCTTTAATCACAGAATATGTTTTAATAAAAATTTCAGAAAGCAAATATCACATTTCTTGATAGATCACTCGACACACCATACTTCCTTTGTTCAAAAGTGGAGCCAAATCTTCCCATTTAGAGCATCAACCATGTTAGCTAGACATCGGACTGGAACTCAGAAGCTGAAGCCGGACTTCTGCTTCTTCAACATATAGTTATTATTTATATTGATGGATAAGACTGTTGCACAAAAATAAAGTTGTATAGAGGGGTAAATAAAAGCAGAATGCAATATGCACATCAATTAAATCAATATATGGCAGTTCCCACCTAGTAGCATGTGCATCCAACCATTAAGCCTCATACAATTTGACAAGATAATTATTTTTTTCCATTTTGGGCAACTTTAAGGTGCTTCCTATTGAGCTTCTAAGAGGACATGGGTGAAAAATCATGCTTCAAATAATATGGATGAGAAACTACAGGGTGCACTGGAGAAAAAATATTGAAAAGTTTTCTCATGTGCATGACCAGATATTATCTAGAGAGCATGACATACTTAGTGTGCACCATTTCATGTGCACAAGAAATGTGTTTTCTTTTAGTTTTCTTATGAAACTGTAGAACTTGTGAATCACTTTTTTTTCTCTAACGCTGTCGGAGCTTTTGGATGAGGAGACAGTTGTTCTTCCATGAGATGGGATTTAACCTCCTTTGTTTCCCTGCGATGTCAATAAATGTCAAGGCTGCAGGTTGTGGTGTTGGATTTTTTACTACAAAGCCATGCGGCTACAATTTGTGCAGGAAGTGTTTTGACATTGCATTGATCAAATAAACAAAGTCATTTAGATGCTACCCATGTGCACTAATGCATCATTATTTATTTCCTGGTTTTCATGGGGAAAGGCAGCATCCCTGATTTCCAAATCTGTTTTTGAGTCATTGCTCACTCAGATCTGAAAAATGAAACCTTAGAAAAGAGTTTGGACAGCAAAAAGGACCTCGTTTTTAAAGTCACTTTTTGCTTTCCTTTTATAAAAGAATTTCAAAACAATCAGAATCTTTTTCTTGTTTTAAGAGCCTATAAGAAACCTGAATAAACTACGATGGAACTACTCATGTTTTAAATGTTTTTGCTCCTTCATCGTTTGTATATTTGGATGTTCAAACATCTTGAAGCTAGCAGATGGTTTATCATTCCCAGTGGCGGTCACTTGGCAGGTTACTTTAGTTTAACATCAGAAGGGCTGCAGTCGTAACGGTTCCCCCCAAACTAAATAACCTCTTGCTTTGGGCGAGGAAATGAGGAAAGCACTGTGGCTTTTGAAAGCTGCTCTCCTTCCATCAGCCTGCGTGATTTGAAACGGCTTGATTGAAACAAGCTTCATTGGAGATTGGCTTTGTGCTGCCCCACTTGTGTATGCATAGAGCAAAGTTTAACAAAGCGAGCATGAAAAAAACAACAACACTTTTTCTTAATCTGCAGGCACAAACATTTATCGAAAGTTTCCTAAATGTTGTTCCTCATTTTCTGCACTTTTCTCGTCGCTCAACACACTTATTTCACGATGTGGTTTTGTGATGAAAATCATAATAATAATAAAAAAAGAAGTTCTCTGAGAAGTGCCAGCAAATTGTGCATACGCTGTGCAGTGTTGCTGCATCAATCATGACACCTCATCTATAGTAGCTCACAGATAAAATCTGATTTATGCCCAGTAACAGATCCCCCCACAGCTCTCTCCTTCAGACAGAGGTACAGCTGCAAATTGAAACATGAAAAACACAACCGAGCTCCTGCTAGAAGATGAATAACTGCATCTGGGGAAAGACATTAGAGGAAAGCATCATACACTATGTCACATGTTCAGAGATAAACATCAATTTCTCCTTTTTTCAGTTTATCATTTTGTTTATGTTCTCTCTCCAACCATTTTTTGTTTTAAAAAACAAAGTGACTCCCAATATATATGCAGGAAATGCTTTGGAAAACAATATTTGCTTGATCTTAGAATATTAGTAATGTCAAAATATTACCCCTCCATTACCCAGGGTACAATTCACTTAAGAATACTGCCTTGAATCACTGGCATAATTGGTTTCCTCCAGTCTCACTTTGATGTAAATAACATTAGCAATTTTCCACTCATTTTGCATTGATCCTTCTCTGCGGAATTGCGCCCCGAAGAAGCAGCTGGAAATTGAATGTCTTAAAACCGAAGATGTGAAGTTTGCATTTCATTCAAATTGTGGGAGAAACTGCAACCGGCTGGAAGATGCGACGTTATTGGGATTGATTCTGTGCCCTGCCGCCAGCAATTTTCCGTCCACCGCGCGCTGGCGGAAACGAGAGCACAAAATGACATACATCAACATGCATGTGCGTCGCATTCAATGCAACGCAGAGTCAAGCGGCTGCATTATAAATCTACCTTTCGCCACTCGACAACACTCCATCACTGTTTGCTTTCAAAACAGCTATTTTCATAAATCTGCTGCGCTTTAGCAATTTGACATTTGCTGAGTGATTGTTGTGTTGCCGTGTCACTCCGCGTGACCTTCAGCCCACTGATTTGGAGATTTATTGTTCCAGCTAAAGTCCAGAAACTTGTATACAAAGAACAGAGACTGAGACAAAACTACTTTGATGGAGTTGTTTCTCTAAATGTGCTCCATCAGAGACCTGCAGAACAATAAAGAACCAGACATTTGTTGCACATGGTCACTGTGTGTGCAAAAAAAAAAAAAAAGAAGAAGAGTTTGCAGCAATAAATTTGCATTGAAATAATCAATGTTTATCACACTCCACTGCAGTGGAATGTGTTTCCTAACTGAATAAATCAATCCAGCTAATCAATTATAATGGCAGTCTCTTTCTTCTTGCATAAGACAGGCAGCTCATAAATCACTAACAGGTGGTATCGCTGCAAACAAAGACAAGCTCCAATGCGACAAAGAGCAGAAACGGAAAACATATCTGAGGATTTTAGATCAGAAGATGATAAAGCACGTGTTTGTCTTTCAAATTCAGCTGTTTGAATGTAATTAAAGCAGCTTTTTTTAACACGTGGAGGGAAACAATCTATAGCTCCCACGAGTTTTCCTGTCTGCCTCTTGGCCGATCGCATCGCACAGCTAAATCCAGGAGCCAGCTAAACCCTGCTATGGTGTATTATGGCATTAGAAATATACCCCAGGCACACTGAAGATTAGGTGGGGTGAATAAACTTAAAGATGCCAGAGGTCTATTTTGATTACACGCCCGTTTTAGCATGTGAAAATCCACCCCGTAGCTGTCGTAAGACTGTATGTACAGTGCTGTTGCAGCATACCTGCTCAGAGATGACTCCAGATTTGAGTTTTAATAACATTATCATCATCAGTGTGCTGCTGGGTGCCAGATGCTCATTACAGCCTGGAACTGCTGCAGCTCGTACATAAACAATACCAGAGGCAGACTGGAAACTGTCCCTTGAGTTTTCAAAAGTGCAAAGAATCTGAGACCTAAAGATTTTTAAAAAGTAACGCCAGTGGAGCAGGCCAAATTTTAAAAACACAATAATCAGGGCGTCTGACCCAGCTGTGTCACAAAGATTAAACTGTTCTCTGCTCGGTCTGAATCCATTACAGGAATTTACCACAGAGAATGCTTGTAATCAGATCAATAGGTTGGAATTATTACACTGTACAGATGCCATTATTATTACACCACATCAGAGGGATGAACTTGAGCAAACGGAATTGCCCCGGCAGCCTGGCCGGTGACACAGTGATTTATGTGGTTTTCAGGAGCTCGGTGGAGTAAAATGTAAATGGAAGTTCCAGGGTTAGACTGATCCCACGTGGGCGTCGCTTTCATCGAGGAAAATAAAACTTAAGAGGATCCAGTTCAAATGCTATGAACCGATTTGTTTCTTATTGTCAACACAATCACAACGAGAAAGTGATGACTAGAAATGAGGGATGACTCATGTTTTCTTTTATAGAAAAAGAGCACGGCGGGTTCGACTCCGCGTCTTGATGTCAGAGACGGTTAATCTCAAAGTGACTGACATTAATTTAGACATCAAAGAACGATAATACAGCATCAACGTTATGTTAGTGAGCAATTACGTTTTGAAGGAACATGTGCTGTCATTGGGATGTTATTCTAAATATAGAGATCAAGAGTTCACAATGCTCTATTCAAGTAAACATTTACAGCCAAACGGTTTAATAAATTATAGAAAAAACTGAATATAAACCCTAAAAATACAAATAAATAAAGAGACTAAATGAGTGATAAAAATATCTTCTTTCAAGCTAGCGTGGAAATGAAGTGTTTCATGGATTTTGGGGCAGCAGCAGTAAAACTATTGATTTTCTTGGTTTTGTTTTTGTTTGTTTTGTTGTTTTCCGCATGAGAGGAAACTGACGGGTCCAAATAAGAAGGTCATAAGAGGACATGTCTGTGTCAGAGCGACGTTGTATTGATGGCAGAAAAGATATACTTTATTCTTTTCCCCTAATGTCATTAATAAGGCAGTTTGTGTACATTATAACAGCTCAACATATCACTTTTAAAAACTTCAGGAAAACTATTTTATGAATATTTATATAATTTAGGATACACTGCTCCAATTGGACGGGTGCAGACTATTTACTGGACTTTTTCCAGCCTCTGAGCTGCAGGTATCTGGAAACATCCTGCGTTTTAGACAGATTCAATAATCATTTTTGTAAAAAGCTCAAATATTTCACGCTAAAACGCAAATCTAAATGAACTTTTGACAGCTGACAAGTTACTTTAGCTGCTCATCCTTCTTATTGCATTGAATATGTGTTTTAAAAGCTCAATCTACATTTCCTTCTTTTAATTTTTGACCACCTGCCCCTTTAAAAGGTCTCTGCATTCCCTGTACAAGATAAGATCCACTAAGTAAGACAGCGCCAATCCATTTAAAACATTAAAAGTATGCAATAAAATCTTCATATCAATCTTTAAGCAGACAGGAAACCAATGAGGAGATGCCAAAATGGGAGTTCTGCATTCACATTTTTCATTTGTCTTAAAAGATGAGCTGCTGAGCTTTAAAGAACCTGTAAACGACGTTTAGTAGAATGATCTAAACCTATAGGAGCTCCTAAAGAGGGTCAAGGAACTTTACTAAACACCTTAGATGATCTCAGGAAATAAATTAAATAGAAAATTGATCCAGAAAGGGTTGATTTTTGCAGAAATTATGAAAATTCATTTAAAAATGTGGTTAAAAACTGACTAGCAGCAGTCAAATAGAACAGAATAGACGGATCCTTTATTAGTTTCTCCACAGTAAAATGTGCCATTGTTATTATTGGCTCCATTTATGGGATTTGCCATAAACTGACACTGATTTTCATAAAACAACAATAAAGAACATCCAGCCATAACCCGGTTTTAACGGCGTGGACGCTGATAAGATCCAAAGCTGATGATTTGATTTGATTGCCGATGTTAAGAGTTTATTATCTTACAGGTAATTTCTTATTTTCAGCATGCAGTCCACGTCCCGCTCTGTTTAACACCTGAGTGCTGGAGCCACACGCGGCTAACAAAGCAAGTCACCCTTTTCATTAGAGGAGCCACTCGAGCTAATCATAGAGTGCTCTCGTGGAGTGATTATGTCAAAAACATGAGGTGTCCTTGTGACGTCAAGGCATTGTGTTTGAAAATGGACAGCTGCAGTAACTTCAGCAGACGAACAATCATGGCAGAGGTCGTTTCTGTCATTAAGAGCATGGAGCCAAACCTTTTCATCCTGGCGCTGAAAGTGGCGGCTCCATCAAACTGGTTCAGAGCCAACGGGCAATCATGTCCTTTAAGTCCATTAAACATTAACCACTGAGCGGGCTTGTGGTTTGCCTCTTTCACGACGGTCTTAGATTAAATAGACTGAGCACCTTCCAGGTTTGCATTTATTTTTTGGCTAAAGGCAGTTGGACGGGGTCGTGAGAAATGATATCCTGATGACGCAACAGCCTCCGCCCGCCTGCCGCCACCCCAGACCTCAATCAGCGCTCAATAGTTTACAGCTGAGCTCTTATCGGCGTTCCCAAAAGGAAAAGCTGCTGTGTTTGAGCTCAGGATTTACAACAGTCAAGAGATCACAGTCAGCCACAACAGAAACAGGCTCTTCATCAGTATTTCTTATGTGTACCTTTCCTCTATCAGAAGCACAAAAAATACTATAAATATACACTCACTGCCACTTTATTAGGTATATCAGCCAATCAAATGGCATCAGCTCAAAATATTTAGGCATCTAGATGTGGTGGAGTCAACTTTATGAAGTTCAAACTGAACATCAGAATGGGGATTTGAATGTGGCATGGTCTGATCTACTGGGAATTTCACCAACAAGCATCGGTAACGAGCATCTGTAAACCACTACATGTTGAGCCGTGATGCAGATGGCCTACAGCAGCAGCAGATCACACCAGGTGTCAGCTATGAACAGGAAATGCTACAGTTTACAGAGACTGGGTTTTAAATGTAGCTGCAAAATTCAGATGGTTTGGTCAGAATGATCAGGCTGCTGGTGGTACAATGGACCTGCATGTCACATAGCTCAAACCATCTTAATCTGGTTGCCCCTGAGAGTCAAATCTATGAAGAATTAAAGAAGTTCTGAAGGTCAGTGAGGTCTAACCTTAACATATCTAAAATTAAACGTTTGAAAAATCTCAAATCAGACAACTTTTAGAATAAAAAAACCAATAATCTGTTTGCAGCCGTTTGGTCTTCCAGTCTAACTGAGCGTGCAGCATGTAAAGTCGAGACGTTCTTCTGGCTGCCGGCCCTGTTTTAGCTCCAACATCATCAGCCACAACCCAACAGTGACTCTCAGATGGTTTAGTCAGTGGATGCCAAGTAGCTGCTCCAGGAGTCAAAACAAGCCTGACCAGACCTGAAAGGAACGGATCCAAACAGAGTGAAGGCTGCTTTCTGTTTGCACTCACACGCTACCAAAGTGAGGGAGAATTACAATGAAGAGAGTTGACAGAGAGCAGGTAAACAGCAGACTATAAAAGCTGAGCGCTGAATCTGTGAGTCAGATTTGGGCTCAGTCTGATGGAGACGCGGCGCCTCGAGGCCAGGCGACCCCTGACCCGTGTGGTTCTCTGTGATACTTCGTGACAATTCACCTTAAGTAGACGAGGCTGCATAAAACCCCCAACTGTGTTCTGTATCGTCACCTTTGTCCGATCTTCCAGCAAGGCCACCATTTAAATTCAGGTGAGAAGGCTGATTTTTTCTATCTGGTGTTTCCTGCTCCCCCAAAACAACAAATCACAAGATATGTTTCCAAATGTGCTGCAGGCAGCAAATTCACAGTAAATTGATATTTTTGTTTTGTTTGTTTAATAGATTTCATTTGTTTCATTATTTAAATGAGAGGTTTTTCAAATTAAATGATTCTCTGAACTTGTTTTGGCAGACGAATTCTGGAAGTTTCAGAAAAACAGAGTTGTTTTTGCTGCCTGACAGGTGTTTTCTCCAGCTCCCTGGACAGCACTGTTTCATTTGTTGTGCTGCGTTTCCACATTTTGACCCACAGTTTCAGAGAAAACAACTGACCGTAGAGAGATATAACTGGAGAGAGGGAGTTGTTCTTTTATGGATAAGATCAGCAGGTTGTTTTGGGTTCAGGATTGAGCTCAGATCAATTCCTCTGAATGTCCGCCGTACATGACAGATAAGGAGGAGAAAATACACTCATGCACCGCCACATCTGTCCTATGGAGTTTAATTCATTAAAACACCAGTCGATGAGCTGAGGCTGCAGCATTTTCAGCATATTCATAAAAAGATTTGGATCATTAAACGTCTTCAGTCAAAACTTTGTATTGATTGTTAAATCCAATTTTTAAAAAATTCATCCTCCTCATTTCTTGCCATATTAGTTTCTCCAATAATTACATTTTTCTTTCTAGTGCTTTTTTTAAAGGATGGAGGGAGTGGATACTAGCTTGCATCTCCTCCAGTCCTCCTCCTCTCTGTTATTATTCCAATTTCCTGTTTCCTCTTCTCCAGCGTTCGTTCGCGGTCTCTGCTCAAATGTCAGACAGCAGCTGCCAGTGTCGTGCCACAGCAGCCCGCGCCCATAAATCTGCGCTAATTCTCCACCTCTCTTCCATAGTATATAAATCTTCCTACTCACAAGACCACTGGTCCTTTTGATGAATGGGCAGGAGTAGACGATGCAATCCACCCAAACGCAGACTGCAGAACTGCAGCTGTGTTGAAAACAAATTTCAATCCATTTATTTGTGGCTTCTTGTTTACCAGTTTTCTGCTGAGATTTCTTTTAGTGGGGAAAGCTGGATTTGAGTGTTTTAAAGTTTTATTTATCCATCAATCCATTTTCTGCAACATGGCGACACTCTCCAGGTCCTCCTGGTGGATCCCAGAGAGGAAATATAGCCTCTTGACAATACCCACCAATCAAATATACTTATAATGTTCTTAAAATATACTATAATTCCTTCTGTGAGTTCTGGGTCTACCCTGAGGTCATCTCCTATGGGACAGACTGGAAAAGAAGCTCTCTGAGCTCCTCCCACCCTACGGAGGACCTGACTTTATCTGAATCTGGGCTCTCATCATTATCTTGTGAGGTTAGGACTTTTTCCAGTTGCAGTTTTCAATTATTTTTGCACAATTTTGGCTAACCTGTGTATAATACAAGAATATGAATAAAAAAATCAAATGTCAATTTATGAGTATCACTGTGCTCTCAACCTGCAACTTCATGCATCTTTGTCTTCATGAATAAACAGAAAAACATGTGAACACCATCTCAATTCTAATGTTTACATACCAGAACTTATTAGGAAGTTTAAACAGCATCACCAACAACCTCAAGTGGGAACCGTCCAGCTTCCTCATCAAGAAGGCCCAGCAGAGTTCGTTATTCCTGAAGAGGCTCCAGGTGCCAACCATGAAGATGGTCCAGTTCTACAGCGTGTTGTGCGTTCTGCTGAGAGGGTGATCGGCTGCAGCCTTCCTCACTCCATGATCTGTATGCCTCCAGGACTCTGAGGCATGCAGGTCATCTCACAGCCCACCCCTCCCATCCAGGTCGTGGATTGTATGAACCACTCTCTGAGAAATAAATGAAATTAAGTTGATTATTACTGTTTTCACAGCAGTTCAGTGAGTAAAAGCAACAAGATGCTGCTACCATTTAAACACCAGATTCACTCGTTTATCAGGCTGTTGGTCTGGATGCAGGTTAACGGAATGAAAAAGAGCAAATAAGAAGGAAACATGACTTTTTATTTCTTCACACTGCTTGCGGGGTTTTTGTCTGTTAAATAAATAACAACCTGATGCAACAAGTGTTGTTCATCTGCAGCTGCATCTGCCAAAACATCAGACTTTGAAATATGCAACCACACGACTGAGCTCACGTTTTAACCCCGACTTCAATCCTGAATATTAACACAATAAAAGCAGACAAATACAAGAAATGTATTGTTTTAAAGGGAAGTTACTCAGCGAAAGGGCAAGAGCTGCGTAAAAAGTCATCTGCTATTTAGTGCTTCATTAAAACGAGCAGCTTCACAAGGCTCGGTTGATCTCCATGTCAACACACATTATCAAGTGAATCATGCAGCTTGACTTTTTTTTTATTTCCTTTGCTGGGAAATACAATCATAATTGATCTCTTTACCTGGCTGGTTGCAAGAAGGAAACACACCACAGGCCTGTCAAATACCAGAAGCTCTCCTTCAAACAGACACCTCGATGACACAGTCCCTTGGCGCCGTCTGGACATTTGTTCATCACTTTCAACATGAAATGAAAGTGCAACAGATGATATTAGTCATTATAACAAGCCTGTCATGGCACCCCTCCGATGCAGCTCTCGCTATCAGCTCCACTTCACAGGTGAGGATACAAACGGAAGTCGGTCTGAAGCTGGCAGATCGGGGAGACGCTGTTGTTTGAGCTGAGATGATGAAATGATAGAAGATAAACCTCAGCTTTAAACATCTGGAGAGAGAAGACTCTCTGGTCAATATTTAAAGTCACAATCCGTGAATAATCTTATCAGCATCTTATAGGGGAGCCAAAGTTTTGGTGTCATTTTTACAAAGAAAACTGTCGTGAAACTCATGCCATTTGTTAAATGAAGATATTATCAGTGTCCAAGTTGTTTGACTTTGGTAACTGAGATGTTTGCCAGGAATAAAGCAGCGACTCCTGGGATAGTATAAAATGAAAACCTCTGTGTGCACAGTACCAGTTTAAATCAGGATAACCAAACAGAATCTATTTATTTTTCGCTCTTTTCTTTTCTCAGCAGCACTTGTGCAATAACAGCAGGCACAGAGGTCTCACACAGCTCCAGATGGCCAGACCGTCCTTGAGTTCCCAGGTACAAAAGATAAAAACACATTGTTTTATAAAAAAAAAGGCTCATTTGTTAAATAAGTAGGGGGTTTATTTGAGGATAATAAAGCAGACACATTTTCAAGGCTAATGTGGTTTTGGCTTAAATGCTGACTTTGATGATAACACATTAGCATGCAGAAGTTCACCATAATTAGCGTGCAAACAATAACCTGTTAGCACCAAACACTAATTACATGAGGCTGATGGGAAAGATGATTTTTCTCAAGCATTAAATTAAAAGGATAAGTCAGACTTAATGCAGGATAACAGGATAAGACCAACAATCCCCTGAAACCTCCTGAACTTTCATAAAAACCTAAAAATCTGAGATAAGTTTAGGGTTGATCATCCATCCATTTAAAACGGAACAACTTGAAAACATATTCAACAAAATTAATAAAATACAGAAGGGAAAAGGAAGGAGATCCTATATTTACTCAGGATAAATGACGAGTCTGTTGTACCTCCCAGTGGAAATTACACAGTCTCCTGCACGGAAGAAATTTAGCTGGAAAAAATATCACCAGATCCTTTATCACTTCATGTATGAAGGCTCACCTATAATGGTACTCTATATTGGAGGGGATGCTGTTCCCGGTCAGGAAACCATTAATATGTGTTGTGGGATTGTAAAAACAGAGAGAATTATGGGACAGAGATCCATAAGGCAGCACAGGCCGTCTTTAAAACGCAGTTATTTGACTGGGTCACATTTTCTCAAGAATTTATGGAATATCCTATTAGTGGTGGCAAAAATGAGTCTGGCCAAGGAAACTAAGATTTGTTGTTGATTTTTATTTGTACACGTGTACGTAATTGAATTTTTTCATTCACCTTTTGTTTCAGTGTTTTTCTGGAATTGATCAAGTAAACAAAAAGACAAAAATGACCACAAATCTTGAGATGCGTCACTTTTTGCTCATGGCTCACGCCCCTTTTTATAGGAATGATGCAGAGATGTGGGCTGCAGGAGCAGACGCCATGAAAGGTGGCGATTTAGGCAAAATATGTGAGTTTTTTTGCCAATCCCGGTGACATGCTGGAATGGTCTGTGTCCCACCCTCCTCCCACACGCGGCTGTAACTCATGCAGCCCTGCTACGCCTTCCGAGACAGGTTCAGTAAATCTCGGGCCGTTTTTACTGTTTAAACTCAAACCCATAGCTTATCTCGACCCATCCTCCCTCCTGGCAGGCGGTGGAGGCTCATTGTAAACACCGTACAGGGCGCCATGAGGTCCGGTCGGTGCTGAAGGGGTGGCTAATGTGCATTAATGTATTTGTTGACACCTTACAAGCCCTGTGACCGCGTTGTCTGTTGAAGTTGGTTTCTGAGACCGAAGAAGGCGTCTGCAGCAGTAATCTGATTATCCTGACGGTAAGTGAAGGGCACGTGGTGATTATGAGGGTTAAGTACTGCATTCCATTAGTCGTCTGACACTTATCACCTCACTTCATTATATATAATTATCTTGATATCATCTGAAAAGACAAACACATTAAGAAACCCAAACCATTCCTGTGCTTTGAACATACGCTGAGCGAATCTCTGAAACCGCCTCAGCTATAATTCACTAACAGGTTGCAGCAGCAGGAGGAGATGGAGATCAAGCTGAATGCTTTTTTATCTGTGCATGATCGATGCTTGAGTGAGATGTGCAAGACTGGCAGAGGAGGAAGAGGAGGAGGAGGAGGGGGTAACTACTTGGGAAATAATGACACGAAATTGGCAGTAATTTATACCTCAGCCCTGGAAACACCCTTTTCGACAGAATGTCATCAGATGGCGAGCGTTTTGGAGGTGGCTGCCTGTTTCCTGACAACCCGCTTGCGTCTGGATGTGGCCGCCTGCGTGCATCAAGCAAGCGTGGGAGCCTGCAGAACCCAGGTGAGGGCCGTGTGTGGGTCGCTGTCACCCACCCTCCGTCACCCCTCCCTCCCCGACGAATCTCACAACTGTTTCATGTCATTCATTAATGGATGCCCCGGGGCCAACAATAGCTCACCACAGCCTTTTATTGCCGTCACTTCACTCTCAGAGCCGTCAAGGTCAAATCTACTTCCCTGTCGTTCACCTGTCACATTCAGCCTGCTGACATTTGTGTTAGAGGGAACAAGAGGGAATGTGTCTAAAAAAAAAACCAGGGAGAGTGAAACAGATGAAATGACAGAGAAGGAGGAGGAAGGAAAATAATAAAATGTCAGGAGAGCTGCCATGTGAACAGATGTAGTCTGTTCTCTGTCCTTGATTAACTGTGATGAGTGTGGCTCCTGTGAGGATACGATATGTAAGTAAAAGTATAGGAACAATCTGTTTCCTCTGGAGCATTTTTAATCATAACATTTTTTTCTGAGATGTAATTAGTTTTCAAAGACATCTGAGGACTTCATAAGATTACATGAAGGCATAAAACTGAAAAGTCTAACTTTGATCAGTCGTTTCAGATCTCCTTTTTTTAAGTCCTAAGACATTCTGTTGTCTAAATAAATAAAATAGAGCATTCACCGTTCTGACAGCAGATCCTAACAATATTGTCAATTCATGGTTGGTCCCACCTCGGATGATGTCAACCTATACGAACCAACTGCTGTCACAGCCTTCCTGTCTTCCTCCTCTTCTGCAGAAGTGATCTCAGGTGTGTTTGTGTCAAGCTCCAGCTGCAGCTAATCCACCCATAAAGGCTAGTCTCAAACATCACCACCCTGCCAACATGTACACTTACTATTCCTGTCAGTGGCATACCAGCTGGCGTTCAACAAGCGAGTGGCTCACCTACAGCAGTTCTCCAGCTCCTAGTTGTCACCGCCTCATTTATCCTCTTGGACTCGACTGGTGGCTTTTTCTGTAAACTTTGGGGAACACCAGCCTGCCCTGTGAACAAGCTGAATGCAACTTGCTCCAAATGTAGAAACTCTTTGAGCTTTTAAATCCAAAATAACAGATTTTAATGAGTTCAGTCAACTCTGAGTATCTTCACCTTGAGTTAAAAAGCTACTACCCGTGGAGCGCTGATGCCTTCATCGTTGGATAAAAGGGCTTTTTGCTGCAGGAGAAGGAAATCCACCTTAAGGCTAATGAGATTTAAGGTATGTTAAAAAAAAACACAAGAAGCTGTGTGGGAAAACCAGCCTGAGTCAACATGTTAATTTAAACGCTCTACTCTGTTATTTCAACATTTATCTGCACTTCTATTAGTAGCATAAAGGGGAAAAGTGTTGAATAAAAAGAGGTTAATTTAGGTGTAATCCATCAGACAAAAAGCAGACTTGGACTCGGTTAAGAAAAATGTATAAAAGTAATTCAGAAAGTAAAGATTTTCTTTATATATTTACATAAATGATTCAGCAGCCCTTTAGTCATTTAAAGCCCCAGTAGTTTTAACACAGCGGTCCTCTCATCTGATATATTATCACCTCGCACAAGTTCAACATTTTTATTAAACACATTTCAGTATTTAAGAGTCATTATTTGGATTATATAAGACCATTGGAAATAAAAACAAATTGTGCTCAACCAACAGAAAGAGGCACAAAGTTTCATCTGATAGTATCAACCATAACATTGTGATGAATGTGTGAATTTAATGAAAAGCAGATTTTTTTTCTTTTTAAAGAAAATCCGATCAGAAAATCCTAAAGCACCATGAAGGGATTCTGCTTCAATATATAGTCAGATTGTTTAAACGTGCATGTCAGGAGGTAGCAGTGGAAACTCAGAGTCTCTTTAAGGAGCATGTTTCATTCAGAATATGTTACCATGGTGATAGACTCCTTTATCTGTCCTTTAAAACAATTCCTGAGTGATTTACTCGTACATAACCTGTTTTCTGGAATACCTCTTAAAACATTAGTCACCTTCACAGGATGGAGATCTCATTAAGACATAAAATTCAGCCATAATGAGCGATTGTAGCAGAGTCCTAGGAAGGCGTTCAGGCATATATTAAGTAAGTATTGTTTGTTAAGGCTCAGCAATGGTTTTGAACATGCAAAACTTCCACTGCAAGGCTTATCAGGGTCCTATAGGTAGAGCATGGTGGCAGCAATGATGGTGATGTGGTTACAAGAAGCACTGGCATGGCTTGGTTAGATGGTTACACTGGTTTCATGCCACTATCACGTCATTAGCATCATGTTAGTGTGATCTTTGAGCACATGTCTGCCTCTTGGCTTGGGAAACATTCTGCTGATGTATAAAGCAATGTTGCAGGAGAGCAAATACAGAAAATAGAAGAGAATGCTACTGATAACAGCAGCACTGCACCATCTAAAGTGCACAAAAAGTATATGTTTTTAATTATTACATTTTTATCAAATTCATATTAGAAGAAACTATTATTCAACGTAAAATGTTCTTCTTAGTATTTTGAGCAGCAATAGTTTGGAAACAGGCAAAAAGTGCTTTGAACCATTTCATAAACCAAAAAAAAATAAATAAAAAATCATTGTAATCAGACCCACGCTGAGCCAGAGTGCTCTAACCAGTTACTGCTAACTGTAACGGCGTTCGTGTAATAACAAGGGGCAATCACCCATGGTATAGTAGTTGCAACAGATGGACTCTGATTGTCTTAAGTGCTCAACAACATTATGAAAATGAACTCTCTTTTGGCCTTTTTGCTCATGTTTTGCTTCTTCCAGTCTGAAATGGGTCAGATCTCATTTGCAAGAGTGACATCTGATTATTTAAATTTGAATATTTTTTGACTTGCAGGGTTGAATATTTAGCTATTCAGATGAACTTTTGAATTCGATGCCCATCCTTGTTTCCTTACCACAGGAGGAGAGCTCCCAGACTTTACAGAGAAGATGAGAAGACAGATCCACCGTCGGAGGAGAATTGACTTTCACAAAATTACCTGCACTCAGTCTGAAGCAGGGCTCTCTGATCTCGAAAAAAGCTTTTCTTTATTCTTCAAGGAAAGCTGCTCTGGTGTAGGATTTCTTCTCCTCTTTGACTGCTAGTAGTCATCTAAGTCAAAATGTTTACTGGAAACACATTGGTCTGCAAGGTAAAACCTGCAGACTGAAGATTTTTTTAAAGAAATAAAATAGTTGTAGCATAACTAGGTAGTGTTTCCCAGCTCCCTGTGGAAAGTATGTGAAAGTAACTTGCTATTTTGTTGCTACAGTTTGGAAAAAAATACAAACCTGAAGCATTTTTATGAACTTTTGTTTTCCAACTCTATAATATTAGATTCTCCCAGCGCAGCTGCCTGTGCTGTCACTCATATAGACTGTTGTCTTCCTGCAACAACTCTCCTCCCACCTGATTTCTGTTCTTCCAGTAAATCCATTGGTACAAAATATTCCTTGGAAATGACTTTAGCTCCCTCCTGATACATGCTGTTCCTACATATCTCAGTTTCTAAAGGCAGCTGACCCTTTTATCATCAGTCCTCATTGTGCAAACTAGATAATCTGTCATGTTTTATATCTATTAAAGGAAGATCAGCAAGTAAATCCCTGATTCCTAAAACATCCTGCTAATAGGAGACGCTGATAGCATTGCAAATGTTTGCAATGCTATCAGCGTCTCCTTTTATTTCCACCACACTAACACGGTTATTGCAGTGGTTGTAATCAAATAATTGTTCCCTCATTTGTTCTGCTTGGTTCATTATCCTTGCTTACCACTGTTCCCATCTTGTAGGTCCCATGACAAGCGGGCCTGAGAGACTACTTCACTCTGTAATTTCACAGTCGTAACAGAAAATAACGCTTCTATTCTGGTCACAAACATTTTGACTGCAGAGGAACAGAGAAAAACTCTGTTTATAGCTCCGTTTGAGGATGTCATGCTGTTTCAAAGGGGAGATTTCTTCTCTGTTCAGCCTGACTTCATCCCTTGTCTCATGAACGTCAGAGATGATGACTGGAGCAGAGCCTCAGGGGGGCCAAGTATGATATCAACTAGTGCATTTGAAAGTTGGTCAAACTGTTCACAGAGAACAAATACTGCAGATGGGCAAGAACTTTGGACGCGACTTGAAACGGCAAACTTACCCTGTGTTCATGACAGGCTGACAGCCAATTATCAGCCTCTTTTTTGGTCTTCACAGGATTCCTTTTGTTACATCCTCCATTCCAATTGTGTACTTGAAAAGGAAAGCATTTTTCCAGACAGTGATTTCTTCCAATATCTCGTCTCCTGGTGTCCGTGTGTTTTTTTTTTTAACAGCCAGACAGATCCTCCCATGGGGTTGCAGTCTTGCAAGCCTTGCAACTCCTGCCTACAAAGTAAAGAGGAATGCAGACGGGCTTGTGGCTGCCTCCGTGTGTGTGAGGACTGGAGATACTGCTCTGACCGATGCTGTGACATCTGCTGCCAGATGTGTGTGAACGTGTGCTCTGGCTTGTGTTCAGGAGACTGCAGCTACACCTTCTGCACGCTCTGCCTTAAGCTAGCACAGAGCTGCTTCCTGCTTTTTACAACCCGAGAAAATGGAACATCAGAGGTGCAACGTAAGTCTAATTGTGGCAAAGCAGCTGTTGTAGAAAAGATCTTGTATCTGCATCAACTAATTGATTGTTTTGTCATCTGTTTTAGAGGTTTGATGGCTCCAGAACAGCTTGAATTGATCATCTGAAAAGAAAACATGACCAAAAGACGCTTTGATAACCCATAGCTATAATAAAATTCACCTATATGGCACTTGTTTGGTTTGTTTCACATGAAGGCTGTTGTATTTTAATGCAACTGGATTTCCAAGTATTAGGGCTGAAACTATTTCATTTTTACCAAATGATGTGCATAAATTGGATGACAACCAGAAATTAAACTCCAAATAAGAAAAAAATATGAAAACTGCTTTTATGAGTTGACTTGTTGGTATTAATTCAGCAGGAAAAATCCCTAAAATGTGCCCGCAGGATGACCTGAGGAGGATGAAGCAATGCAAAGGACCAGATACTGCTCCCAGCTGCACCAAACCCACTGAGAATATTCTGGATGTGTACAAAATATGTATCCGTTGTTCCTCCATTATATGCTCGGCTGGAACTAAATGCGCATCACGCTCTGCCTTGGAGGACCAGCGTTGTTCTTATATGCACATAACCCGACTCTACATGCACCTTGGAGATTTCAGGCACTCTATAAAACTTGTCAATGAATGGAAGGGAGAAAACCTTGCTTTGACAAAGCTGGGGAGCTTCTTTTGCAGCACAGTGAAAGAAAAAAACAACAAAAAAAGCCTGTTTGCAGGAACTATTTTTGAAAAGAAAGTCTGTATTTATGGCCTCCAGAAAGTGATGTACTGCGTTAGCTGAGGATTCAAGTCTTTTATCTAATACCAATATCAGTGTTATATTAGGCAAAGTACTGCTATGTACAAGTAAATGTTATGTTTTGGACACTCAGAGGTGGGCGTTTCATTTGTGTATCTTCTGGAGGTGGGGACAGTTTAAAGCCCTGTAATTTATCAAGCACACCAGATAAATCTGAGATGATTAATGGGAGAAAATATGAAATCTGATAAATGTGTTTGTATAGACACTGTGTATTTGTTGTACATTTATTGAATAGGAGAAAAATCAAAGGGGAAAAATACTTTTTTGGCACGCTATTAATGAGCAAACCTTTGAAATATGACCTCAGCTGAACCAAACCCAGACATTTAGTCATTAACATGTTCTTAAACAAGCAGAGCAATCTGTATTGTCTACTTCAAACAGCTGTTATGTAAAAGCGGTGAGGTATAACTGCCAACAATTTCACTAAAGTGGATGTTTGGGGAAAAAAAGAATATATTAGAGCTTCTAAGCATAATGCTTAAGAAAATGTAAGGCCTCAGTTGGATTCTACTGTAGTTGAATCATGCCTCATGCTGTCTTAATGCACCATCGTAACTAAACAAGTGTTTGAGCCAAAGTGGTTCAGAAATTCACCGGTGGAGTTGATTTACTTTGTGGAGGAGAATGGTTTGAGATGGCAGGAGAACTGAGTGGATCAGGGAGGTTTGTTTGGTCTCTGGTGTGAAAAGGGGGAATCATTTTAAGTGATTAGGGGAATTAAATTCAAAACAATGCCAAAAACAGTTTTGTTTCTTCAGCTTCATGAAATAAATTAATAGAAATGGTGCAGAAATTAAGATGGGTTGGTATATTTGGATTTAGGATCTGTACATCATCCATCCATCCATCCATACATGCATGTATCCATCCACATCCATCCATCCATCCATATATCTTCTTTCATTCGTCCAAGATTGCAGAACAGTTAAAGAAAGCATGGATTTAGAGGAGCTGACATCAATACCCTGCTGATCCTCCCTTCACCATTCATGATGGCTATCACAATTAACCATAGCAAACATAAAAATGTCCATAACTCAGTCTAGTTTTAAAATACTGAAGCGCTTCTTTCAAGGAATTCTTCTAATCAATTTCTAATCTGTAATTTAGGAAAGACATGCTATTCACTGGAAATGTATAAAATCTATTCATGAGCTGCAACACGACATGAGAAACCAGGTTGAGTTTTTCCTTTCTTGAAGTTTATGAAAGTGATTCAAGGCTACTATTTAAAAGTGGGTTTATGTTTTCATAACAGACACATTTGGCAAATTCCTGTTTGATAAATTCTCAGTATTCATGCATTTTTATTCTTTTCATGTTAAATGTGACACATTACATCCTGCAAGCAACAAAAGACAGCAGGAACCTAAAGTGAGTTTGACCCACAATTGACCTGCACATGTTTGGTCAGTGAACTGTTTATCTCTGCTGTCACTCAAGTTGATTGACAGGTGTGTATTGAAGAGAGTCTGACTGCTTCTCTGCACAGCGACGGCGAATACGAGTCGCAGGCTGCAGGTCTGATGAGGTCGGGGATGAAAACCTCAGAGACTTTAACAACAGGTGTAAAAATAGCTGCGTAACCTGTGGCACAAAAAGCAAACATGCACAAAATTGTATGTGCGAGGGCAAATAATTCATAACCACTTAGTGTCCTGGTTGCATGCAGGGGAATAAAACGAAGCAGTGTTAGATTTCAGTGTGCGGGCATGAATCTGCAAGAGGAATTACAAATGTTATTTTGTCTTTGCAGATCGGCGGTCCTCACAATGAGCTCGGCTTGTTGTCATCAAAGGTTCCTGAATAAAAGTGATTTTTGTGTTATCTGATGAAAGCGCTATTTTGTTCCTGTTCCTGGTTCACACCTCTGTGATGGCAGAGATTGTACTTTTGATTTCTGTCTTTTTGTTTCCAGTTCGGTGCTGCAGCTCGTTTTAAGAAGACGATTTTGTACCTCTTGTGTCTGAGTGTTTGGACTACAAAACGTTGTGTTTTTTTTTAATTAATAGAACTAATCACAGCACCATTGTTGGATTTTTTTTTTCTCACATAAAATTAAACTGTAAATGGCCTGATATTTTACCCACACTCCATTCCGGAGCACTCTGCAAGAGTGTGTCGTGCTTTGAAGAAAACAAAAATATCATTTGGTTTCGCAAAATATCCCTTTGTGAAGTTGAGTTGCCTGAGGCCATGAGGCTCTATTTTCCTTTTTTGGATTAAACCTTTTTATTATCTTTCGCAAAATGGCTAGTTTATGGTAATTTTAGTGATTGAGAGCCATGCCCCGAGCTTCAGAAGAGGCTTAAACTGAGGAAAATCTAATTCAATATTAGACTGGGTTTTGTCCTCAATTGTCCTCAAGTGGGCACCTTTATTCTTACTGCTCTTATCTGTCCCTCTGGACTCTGAGATGCATTCAGATATGCCACATGGCCTTAGATGGTAAATAGCATGTGCATCTGCAAAATTTAAATGGCAGAAGGATGGAAAACTTGCACTGACATGAACTTATTTGTTAATTTTTGCAGATATTTGCACCCAAAACAAGAATGCATGCACATTGTTTTGTCTTTTCTTAGCAGCTGATTGATTCATTTTCTTGCACCCAAATAGATAAAACTCACGTTCAGTCACAACAAGCACACAGCTTAGTGATGTCAACAAACAGACGAGGTGAGGCCTCAAATGACTGAATCCACCTCAAGAAGATGTTGAAGGAAGAAAAATTCCAGATCTTGTGGGGATTCTTTTATTTCTCCCTGACTTTGCCGTCTTTCATCTTCCTGCCTCTTTCTTATCTCATGGTGTTTGAGCAGATTTCTCTCACCTGTCTGCGTCTACAGTCTCCTCTCATGAATTGCATTGCCTCCATTGAATGTCTTCTGGTTAGGAATGGAGGCACGCATTGTGCGCTGCTGTCAGTCAACTAGATTACAGCTCCTCCAAAAATAAGTGGATGGCTCCGAACTTTTGCTGGCCAGATATATTTGAAGATGTCTTTTTTTGTTATTTATTTTGCAACTGAGAGTTTGTGATATGAAAACATAAAACAAGACGATCAAAGGAGGCAGAGTCAAAAGGCTAACGTTTTATTTCATTTCGGCAAAGATGCTATAAGTGATTCCGCGCACGTCTCCTTCATGCAAATATCTTCTGATCTAATGAGCGGAGAGAAATCAGACAAATGCTACTCAGACCATTTCCATTCTATTTGTTTTGCATCAAACGGTTGATTCTCTCACCTGTCAACACTCCAGCGTGGCTGACAGCTCAGATAGACGTGGCCTTGTGTGATGTATATTGGCTTCCCCAAAGACAAATAGAATGAGCTCGTCCACGGCAGAGAGATGAACATCACCGCTGTGAGAAGGCTCTTTATAGACAGACGAGGCCTGCTGCGTGGAAAATGATCTCAAGCGATACCGAAGCTTTATTTCTGTCCAAATCAAACATTCTGCTCATTAGAAAGTCCGGAGAAAAAGAAAAATAGAAGAAAAAAAAACTGCAAACAGCATGAAGCCCCTCCTGAAGGCGCTGCTTTCTTCTTTTCACTCAAAATTGTTTAGGTGTTTAAAGTCTTCAGTGGGAGCTTTGAGCATTAAACATTAGTGCTGCTTTAGCTCGTACAACTACCCACGAAGCAAAATGGGTTAAAAGTTAAATTAGCTATGAAAGAGTGGAGGTGGGTCGGCACATCTTTTCTCTCTCCCGCTGCCTCTCCGGGTTTGAGATTCTAGAGATGTGCAGGTGAGACTTTAGTGAAGATGAGGATGGGGGCAGTAAAGTTTTTTCTCTCCGTTTTTTTGAAATTGGATTTTATTTTTGACCACTCTGAGACCTCCATCTTATCCTGCAACCCAGTCCTCCCACTCAATTTCCATCCTGCCGTGTGAAAATTGGAGTGATATAAAGATGTGAGCTGCTGATGGAGGAGACGGTCTGAGATGGCAAAAAAAAAAAGGAGGGCACAGGAATGGTAAAAGATGCAGACAGTGAGATATCAGGGCGGGAGAGTGCGAGGTGGTGGCAGCACACTGGTTTCAGCATTTCCAGAGAAGCACATGTCTTGACCAGATCGTTCTATGATAGCTTTTACTCAATGCAACACTCTAAATTATTTACTTTCAACAGTTTTCTCTTTAACATCCAAATATATAAAATACAGGAATCTATTTATAGTTCATTAAAGAGGTTTAATGGGTTCTCAAGAGCACAAAAATCAAATCAGGAAAATTAAAAATCAGCCTGAGAGTTATTCTCTAATCTTTTCTAGGACACTTAAAATTCAAAACATGGTTGAAATGAAACAAAGCCAAACCTCCTAACCCCGCCTCCTCCTTTTCCTTCCCCTCCTTCTCTCAGGTGGACGGACCCAAACTATGACAATGACATTGCTCATTTTGATTCATTGCACACAGCAATTTAATAACAGTGCAGTCAAACAAAATCTCTGCACTTCAAATGCATCTCGTGTTCTCTTCTAACAATGGAGCATTTAACTGATTGAACAGCGTGCATATAAAAGAAGGGGTGGTGGAGAGGGGTGGTTAGCTAAAAGTAAAGAATGGAATCAATGAATAAAACAGCTCTAATAGTCTAGTAGAACGGTTTGGTCTGCATTCATAATATATGGGTTGAGAGCCCATTAGGCGCCTGTTAAAACCAAATCAGATTCTGGCCAACCTTCAGAACCATTAGCCGATAGGGTCAACCCGAAGACAACCTGGTAATTGACCGATTGATTTAGGAAAATTGTAGCCTCTTGGAGAAACAACAATTTTGTTAATTGCATTTTTAAAAGTGACTGAAGGGATTACAGGTGTGCAGCAGAAATGACGGCGGCTGAGATTGGTCCAACAATCAGCCGCTCTGATTACTGCCATTTTATCTGCGGACACGTCCTCCCGGCTCTTAACCGAACATCGATGCGAGACGAACGCACAAAAATAGCACAGTTTGAATCATTGTACGAGGCTGTGATTGGAAAATGCAGACATTGCTTTGTAAATAATATGTGAAATGGAAAAATAATGATGAATGAGGGGTCTGAGTGGTTCGGTTAGTCATTAACTCAAGCTAAGAAAACTCCCAGAGTGACACTTACTGTGAGATCGATTCATTTTAGGCAGGTTGGTTGGATGTGTGTTTTGTTTTCTTATCTATTTAAAGACACTTCTTATGGGGTGCACGGTGTGTTTTCTTCACACGTGGAACATGCTCAAGGTGAAGCATGGTTCACCGTCTTGTGTAATGATGCTTTGACAGGAAGAACGTTTGGATCAAACTCCCGATTAAAGAAAAGGAACAAAAACTGACTTGAGGTTTTCAAGATCAAGGGTTAAGGTTCAAATCAGATTTCTAGATAATGTTCAAGGTTTAGATAAACTACTCATAAAACAATATTTTTTATTACATTTTTCTACATTTTATCTCCAAAAGAAATGACACATGACTAAATTCAAACTGCAACAAGAAATATCAAACACATCAAACATTATTGATATAAAACTTACAGCTGTAAGTCTTTATAAAATCCCAAGTTCACTTTTCTCCTTTTTTCTGCCTTGAATTCCTTGTTTTGTAATTTAACCACTTAGGATTTAACCAAAAATGCACGAATTCCAACAGCAATACAGAAAGTCTTTCAAATTAGAATTTTAAATGCTTTCAATAACAATATATAAATATTAAAACCAGTCTTTAAATAAAATAAAGTACCTAAACATGTTTCATTTGAGAGGAAAGAAATAGTCATTTATTTGGCATAATGATAAAATAAAATGTCTTTTCATCAGGGGCGGTTCTAAGGGGGGCCCAAGGTGGGCCCCTGTGCCCCCCTCCCCTGCAAGTGCAGAGTCTCAGGCATTGTAGACAAAAAAATAATAATAAAATAACCAATCTCAATATTTTTGCAATATAGTCTTATTTTGAAACTTTTTAGATTTATTGCATCCAATGCAACTTTGAATTGCTGTTATAATATTGCTAAAAATACAATGTTTGTAGTGTTGTATTCTAACAAATGTGCTTCCCTAACAGAGCAGCCCCCCCCCCCCCAACCACCACCGTTTTATATATGAACCAAAAATTCCCACTATTTCTCATATTTATCACAATGAATTGATTGGTAATCAGGACGCTTCTGTCTCTCTCCTGATGTTTTGCTGAGGATGATTTTTATCTTTCCCCAGGAGTTCAGTTGGACACGTTTCAGCTGCTCCAACATGGAGTTACGTGGTTTAGCCTGAGGCTGTTTGGTAGCAACGCTTTGCCTAAACAGGTGTTGCTTTATTAATTTTTATAGCACAACATTTCATTCTGCTCAGAAAGCTTTAAAGCTTTTAATAAACTCACATCTCTTTTTGCTTATGTGCTTTTTTAATGTATTTATATATTTTCAGGTGGACGATTTAGCTAAAAGTGAGGCTAACACTATAGCCTTGATTAGACTTATCTATTGTTCAGGTTGTCACGTGTGTTCTTGTGGTTATGGTCAATCATGCTCCTGCAAAACCAAGTTGTTCTCCTAAATTATAGACATATTGGGTTTGTTTCACTATAAACTTTGTGTTTAATGCTAAAATTTATAATTTCTGGAAGCCTGCAGTAGCCCTCTTCTACTTCCCAAACACTGATGCCTTATTCTTGTGTAAAAGACCTTTCTACATAATTTCAATATGATAGTGAGCTAGTATAGCACCAGTTCTGTGGGCTTGGTATGGATGAACTAGCTCTTTGTCTGGATCTGGACCAGAGTCCAGACTTTGAGAATGGCTGTTCTAGGTGGATAATCTGTTGCCCTCCTTTCAGCAGGCATTGGCAAGGCTTTGATTTGACTAACAGCCTATTTGAACTGATCGGCTGAAGCAGACAAACAGATGGCGAATCACCTGCCAGGTGTCCTTCTTGTTTTCTGCCCAGTCACCTTCCCCTGAGGGCTTCCAAGATGATTCCCGCTAATTTTGCAATGAAAGTTTACACCTTTTTCAACCCAAATTGTAATTCTTATATTTAATTTATATTTAAGGCAGTTCTGATATTAAGCATCAGCGTCTGAAATAGCTTACAACTGAACCCATCCAGAGACAGACTTTATGTGTTCACAGCATGTTTCAGTCATCCTAGACTGAGTTCTAGGCTCCAGGACTTGTAGGTCCTTGATCTAACAAGCAGGCTTGAATTATATAAAGGTGAAAGAGACTTGGCAGCAGCGAAACATTTACCTTGGGGAAATTTGATCTGCCCGTGAGCAGCGTGATCCGTACTCCGTGTCACCTTTAAGCTTCTACCTTTCTGACCTTCTGTAGACAGATTCTCCTGGCCAAACAAGTGGCTGCATGGTTGATGAGGAGGAGGAGGTGGGCAAGGCGGTGCATGTGGTAGACTTTTTGCCCTGCAGGTATGACTTTCGACAGTAGAAGAGACCTGCTGCTTGGTTACAGTGATGAACGACTTTGCCTACCCTCTGATAATTGCTCACTCAGGGGCAGAGAGAGGTCCATTAATCAAAATGAGCTGAGGTACTGCAGGATGCCTCCACCTACAGCGTTTTTAAGCGTGGTTCAGCATCCCCCTGGGGGAAGACCTGGAAGCAACGGCTTTAAAGGAATCAGGCTGGTTGGGACATTGTCAGTCTGCAGCAACAGTCTGCCTCTGCATAGTGGTCTGACTTACTAAACACAGGGGTTGCAGCAGGTAAAGAGGTGATGGGGTGTTTCCTTTAAGTTATTGTCAAATGGAATAGCTTGCCAAACTAAACTTGAAACAATCTTCTCCTCCGGGACTGAGACGCTGACTTTGTTGATGTGACAACAAAGATATGAGGGGGAGCAGGCTTCTGTATGGGTTGATAAATTGAGTGAAGACAGTAAAAATAAAGGCCTTCAATTGATTTTTTTTTTCTGTAATAAAATGTGTTTTATGGATGGTGTCAAAGTGTTTAGAATTTATAGAAATAATGGAACCAAGTCAAGGTAAGATTGTCTAGAGCTGTGGTTCCAAAGTAGGAGTCAAGACCTCATTGTGGGTCATCAAACACCAAATGGGGGAGTTTAGAGACGATGAAAAAATAACAGAATTGCATATTTTACATTGTTACAAGACATAAAAACTGAAATTCATACATGGCTAGAAAATTGTAAAATGCGTGCACATCAAGAAGCAAGAGTTACACCTCAACGCTTTGAAACAATACATTTTGGGGTCAGAAGGTGAAATAATTGGGTCTCACTGATCTAGAAGGGCAGTTCTGCTCCTTTAGTTGGGCTAAATGCAGCTATCAGTCCTACTTTATGTAGACAGATGCATAAACCTCTTCATGCATTGCCTCTAATGTTGAGCTGTCGTCATGCACGACATAACAAGAGATTGATCCACCTGTGAGTCAGTCACAGAGGTAGTCACAGTGCTGACGTATGTGTTAATTAGAGGATTGTGCACATCTAACAAAATGAATGTCCCCCAGCTGGTTTCACTTTTGTACCACCAACATATAAAGACACAGTGATTGTGAAGTCATTAAAGGCACACTATGTACATTTTTCATATTTTTAAATCTTTTTCTTGAGCCAGTCTGTGCTAATATGACCGTTTACAGGGTTATGAAAAGTCACTCAACCCCAGCTGCACCTTGTATTCAGAATACCACGTTTGCAACTTCTGATTCTCCGGTCCAGTGCCCTGAAGTCTCACAAAATCACATATCACGCGAGGGTTAGGCTAACCAAATATGGCTAGCTGTTATGCTGTTTTTAGCTCATGATTCCTGCTTTTTTAAATCTCTCCCTGCTTAAACACAGCTGATTTCTTTGAATGAGTGATGAACCGCTCCAGTAGAAAGCAATGAAGGCTGAGGAGACATTTCAACAGTTAGATTTAAGTGTTTCTGAGCAAAGATGATGCTAACGGCAGTCATTTAAAATGAACATTGGGGGTGCTGAAAAAAAAGCAATACTATTTATAAATAAACATAATAGAAAAATAAAGTTAAACATGTACAAGCAAGGTAAGAACTGCATTGATCAGATCATTTTGACACCAAAACAAAAAAAAGTTGTGTTTATTTTTATTTTTTTAGTCAGAAAAATGTCCTATAAATTTAATTGGACTGGATGAGGATACTGCAGCCAGCCACTAGAGGGAGCATCATTTATTTCAGCTTCAGTTAGCTCATAATACCATTTCTGTGTCTAATCATTATGTTGATAATTAATCCATAATAAAATGGAGCTGCTTCTGCTTCTAAGGCAGTTGGTGTATAAAAATAAATGTACATTTCTCCGTTCTCCTCGTTAAATTGCAGCAGATGGACTTTGGATTTATTTTAAATACATCCAGCATGAAATCAACTTATTATACTTGAATCCACTTAAATGTCAAACAAGTTCTTCAAACTTTTTCCTTTAATTTAACCTCTTTATATTAAGGACATCTGGGGTTTTTAATACCATGTTTTATTTAAAACATTTTAAATAACTCAGATCAGTCACTTGATCTCATCATTGCATCAGGATATAGATAAAAATAACTGAGTCTATCACAGCATGTACATTATATTTAAAAAAATAATAATTTATCTGGAATTTATTAATATTTTGTGATAATTAATCTCACCATATAAGCAGTGATTTTCTTTTTCAGTAGGAAATCCACTGTTAGGCGAGCTTTGACCTCAGCCTTGTGTTTTTTTTTTTTTGGCAAAACCTTAATGCGCCAGAAAATAACAGAGAAAGTGATTCTGGTCCATCTATAAACCACTCTGGGAAATAATTGCTTTAATTACATGAGCTCAGCAGATGGATCAAAAACAATAAAACCTCTTTCCAAGGCCAAACGCATAATTAATGACATTAAGTTGAGAGCAAAGAGAATAAAAAAGGATTTATTGAACTAATTTCACAAAAAGTTGTTCTAACCCTTTCACTCAAGTTGGTGATGATAGAAGAAATTACCTGAAAATCATTGTTGGCAGGTGTTTGGCTCAAAACTGACCAAATTAAAGCAACACGATTGTGGATTTTTTTTGTAAATATTCCCAGAGCAGCTCAGGTTTTTGGAGAAAAATGTCACTTTTAAAGCTAAAAGTTAAAATAAATCCAGTTTTAATCTTTGTTTCTTCATTTATTTTACTTATACATTCATTAGAGGAGGGAACAAACTTAATTTTATCATTTCTTTTCGCTTTGTCATCAGCAGCAAATTATCAGAAGTTAATTAACTTCATAAAGAAACGAACTAATAAAGCTCCGCCGGTACTTTGTCTAGTTTTCAATGCACTGACTAGAAAATTCTAACTTATTTAGTATTATTGTCAAGAGGAAAGAAGCGCTCACACATACTAATCATGCCCAGCTTTGATTTTGGCTACAAGAAAACTGAATAGGAAGAAGCTTTTGTTTAAATAGACTTGAAATGATCTGTGAAGCTGTCAAACTAAAGTACTGGAATCAGGTAGAGGGAGAACAGATAAACAGCAGGTTTGGAGAGTTTACGCTCATTTAGCAGCTTCGTCTATTTCTGCACAATGACTGATTCCACCTCTGCTTCAGATTGACTGAGGAGCAATTTATTAGTTATATTTTAAACTATTTCATGCCTCATTGAGTTAATTTCATCTTCAGTTTATTTATTCTCTTTTGAAAAGTGTCTACAGTAAAGGTTATGTTATAGCTGCAAAGTCTTATCATCCTCTTGTTGCATGATATATACCTTCTTTACAAATTCCTGTAAATTTAAGTGGATTAATTTTAAAATTTTAATCCAAAGACAGTCTAATAATTTGCACACAAAATCCAAATTCCATTAAAATCTGACATATATTTTAGAATACATTCATTTTGATTACTTTTGTTTTAATAAACTAGTAAAACACTTAAAAAAATACTATAAAATTGGAACGTACCCTGAAATGTCTTCTCCGTTTGTGTGTTTTTGTCTTAGTGTGTGTGGGCGTGGCCAGCTGTCCTTCTGCAGATTACCCTGAACACCTGGGACTCATTACTCCAGCCCTTTAGTAGTTATCTACCCTGGCTCATTGCCAGTTCCCAGTTTTAAACAACAAACCAACTTAGCTAAGTTTAATTTTCTACATTAGTTTTTCTGTTTCTGCTTCACATTCCTCCGGTCCCCCTCTGTGCCTCATGAAGAGGATTTGGACGTCTGGCGCTCCTCGAAGCCCAGACGCCCTTCTACCAACACGCGGATTACCTGTACGCTTGGTGAATCTTTGATCCAACCCAGCAGAATAAATCTGTCTGCCTCTGCCAAATTTCTCCTGCACTTTAAATATATTTATACATTATAAATAAATATCAGGCTCCCGCTCTTCTTTTTACACATTTTTTAGCATTTGCATTTGTTTTGATGTGCTAAACTGTAATTCTTGTGCGAGAAAGCATTCCATTAAACATTTGCATTTGTTTTTTTCCCTCTTTTGTATTAAAATATTGGGCAAAGTCTAAATGTCTGCATTGATTTAAGCATAACATTAATTCAATGTCAGGGTTGTTGGTGTAAATATGTTAGCTCATTAGCAAACTCCAGCTAGCTTGTCAATATAATTCCTGCTGATTGCAAAAACAGAATAGTTTATTTGGATTGTGTTGTTAAAATGAATATTTAATTCTATTGAGCACACATTCAGGCTGTGGGGGTGTTTCAGAGCGTAGCTAATGAAGGGTTGTCCTCTGTTGCAGTTTTAACCAGGCTTACCTCTGTTGATTATAATGCAGAATGAGGGCGATGCTAATAGCCTGTTGGGACCCAATGCAATGAGGGCTACATACAAATTTTAATAGCACGGATGTGATATTTTTGTCAGCAGACACAAACAAGATGAAAACCTTCCAGTAGAGTCAACGATTAGCAGGAAGCTACATCAAAAAACTATATTTTAAAATGTGCAAATTAGCGCTGAGATTTCTTTTGCCGCTTGCTGATGTCACGCAGCTTTTCAAAGACTTTAAAATGTTTGGTTTTTTTTAGTTCCCCCTACATGTAATTAGTTCAAGTTTCTGTTGACAAATCAAATCTCCATTCAGATACACGGCGATGCCGATGAGCTGGCGGCAGATTTTCTAGTGCGAGATGATTATTTTAGCCCAGAGGAGGCTCCCACAAAACTTTCAGTGCCAAATCTTACCGTTCATGTCAGCATGAGCTACATTTAATTATCTCTCCAGGCTGAGTGTGGGCATACTGGACCAGTCCTAGACCCTCCCCTCCATCCCCTCCATCCCCGCCTCCCCACGACCTTCCCTCAGTGTGTAGAAGCCAATGTTTTTAGATGTGTCCGCGTGAGTCCACATCACACAGCTGGTCATTAAATGAAAATCAGTACGTCCAATCTCATCCTCGCACAGCCATTCGAACCACAATCTGCAGGCAACTGGCCTGTTTCACTGTCCAGTTTATCTGCTGTGTGTGTGTATGTGTGTGTGTGAAACTGCTGTCTTATTCTGTCCCTGTGTGCACCACACAGCTGCTCTAATGAGAGGCAGGAGAGCCTTGGCATCGGGGACTCGCATTATTGTCCCTGCATTATACCGTCGTTTATTTCTGTTTCAGCTCAGCCCATCCCAGCAGACTGGACATTAATGGTGCGATCAAGACCAGCAAAGTGAGTGACCAGAAGAGGTCACAGGCACAATGAGGAAATCTGGGTTTTTTTTAGAGAAATATTTGTGCAGATTTAATAAAATTTCATTCTCCAGCTGTTTGGTTGGCCCATCGGTTTTACATACAGCTGTTAGGAAGTAAGAAGCACGCTCTCAGTCACAGCTCGGCTCATCTACCAGACAGTTGCATGGATTAATTGCAGACTTGGGGCTCATGGTGCCACATCACTTTTCACTCACTGTGGAGACTGTTACTGTGGGGCTGCCAGCCAGCACAACAGCTTTTAGCTGCCTCCCCCACAGTATGTCTTCCTGGAACTTTCAGCAGGCATGTCCATCCAGCTTTTGAACCCATTATGACTCGGTTCATTCAGCCTGTAAAAAAGGAAATCAAGTCGTCACCTAAGCACCATCTTGTTTATTTGTTTCCTAGAAGAAAAGACACATTTTAAGTATCTAATTATCTTTTTTTTATTATAGTCGACTGCATAGTTCTACCTAACCACACCTGCAGGCGGAGCATGCTGCATAACTCAGTGTTTTACCGTTATGAGAGTCATGAGGTAATTTATTGATTGAACTTTAAGCCATGTGCCACACACGCCACGCTCGTCTCTGTCAAACACAGTGCCTTAACCTCATGTACGGACTGTATTAGTCAGGAAGAGTGATGGTGTGCTCCATGTGAAAACCAACTCTTGGGTGTGTGTTCATCTATCTTCCCTCTCTCATTCGCAGGATCATGGCGCTTTGTTGGAAGCACGCTCTGCACTAACAATGCCTGCCAAATAAAACAAAACAACAACAAAAAAGAAGCAGTTTTTGTTGTTTAAAACTAATGAAGACCCAGCTGGCTCGACTGTCCTCAAGCTGTAATAAAGTAGTCAGCGGAACCCTCTGGCAGGCTTTGCTTTTGTTCCACAAATGAATAAACACTGATAAAAGTGATCCATTAGAGAGCAATAAGTTTTAACAGGTTGTTGCTTTTAGTTAAAAATGTAGAATCGTCTTTATTTTTAGCCTAATTTTTCAGAAAATGAGGTTCTCACCACTTATCTTAGCCACTTCCAGGTCGTGCAGGAAATCTACGATCATAGAAAATTAATTACAAGTCTGACGTATGCGGTGAATAAAGATGAAATAAAGATCTACGGCGTGTTATAAAAGACACAGAGAGAGATTAAGAGGAAGGATTGTGCATCGTGGAGCAAAGCAGAGCGGTTTATGCTGCTCGTGTTTGCCAGTAGCTGTGTGTGGATCTCCGTTCTGCAGCTGCAGAAACACACACACATACACAAACAAGATAAATTGATTACCACCCCTCGCTGATTGCAGTCCCTCTGTCTTCTAAATCTAAATTGCAACTCCAGAGACAAAAGCAGGACATGTAGCTGAAGCGCATTAAATCAGTCTTTTCCCCACTTTCCAGCTTCTCCATGAGCAAATGAAAAATACAACCTTTTTGAGGAGAAGTGAAAATCCTCAAACTGTATAATTTGCCATCTGGGACATGGCTGTCTGCATTCCATCAGCTTGTTTATTTATCAGGATTTGGAGAGAAATCTAAAAATAATTTAGGAGCATATGGACTTTACTTATTGTCCCCAAGCTAAAGTGGCTTTCCCTTCATACATCTTAGCCGTAACTTCATACATTCCCTCCCCATCCTGCAAACAATTGGACATTATTCTGCCAGGAGCCCTATCTGTCTAATTACCCACAGACTTTACACTCCATTGATTTGAATTCTAAGCTTTTCAAATTATACAACACACTGCCTTTTAAACAAAGACAAAACTACTTAAAATTCAGAGATTAGAACCATTGAAGTATGTCAGCAGTTTTGAGAGAACATATCTGCTGTGGAATAATTTAGATCCACACCTCCTCCATCGCTCACCTCATACCTGACATTTGCCCTCATTCGGGTCTTTACCTGAAGTTTGTCACTGCTTTCTCTGCACCAGGCTGCCGATTCTTTTTGTCACATGCTCCCCGACCCATTCTTCCACATGTCCTTATCCATCACTCAGACAAGGCACTTAACACGGGAATGAATCTGAGACCTTGTCCTCAGCAGGGGCCATTATGTGTAATGGTTGTTAGCTGTTTGGAATGCATCCCCATGTTCTACTGAAATGGTCTCATTTGTACCCTCTGTATGGTTTAGCATTCAAGTGTAAGTGTTGGAACTCTTGGTTATTCAGAAGTGGGGTTTTGGAAAAGTGTCTGGCTTGATAATAAAAGAAGGATTTTGCTCAAATTAGAGTTTGAAGCAGCTGAAGCAAAGAGATGAGGTTTATTATTCCTCTTCAAAATGCCTTTCTTATTAGCGGTTCTTAAATTGTTGATGCCTTTTCTGTGATTTCATTAAATGCGATTCAGTTGTAATAAAATTTGATTCATTATAAGAGGCCAATTAGTCAAAGCTGCTCAGTTTTAATCGATCCACAATGTGAGGGTGACAGTGGGAAGGAAGAAGAAACCTCCAGCGTATCAGAATGCCTCAGCCGTCTCCAGATCTCCAGTTCACATGTGATTTATGGATCTGGAGGAGATTTACGTCTACATTCCTTAAAGCTGCAGGAATATAAGGTTCTGGGTTCACTATAGGGACTGTCCAGATCCTGTCCCTGTCCACATTCCTGCACTAAGTCGAGCTCATTCCCAGTAGGTGCTCATGGGCAGGATCTCAGGTTGAGAAGAGGTTTCATTGTTTGCTTTTTGCAGATGATGTGGTTTTGTTGGTGTCTTCAAACCATCACAAGCAGCAAAAACAGTTGCTGGAGGTGTTCAATATCCTCTCTGATCTGGGAGCATCTTTAGAGGGGGTGCTGGAGAAAGACACCAAGGAGACGAATGTCTGACCTCTACAACCTGACCGTGGAAAATAGCTGAGTTTTTTAAATTTGTTTCTCAGAAACAATGTTCATTCAATTAGATGCTGAAGTCTTTTATATTAAAAGGCAAATAAACATTGTAAAGTTTGTTTTGGGAGGCAAATGTACAAATCAAGCCACTTAATAGTCAGCAAACAGGTTAGTGGAGTTATGTGCAATGAATTCAGATTAATTACAATTTAGAATCCAAATACTGCAGCCTAATTAATATGCAGCATCACACAGGAACATTGGCTTTGCAGCGGATTGTTATTTAATTAACTGTGTGAAATTTACCCAGAAAATCACAGTTTGGAGCAATTCATCTCCTGCAAGGAGATCCTTAAATTTCCTAAAATCTTCCAAATGGATGCAACCATCTCTCTTAAACTCTGCGAAGTCCAGCTAAAGCTTATCTATGAGGGTAATAGAATATAGCAAACAAAAACATCTGATATATTATAAAAGATTACACAAATGAGACACACTTAAAGCCCTTTGATGGAGTTTTAATCAATGCTGGAGAAAATGAGTGAGGTGATGACCATGAGTTATGAATGCAATGGATTAGTTGAATGAAATTAAAGAAGAAGCTTAGTTGACAGGTAAATATGAATTAATCATCATTATTGTGGTGGTTTAGATTTCTCAGAAGTTTATTGGAATATAAAATGTTAAACATGTGAGTGAGATAGATCAAATGAACAAATTTTAGGCTTGAATTAGAAGAAAAAGTGTGTGAATGGAGAGACATCAAGAGGATGAAGTGTGATGTTTGCATGCAGCTCAGTTTCTGCACAGCGAGATGCAGCTGAGTTCAGGGATGCAAAGCTTCCTGAGGTGCAGCTACGGCCTCTTCCTCTCTCTCTCTTTTTTTTTTTTTTTTTTGCTTCATGTAATTAAAAAGTGGAGGAATCAGAATCAAGTTTACCAAACATGTATTTTGACAGCCTGAACTAATGAGGACAAACATCATCGTTATCTTTCCTGCTAGTGAACAATGAATCATTTACAAATTCACAGATTATTTATGAAGCTGTAAAAGCAGAAATCTCAAAGGAGACATTAGAATGGAAGTGAATTAAAATGATTCTCAAAGTGATTTAAATATCTGGATATAAAAATACTCTGAAGCTGATAATAAAGGAATGATTTTCTCCAAAGACTGCACACCCACTTATTAGATAAACTGACAGGAAAACTTTAAAAACTGCAGAGACCTAATATTTACAAAAAATAAAACAATCAACTCACTGTTTATTGATTTAATACTCTTATTACATCTTTTCACAACAATAAAAGTCATTTAATCTAGAGGGTTTTATTGGTGTGCTGGGCATTTTATTTTGAAACTCCATTCAGACAAAAAAAGAAATAAAAAGCATAATGATTCCATTTGTATCACGTGTAGTAATTACATTTTATGCTTATTGTGTTTTCACCAGATTAGATCCGCCTCATGTTACATTTTCCAACACTAAAAGGTTGTTTTTTTATTATTGGTATTTACAGTAGATAACATGCTAATCCTTTACTTTTACAACAAATAGCATTTAAACCCAAACCATGGACCCTAATTTCTCACTATAATATTTCCACAAAGACCTGATTAAATGTTTTTGCATGCAAACCACTTCGTTCCCTTTAGCGTTGTTTGTTTCCACTCCATGGAGCTACTAGATCAATACAATGCTGTTGCAATTATTAACATCAGCAACCGTTTGGAATGATTGGATTTGCTCCAAAGGCTGAAAAATAGACTTAGGCTGTATCATATGGTTGATTTTGCACTGCTGTAAATATGTAATTGGATAAATTGCCAGCTAAGAAAGCCATTTCCCTTTAGGGAGGGAGAAAAAAAAGTAAAAAATAAAAACAAGGAAAATGTGCCGATGTCAGTTCAGGTTTTTCTCCTCCCAAAAATCATCCCTGCATGAAATAACCGCTATAACTCAGGGCACCAGCATAAATCAGTATCATAACTGACACGTTTATGTCATTAAATATGCTAAAACACACTGAATTTTTTAAATCCAGAAAGAGAAAATGATGTGTACGCTAAAGGAATTTCATAAAAAGTGTTTCCGATTATCAAAAATAAACATTTTCATAAAAGTTTGACTTGAAACAGAAATTAAATGTTATAGTTTTGGAATGCGCACAATGCAAATCTGTAATGACACAAACAAGTACTTTTTTCTAATGCCAGCTTTCAGTCCTGACAAATAATAAAATCTTTACAAGCTACTAGAATAACAACATGTTTATGTAGTCTAAAGAAAGACCTCTCATAAAAGTAAATGAATCTGGTTTATTTTACAACGAGGACACTGCAGGAAATCGGTTCTGCAGAGGTTTCAGACGGGACTCTGTGATTTGACGTCACCTGTGCACTCTGACACTTCCTTTCTCTTACTCTCCATCCAATCACTGATAATGTAAATGAAACAAGGTAACTTTTCATGCACTTACTTCAGCAATCTCCTCTGAAACATTATCTCAACAGACACAATCATAACATGTGGCGATAGCGGAGGGACCATGGATATTTCAAAGTGGCAATAACCCCAGGATTGCTGCATTGATATTACACTTTAATGCAATCTCAGGAGGCTCTGAGCAGCCCAGTTTGATTGGATAATACCGGCACACCGAGCTCTCAGGCATAAATCTTCATTCATGTATAAATCACTCAAAATAGAGCAAGAGGATTTGAGTTGCAAATCTAGAAAAAAAAAACTGCAATAACCACATGAGGGAGGAAAAGTCCAATGCAGCACATTTTCCACATTTCACTGAGCCATAACTGTTATGGTTTGGAAGAATCCCAGTAGTGTTGGAAGTTGAAGATAGGGTACAAGGCTCTTCAAAACATGACTAAATGAACCAATCATCCGGTGATTGTTATGGAGGCAGTCAATCAGAAGGCAAATCCAGCGTTTACCGAGGACACTTCAGCTCATGATGAGAACTAACTGCAAGGAAAAGGAGGAGAGAGGGGCTTTTTGTGTTTTGTGTTTTTCATCCCACTGCTGAATCAGTGAGCCTTTGCATGCAGCTGATTTATGTCTGAGTATTTCATTTCTTTTCCTTTACAATCTCATATCGAGATCCCTGTTAAAGCAGGGGTTATAGGTTATTCATTTTATGAAATTCAAGTGCAGGGTTTGTCATCGTGGCAGTTTAAGTGATCTTCAGGCGAAATGCAGCGACCAGCAGAAGTCAAGGCTGGAGTAAAAACCTCAGGACTGTCTGGTCCATGGCGTTCAAAATCCAGAACTGCTGCAATAGAGTTGTTGGACTGACCTTCAGACTTGTCTATAGGACTTTATTCCTTCAGTCTACTACACTTACTGCACAGTTACATGACTTCAAAGTGGTCTTTGAAATGTTTCTCCTGTAACATCATGGCCCAAATTGCTGGTCCCATGAGAATCGGATGAAAGGCCCAAGAAAGCAATGGACCTGATCTATAAACTTCAGTTCATTAAAGCGGGATCTTTCTATCAGACTTTTTTTTTTTAGAACTCCAACATTACATAGCTCTGTCTAATGATGGGTTTCTTCTTCAGCAGATATTTAACCAGTGAACAGAGAAAGATGACCTATGAAAAGTGTTGGGCTGCCACCTAATGGTTCAGCTCCACTAAACGTGTATTTTGGATGAGTCGATGGGAAAAAGTTTAGCTTTAGGTTTCTTTGTTGACTACTTTTATCAGAAATCGTGAAAAATGTTCAAACCTTATGCCTGGGCTCATGCAAAGATTCCCATTTTTTCTTATTTTTATTGCAGAACAGCCTCAGGGTCTGGAGATCATTATCAATTCAGCTTTTATCTCTTGAGAAGTTATTTTCTCAAATTCTTCTTGAATTGGTAAACCATTTGCCCTCAAAAAACAGATGGACCCCCATCCTATCATCATTTAAAACACTCAGCCTCTCTGAAATCATCTCTTTAGACTCAGAAATGTTTGAACTGCTGGGGTTTGACCTAATTAATCAGGAGATTGGATTTTTTAAAATATATTTCAGCTGGGTTTCTGATCTTCCCTCGCCCTCTTTCTAACAGTTCTAAAATGAAATAAAAACATGTTTATATTTGTCTTAAAACAATATATCTTCACCAAGTGTTTCCTTTATATTTCCAGTATTTGCAATTCATTACAAACTGTTTCATGTTAACTTTAGTTGAGTTTAATTGGACATAAATTGGCTGAGGAGAAACAGGAAATGCACTTTTCTCACTGTAATAAACTGCTGGATTTGTGGCCATTATATGTTTTATTTAACTTGACTAAAGTAACAGTAGGGACAGTGCAGTGACGGATGCGGGCAGAGGAGCTTTCCTTCATTTTATTCCATTTCTGACGCTGATCCCCTCGGTTGCTTCGAACACAGAGAGTGAATGGCACAGGAATCACTGGAGAGCTAAATTCAGCTCCTTGTAAATGCAGAGCACAGTCAAAAAGAATTCATATTCATACAGAGCATTTCAAGTGTCACCTACAAGTATTCAGCCTTAGAGCACACTCCCAAGGCATCCTGGTCATGGAGGTGCATCAAAGCAGCCAAATAAGAAAAAAGAAAAAAACTGTGGCCGCAAGATACCCTTATGGTTTAGCATGAAAGCTTGTGTTCCATTTAGATAAAACAACTGCTCCTCAGAGCCAATTTTCTTTGACTTATATTCAATCTTTGCATCCCCCCCCCATTACTTTATCCTATTGGGGATTGGTATAGTACACAGTCCTGATCTGATATAACGCTCATACCAATATAATTGAATCAAAAATAATTCAGTTGTGAATGGAGAAGATGCTTTTTGCTTTTTTGCACCCAAAATAGCGCAAAACACTTTTTTAAAATCCCGGACAAGGCCCCATTTGTTGCAGTCTGTCTTAAAAATGGCAGAAGTAAGGTATGGGGTGGCTGGCACTTTATGTTAAAAGCTAGCAAAAAACTTATGGGATTATCTGTTCTACAGTATGCAGATGTGTGACGATTCAACCAACTTGGGCAACCGGTGAACGCCCATTTGCCCAAGAGCAGATCTTATTATAGGACACAGTGAGCCCAGGTGGGTCTCATGCTCTAATCACCTGTTAGATTTGACTTATTTTCATAAAAACACATTATTCTAAAATGTGACTAAAACCCTGGACATGTAAACCTTCTAGTCAACCTGGTATAAATGATAATAAAACCTGCTCAGAAACACTGAGATTTAAAATCTCTTAGTTTTTTTCCCATCTGACTCATCAAAAAGTGTAAGATCTTAATGTTACAAATGCTACAAGTTTTACTGCTGACATCACTTTTTTTCCTGCAAAATCTTTATTTTCCAGAATTTATTTGGGTTCTTTTTTAATAGAAAAGCATTTTTGAAGTGGTAAATCTGCTCTATCACCCCCAAAACTGCAAAGAAATCTAAAATCACCAACCTTAACGCCCTGATTTAGCCGTTTTTATTCCAGAATTTATTCAACAATCAATTATAACAATCTAAGTGCCTCCCCCCCCCTTTGCCCCCTTGCCACCCTCAGAAAAATACTCTAGATCCGCCACTGAAACATTACTATTTATTTACTAAAATTGACATGCGCACCAAAGAAGTCAAAATGTCCAACTTTTCCACCAGATTGGAAAAATAAAATCTTTTTTTCATCAGATTTTGCACTAAATTCCCCACATGTCCTGATCTAGATGTTGTTTAAAGTCACAGCCTGTAAATAAGAGCAGGACCAGCAGTGGCTGCAGGAGCTCATTAACATACTGATTACTGTTCACCTCAGTGCGCCTCGTTGTCCACAAGAGGTCAGACATTAACAGCACAAGTCATAAATAGTGCTGAATATCCCAGCTCGTTGTTTACCAGCAGCCAAAAGTTGGGGTCGGCTGGAGCGGAAAGCTCTGCTTCCTTTAAATGATTTAGTCGGCTCTCTTTGTGATTAAACACTCGATAAGAAGAAGTGCAAACAGGAAGGACTTTCTGAAGGAGAGAAGTTTGATTTAGAAGTTCTTTTTTTTATTTTTTACAAAACTGGACATTTTATTTTAATTGTTGATAGATATTTACTTTTATTCCAGGGTTTTGGGTTATTTTTTTGTTTCTTCTTGTTTGTTTGTCCGGTTTGACTAAAGTTGTCACGCCTTCTGCTCTAAAGGAGGCAGGTTCATATCAGATCAATCTGATCTCTGAGCTTGGACGCACACGCCTGGCGCGCTCTGTTAGTGTAGGCGAAGGAGCGCAAATGAGCCTCCAACCATGGGGCCTGGAGTAGAAATCCGTTATATTTACCATTATTTGGACGGCGTTTCACCAGAGGAGTTTCTAAGATTTGAACTCTAATACTTTTTTTTCTTTTTATGTGTTTTCTTCATTTTTTGTCAACTTTCGCCATTTTAAAGGATACTTCAGTGTAAAGGTCTGCAGGAGAAACTTGTTTCAGAGCTTGCTGGATTGACTGCCCCAGCAGTAATGGCTGCTGCCAGGCTTGATTATGTCGCTCCGTGGTGGACGTACTGGCTGCACAATTTTCCACACTTCAATTTTCGCTTCCAGTCTGTGGACAACACTTTCCAACCGGAGGAGGCGAGCTACCAGCAGGTTGGTAACTGTACCAGGACGCAAAAGCGCACGTTTTTATTGCTGAACACCAGCTTATATATAAATGTAATGTTATATTTAAACCTCACATATTTGCGTTGTGAAATAAATATCTCTTCCTCCCTTTGCACTTGTCTTTATCTGCGTAAACTCTTAGAATTTTGGTCCAAAGACGCATGCAACTCCTGCTGAGCTACACTTTCCACATGATGCCACATGACTTGGATTATGTGCATTCAGGTGTTGTAATAATCATTCATTTGCTCAATAGTATTTTAAGCTAAACAGTAAGACTTTATTCTCTATGTCACTAAAAACTAGGACATTCTGCAAAATAATTCTCACAAGGAACTATTTCAGTCCACTTGCAAAAACTATATCTGTTTTATCTGCAGTGCTTTCCCCCCTCAAGCTCTTAAATGGTAAAACAGACATTTTAAGTTAAAGATATCTTCAAATGCAGAAAGGTGAAAACTGATCCTTGTAAAACTCTAATTCCCTCACAGTTTGAGGGCCAGTAAAAGTCATTTTTTAGAGAAACGGGGACTAGCTGAGGCCAACGGCATCATAAGAATTAAATCTCTTATGGAAGCCAATATTGTAAAGGTTATGCTTGGCCGCCTTCACAGGGTTTCTTTTTGCAATCTGTCATGTTTATTTTCTGCATGTATTTTGTTTTGCATATTGCATGCAGGCTGAGTGTTTTACAACTAAAAAGCTAATTCTTATATATGTATACCCTTTTTTGTTAATCTATCTTGTTTTAATTTGTATATTTTTTGCTCTCAAAATGAATAAAGTGCCACATCCTGTCATTATACCCTTTATTTTTAGGGATTGTAAAGATCTTTTACACGATTTGCTTTAGAAAAAGTTTCAGTCTGTTTTAATGTGAGCTCCTTCTGAACCATTTCCGTTCTTGAGGTCCCTCATTGCACGTCTTTCCTTATATCAGCATCGATTTCCAGCGTTGTTCCACCGTCTCAGTCACAGAAATGGTGGATTTCAGCTCTAACTTCAGTCAGAGCCTGAGGATAACTGATCTCCAGCCTTTAAGAAAAGTGGAAAATGAAGAACAGTTACTGACATGTTTCTGAATGCTTGATTTTATACCAGTTTTATAAAAACATATTTTTTTCCCCTTCAGATCAATACATCCTGGTTAATGGCAGCAGAGCTGTAGTTTAGTGTCTATCTGTCTTCCTCCCCATCATGCATCTGTTCTGTTGTTTTGCCGTTGCATAAAGTGAAGATTGAAGTGTCAACATGTGTAATTACTAAACAATAGAGTGGAAAATTAGAGGAGCGACGTTCTTATGGAGGGCCTGGCGCGGGTCGTAGTGACAGACAATGCAACAGGGTTTGAACCCCTTATGGACTTTACACAAACACAGCACTTCTATGAAACAATTAGCAAATCATTGGTTTATGTCTCTCCATCAACAATTGGTTGTTAGTGTTGGATTAAGCATTGTTTTGTGTCATTGTTCCATAACTTGAACGTCTTTTTGTTTCATTTTTCTAAAGCAGCAATGAAAGGTTTTGCTAGAATCTGCAAAACGATGATACCCTGCCTTATAGTTTTAATTTGAAGCACAGATTGTTGCTGAATAAAATTGGAGTCATGCTTTTTGTCCAACAAGTGTTCAAACAATCTGATTTTCTTGTACGCTGTGTTCCAAAACAGGCGATTTCATTAAAAAATTCCCAACGTTAATGCACTTCATCATCCTCCAGGCTTTAAATATTTTGCACACTCAGAAATCACAAGACTTGAACAAAGGCCCTGGTGTCACATGATGCCTCCCCCACCCTCACTCCTTACGACCTTGGATAATTTTTTGCCTTGCTGTTAGCGCCAGTCCAAGCTACTTTTTCTAACAAACCACAAAGGTCAGGGGTTCTTTCTGTTCTTTTTGTCTCTGTGTGCAGCCGTCGGTTATAATCTTGTTGATGAGACCATTAAATCACATCTTTATCAGATCATCTCTTATGTTTTTGTCATTCTCTTTCAGTCTCTGATATTCCTAGCGTGTGCTGGGGCCGTGGGTCTTGGCCTGAGCCTGCTGGTTCTGGCGGGGTACCTGGTGTGTTTGTGCTGCTGCAGAAGGAAGCTGGATGAAGACACCAAAAGACCCGATACCTGCTGTGTCACCTGGGTTGCTGTTATCACAGGTCTCATCATATGGTTAGTCTGAGAGGTTGACTTTACTCACTTTATAAACAACAATATAGCCAAAAAACTAATTTCAGTCTTGCAGTTTTTATAGAATTTAACAGTGAAGGAAGCAGCAGGTGCTGCTGATGAAATGCATTGATTAACTGATCACCAGCAAGTGTGGCCATTTTTATAAAAGCAGAAGTTTTGCAGTTCTGGAGCATGCAAGTGTGTGTTTGCTTGACCTTATAGATGCATCTGTTTCTGCATGAGTTGGAAGGGTTAAAGATTCTTTCCAAACTATTTGGATTTTCTGCAGTGAGAAAGAATTCACAAGCAGAAAACTTTTAGGACTTTGGCCAATGTTTCCAGAAGTAGAGGTCCCAACAAATTCACCTCAAGGTCAGACAGTGGAATACTCAGAAAAGGTTCAGGACAGGACAATTAGGAAAAGGCTGAACAAAAAGTTCCCTTTGAATGAAGCACAAGGCTTCTGGAACAATGTCTTTTAGACAGATGGCAACTAAACACACCACATCAGCACAAACACCTCCTACTGATGATTTGGGGACCTTGTCACCGTTGAGTCAGCCATGAACTCCTCTATAGACCAACATATTCTAGAGTCAAATGTGCGTCCATCTGTCCAACGGCTAAATATTGGATCCAACTGGGTCATAAAACAGAATGCTTCCAAACACAGCAGCAAATCTACAACAGAACAAACAGCTGAGAAAGAAAAGAATCACGGTGCTGCAATGGTCCAAAGTCCAGACTTCAACCTGATCCAAATGTTCTGCTAGGACCGTATAAGAGAGCTATGCATGAAATGTCTGCAGACCTCAATGAACTGAAGCAGCTCCGTTAAGAACAGAGATCCCAGATATCTCCAGAACCATGTGAGAGACTGTAAAGGTCAAACACACAACAACTACATGGTTGTTGCTGCTAAATCCTTGGGTTAACTTAGTTTTTCATACAACTTTTCATGCTGACTTCATATTTCCCTTAAAAATATGGCATAATAGAATCATAAAACCTTAAAATGAAAAAAGTGCAGTCATTCTTTTTACCATGACAGAACATTTAGAGACCTCAGATTCGCCAGTTTCTGTATTCATCTATTTAAACCTCTGACCTTCCTGACTGTCACTCTCTACATTCTTCACTTTATTCATGTGGGTTTATAGTATTTTTAGACAAATCAACGCTGCTTGAAGACGTCAGAGCTCAGCTTGTCATCTCTGTAAGGGAGCACTACCAAGCAGGATTAATGTCTTCGTTTTCAGCATCACGACAGTGTCTCTTACCTGGTTAGATCGCCATGGTAACATACGTAATCTGCTCCGGAGCAGTTTATATTCAAAGTTTTGAATTAAATAGTCTAAAAAAAGTGCCACTTTGTTAGTTATTCTTTCATATATAAAAAGCAACTTGAGTAATATTTTACTATCATCAGGTTCAAGGAGACAATCTGACTTTTAGTTACTAAATCTGAAGCTTTTAACTCAAATGAACATAAGATTGGCAAAAAAATCTAAAATTTTTATCATCACTATGATGTTTTCTGTATTTAATCTATTAAACGTTCTTATTTTAAATCAATTTCCCTTTAGAAATGAAATTTTTGGGTTAAAACATCTCTTTGGATCATGATTCAGTTTTCAACTTGCATGATTCTCAGGTGGAGGAATACATAAAAGATTCAGAGCTGGTGCCAGACACTGAAGGTTGTGTGTCATGTTACTATGGAAACTATTCAGCTGATGGTGTCAAAAGGACTGCGTGTTTTCATATTTTATTCAGTTTGTGGATAAGTTCTGTTCTGAAGTGCTAAAAAATGGACCTGAAAGATAATTTTATGTTTTTACATTTTAAAAAAATTGGTTTTTACTTTTATTATGTGATAACCAATTCATAAACCGGCTTTCTTTGAGTTATATTTCAGATTTTGTCAAACGAGGTTACACCAAAAAATTAAAAAAAAAAAAATCCCATCTGCATTAAACTTGCTTTGTACTTTTCTTCTGTGATGCAACTTCTGTCAAAAGTGTGGTAAGAAAACAGATGTAAGGACTTTTAAAATTATAACGAAGTAAGAGAGCAGAGCTTTGATCAGTAAAACGGCATTCTTTCTAAGCATCGCTCCCCCTGCAGTTAAAAACATTACCCATAATAATACAGAATCAGGCGTCTGCTGTTGTCAGAATATTGATTCAAGGTTCAAAGTCCTGCCAATCATTTATAAAAGATTATAACAAATATTAGCAACTTTTTACAAGACAACCCTGCAGGACATTTAGAATAAATACATGTGAGATTTTTGCAGCTTTTTGTTCATTTGAGGAGAACTAATGTGAAGGATGTGGATGCATGACAGTCTGCTGATGAATATCTGTCTGCAGCATATAGAACGGAATAAATCAGAGTAGATTAGTATTTAGATTGTTCTGCCAACTCATCTAAACATACTTAACAATGCAGAAATAATCATGACTCTAACTTAATTATTACAATAATAACTCACAAATTATTGGTCTTAAAAAACTGAATTTAATTTCAAACTTGTGACAATGTTGGACTTTAACTTTATTAGCTCTTCTCATACAGACTTAAGAGGCCATTGTAATGCAGGGCGTGATGTCATTATGTGAGGTTTTTTGTCTTATAAAGCCGCCTGTCATGATTTTTAAAAGTACAGCAGAGGAGTTTTTGAGTTGCTGATTTAGTGCAAATGGAACGTTTTTACAAAACTCAGCAGTGACAAAGAGTTTAGAGTTAGTGTGGTAAATCTCTGTCATATCCCAATTAAAAACGTAGGTCCTCTGTGATGACGTCTGAACTACTTTAGTCTGTTGTCCTTGAGATGCTTCTTGACTGGAATCCTCTTCCTCTTAATGGAATTCATTAGATATAATTAAGTGGGAACACACTTCTCTGTAATGCCTTAAACTTGATGGAGAGTCAGCTCTGTCTGCCAACCGGTAAGACCAGATGTGAGGAAGGATCAAGGAAATGTAAGCAAAGCAGAACGAGCCCAGAGGAACAGGTTGTTCCATCATCAAAACCCGAAAAGTTAAAAAACAAAAACACACTGGTATTTACCCAGTGTTTCTGTGTGAAACTTTAAAATAGTCCTAATGTCAGAGTGGAAGTCACACACACGACTTGTTTCAGAAAAACAACCTGAATCACTCAGATCATGAGATCAAACCCTTCTTATCTGATGACACAGAGGTTAAATGATCAAACCAAAGAAACCTCACCCTCATCCCCTGCATGTTTGAATGAAACTGTCTCTAAACGTCACCTGATTAACTGAAATCACAACTGTTCTTAGTGACAGCCTCATTCTGTGGTAGGTTTACTGGAAAGCACCAAGCAGATGAACTAAAAGTTCAAACATTTTGGGAAAACATTGCTACCATTGGTGCTCTATAAGCAAGCTCTAATGCAGGATTTGAAAACCTTCGCAGACATGACAACTTAGTGTTTTATCACTAATTAGCATAACAATTCAAGTTGAGAAAACAGAAATGGTTGTAAAGATTTTTGGGGTTTTTTATTCATCTGTTTAAAAGTCCAAAATGTGGCCCTCAGGTTCATTTTAAGAATTGTAGAATTTCCTCCTCCAGCAGGATGTTCATGCAGTTATTTTATGTTTATGCTCCTTTTTTTATACAACATTTTTATTTTAATTTATGATCTAAAATAAAACCACTAAACTTCACTGACTTTAAAGACTTGTGAGCACCGGTTGTCAACCTTGACTGAAGAGAGAGCGACCCACATCCTGTTCTTCTTGCTGATAATGGATGAAAAAATAGAAAAAAATAATTAACCAATCAGATCCAGGGAATTTAGACCCTTTTTTGTCTGGTATCTCAATTTACCGATCCTGATTTATTACTTTGTTCTGTTCATTTAAATGTGCAATGTATTGTTTATTTTGGAAGGGCAGTACTAATTTTAAGTTGCAAAATATTTTTTTGCATTTTGTTAATAAAAAAATCTAATTTTTGCAGCCCTCTAGGGCTTTCAACTTGGGGATTTTGACCCTCGTCTTGAATCTTTGCACACCCCTGTCCTATATAGTCCTTATCTCAATTTCCTCTTTTTTTAAACAATCCTTTCTATTTTCATTATTTTGTTTCTGGATGCAGATCATCAAGTCTTTGAGTTTGAGTAGCAGGATCAGTTCAGCTAAAAGTGAGTTGGTTCTCAGTTTGACCTGTCCAGACCTGGCGTCGCGTGTCTGTGCACGCGCAGCTTGAACTTCCCTCTGCACACCATTTAAGACATATTAGATAAACACTGTGCATCTTTTGTACTTCCATATAATCCAGGGAAGATCTGTCGGCGTGTCATTCAGTTTGTGGCGCTTCTCAGTCAGCTTGGTTAATTAGATTTACGGCTCAAATAGATAAAGGATTTAAGCGCCGCTGCACCTCCCTCGATGATTATTCTTAACCCCAGAAGAACGATTGGGCTAAACTCAATTTAGTAAATAAATCTAATAAAAACAAACAAACAAACATTCCTCCTATAGGCCTTTAGGCATCTGTTGCAGGTTAGAAAATTGCATGTGCAAAAATACAACGTGTGGACACTGGCCACTTTATTAGGTACACTTTTGTAGTTGAAATGATTGTTGTGTTCATGAAACCAGTAGGATGGTTTGAGCTTTGCAACATTATTCCGCTGAAAGTAGCCATCAGAGGATGGGTCCACTGTGGTCATGAAGGAATGGACATCAGGGAGGCTGTGGTGTTGCTACAAAAGGGCCTGAAGTGGGCCAGAAAAAAAAAACCCACACCATCACACCTCACTGCCATGTTGTTTATCAATTTTGTGATACCAAGCGTACCTAATAAATTGGCCGGTGTGCATAAGTTTTCTGCTTTCTCATGCTCATTGCATGTTATGAAAATGGAGCTTAGCTGTGAATGTCTGTATGCTTTAGAGACATTTCTTTTACTAACCTGCAGCTACAGGGAGTGTTTTGCTCAACCAAAAAAAAACCCTCCTAATGCTTCCCTGGAGGCTAAACTGCCCCGTGATGTTCTGTCTCATTACTGTTTCATTACTGCGCCATTAGCTGGTCTTCATTGTTGCTGATGTGACATTTTGGTAGCCTGATTGTGAAGACCCACATAAACGGATCAGCCTGAACACAGCTGCTTTGAGACGCATCAAAGCAGAACATGTGGTTTTCTTTCTAAGCAGCTGAATTAAACCATTTTAGAACCACGTTGATGCAGCTGGACTTCTGTTCTGGACTCCTGTAATCGCTTTTCTTCCTTTCAGATTTGATACTCGATGCACCATGTCCCTCATCATAACCAGAGAATTACTTTGGGGGGGGGGGGGGGGAGAAACAGACAGCCGTTTCTATTATAAACAGAAAATGAACACAGGAGAGAAAAAAACCCCCAAAACAGATTAGAGTGACCTCTAAATGTGTTACAGCAGAAGAATGAAAGTTTTGCTGAATAAGTTATTTAAATTTGAGAAAGTAAATGGCTTTTATTCCACATTATTAATCATTTTATGTTTGTATATTTTATGTATATTTCATTCACATTCAATTTATTGTTATTATACAAAGTTTAGCAGGTGAAACACATTCAGTGACCTGACCTGCTGAATGAAAAGCACATCAAACGTTTCTGTTTTCCCCCCATTCTGAAATGATAAATGCACAGTTGTTTAACATGGCATTTTCTATTATTGCAAACAAATTGTTTTTCTTTTTCTGTCTTAGTTCTGTGGTCTGTGTGATTGTTTATGCCTTCTGGCTCTCAGCAGATCAAATGAGCTGCAGTGAAGGATAAAGGCAGACTGAAATCAAGGCTGTAATCATTTTTTCTATTTGTATGTGAGCAATTATTGCTTAATTAAAAACAATTTAAGTTACATGAGGTAATTCATGCTCATGTCAATGAGTTATTATTATTGAGAGTTACTTAATCAAACATAAAGCTCATCAGTCTTTTAGAAATGCTGTCCAGGAAGCGGTATACTAATGGCAACACTTTTATGCAGAAACTCACTTCAAAATGGTTAAAATTTCTCATTAGGAGGAATATTTCCCCTCTTTTTCTGCAGGAGTTATGAGGTTATGCATCACATTAGATGCTAAAAGTCCTCAACAAATGAAAGTTAGAACTTTATATAACCCAAAAATCATAATTCGGCTCTGAACTCCTGCTCTCTGATGTGTGATTTCTGAGCTTCCTAATGAATTAAAAGTTTCCTCTAAATATGGTGAAAAGTTTCACTCTTTTCCTGCAGCCTCTGTAAAGGATGACCCTCCTGCAGTCTCTTAGCTGTTGCTCGCGTTACCGCTGGAAGTCGGAGTGCGCTGACTTCAGGGGTCAGAGAACTAATCCCTCCTATTACAGAGGCTCAGGGTTAGCCCCAGAATGCTGCAAGAAGGCGAAACATTCTGCTAAGATTCATTTTTAGCTGCCAAACTGAATTCAGCCTTTAATTTATGACTCATGAGACTAAAGGTAAAATGATAAATGATTTTCCAGACTAGTTTAAACTGAGATCATATCGTTTTTATGCATGTTTTTCCTTTAATAATCCAGAAATGACAAAATAAAGAAGCGATCTGTTAATTTGTTTTATTTGGATTTCTGTTCTTCACAGTTCTGCCGTAGGAGTGGGTTTCTATGGGAACAGCGAGACCAACGATGGTGTCTACCAGCTGACCTACTCACTCTACAACGCCAATCACACGCTGGATGGCATCAGCAGTATGGTGAGAGAAGCACGCCAACATCTGCAACATGATAAATATTAAACGACTCCTTATAATCCATCATATGATAAGTAACAGTCCCATCTGCTGCATGTGTTTTATTGTTTATTGTATAAATAGATTTTTCAATTAAAAAAACCCACAAAACTGTTGAGTTTAGACTATTTTCAATTTGCATTTAAGACAATTGAACCATGAATTTATTGGTTGTTTAATTTTTATTCAGGCACTAAATGTACCATTCATTTAAAAATTATAACCACTAATGTAGCCATCTTTGCACATGCTGTTTTGTATCATTAATAATGATAATTACTACGATTTGAGCGATGGAATAGACATGCCTTGCTGCTTTTTTGGAAGCACTTCTTTATGGCAGATAGACAACAGAGCTCCTTCTGTATTCGGAGCAGCGCTTAGCTGCGGGGGGTCTGTATCCACTTTTTGTCACAGTGAGGGAATTTAGGTGACTGCTGTCTGAGGATTTGTAAATAGGGATTATTTTACAGCAACTCCTGACCTGCATTCAGAGAAGTTATTTTGGGAGGCTTAGGTACGGCGGGGATAGGGGGGAGAAAAAAAGAGGAAGGAGCGTAAAAACACCGCCTTGCAAGAAGCAATAATCACAATGAGAAAGGAGAGGATTAACTCCCATCTGCTGTGCATTAATGGATGTTAAGCCTCCTCTTTCTATCTCGTGCAGTCATACTATCTATGTGTGTTTTTCTGTGTTTGTGTGCATGTTAGTGTCACTTAAACGGCTCAAATGTGAACATGTTGAATAAATAGGAGCAAACTGGTATCCATAGTGGCATACTTATGATGGGATGGCAGATTTTGGTTAACATGAGGCTCTAGTTTGGTTTAAGACGTATAAAGAAATCATCAGAATACTGGCAGTGCAGAATTATTAGGCAAATAAGTATGCCTCTCTTTATGCATGTTGTCTTACTCCAAGCTTTATAGGCTCGAAAGCCTACTACCAATTAAGCATATCAGGTGATGTGCATCTCTGTAATGAGAAGGGGTGTGGTCTAATGACATCAACACCCTATATCAGGTGTGCATAATTATTAGGCAACTTCCTTTCCTTTGGCAAAATGGGTCAAAAGAAGGACTTGACAGGCTCAGAAAAGTCAAAAATAGTGAGATATCTTGCAGAGGGATGCAGTACACTTAAAATTGCAAAGCTTCTGAAGCTTGATCATCAAACAATCAAGCGTTTCATTCAAAATAGTCAACAGGGTCGCAAGAAGCATGTGGAAAAACCAAGGCGCAAAATAACTGCCCATGAACTGAGAAGAGTCAAGCGTGCAGCTGCCAAGATGCCACTTGCCACCAGTTTGGCCATATTTCAGAGCTGCAACATCACTGGAGTGCCCAAAAGCACAAGGTGTGCAATACTCAGAGACATGGCCAAGGTAAGAAAGGCTGAAAGACGACCACCACTGAACAAGACACACAAGCTGAAACGTCAGGACTGGGCCAAGAAATATCTCCAGACTGAGTTTTCTAAGGTTTTATGGACTGATGAAATGAGAGTGAGTCTTGATGGGCCAGATGGATGGGCCCGTGGCTGGATTGGTAAAGGGCAGAGAGCTCCAGTCCCACTCAGACGCCAGCAAGGTGGAGGTGGAGTACTGGTTTGGGCTGGTATCATCAAAGATGAGCTTGTGGGGCCTTTTCGGGTTGAGGATGGAGTCCAGCTCAACTCCCAGTCCTACTGCCAGTTTCTGGAAGACACTTTCTTCAAGCAGTGGTGCAGGAAGAAGTCTGCATCCTTCAAGAAAAACATGATTTTCATGCAGGACAATGCTCCATCACACGCGTCCAAGTACTCCACAGCATGGCTGGCGAGAAAGGGTATAAAAGAAGGAAAACTAATGACATGGCCTCCTTGTTCACCTGATCTGAACCCCATTGAGAACCTGTGGTCCATCATCAAATGTGAGATTTACAAAGAGGGAAAACAGTACACCTCTCTGAACAGTGTCTGGGAGGCTGTGGTTGCTGCTGCACGCAATGTTGATGGTGAACAGATCAAAACACTGACAGAATCCATGGATGGCAGGCTTTTGAGTGTCCTTGCAAAGAAAGGTGGCTATATTGGTCACTGATTTGTTTTTGTTTTGTTTTTGAATGTCAGAAATGTATATTGCTGAATGTGGAGATGTTACATTGGTTTCACTGGTAAAAATAAATCATTGACATGGGTATATATTTCTTTTTGTTAAGTTGCCTAATAATTATGCACACCTGATATAGGGTGTTGATGTCATTAGACCACACCCCTTCTCATTACAGAGATGCACATCACCTGATATGCTTAATTGGTAGTAGGCTTTGAGCCTATACAGCTTGGAGTAAGACAACATGCATAAAGAGGACGATGTGGTCAAAATACTCATTTGCCTAATAATTCTGCACTGCCTGTAATATACAGTGCATTTACTGCAGGTTGTTGGATTCTCGGGTTATTTTCTGATCCTGAAATGTGTTTGCTGATCTGAAACATGTATGACCAAACACCAAAAGCAAAAGACATCAGTGAGGAGGAAAACACTGTTTCACAGCGCTGTAAGAGTCCATTTAAAATATTTTAGTTCATTGATTTAAAGAACTTCTGCAGCACCTCTAAAAATCAATATACACTTTTTTCCCAGGGTTATCTTATTTAACTATATTATTTGAAGCTTAATACAAGAAATAAGAAGTTTATTGTGCTTTTTACTGTAGTGGATTCAGCTTTGATTGTTCTACATCCTCAGAGCAGACTTTTGCCAAGGGTTCTCGGTATTGATTTTAACCTAAAGCATGATAGATACTATGGCTGCATGGGAAGAATTAATGTTCCCCAGAGATAGAAAGGCTTTCTTCTGTGCAAAATTGTAGCTTGATGCAGCAATCTTCACTTACAGAGCAGACAAGCTGACCATGAAGCTGCGCTGCTCTACTTTTAGTTGTGCAAATTTTAATTTCTTCACCATGTATTTCTATAAATTTCTCAAATCTTTATTTTGAGCTGATTTTTGTTTAATTTCTGCACTTATTTTCTATTTAAAGCCTTAAAGATGGTTATCTTTGCCACATAAAGTAGTAAATATTTGATTAGTGATTTACTGTTTGACTCCACTGACATCCTGGAGGGGTTTTCTCATCCCTAAGCGGTGAGAATGAGCAGGTTTGTAATGTGTTAGAGAAGAAATGATTGGATGAAGACCATTCTCCGTCTGCTGCTGATGGAAGCTTTTGATGATTCACGCATATTTGATAATGCAGCCTTGTTTCCAGTGTTCAGCTTGCACTATTAAGGCCCCCCTTCACTGCTGCCAGGAAATAATAGGTGAGAGAACATAGCAATCACACTATATCAAAATGTGTTTCCAATTTACGACAGTTCTTGCTCTTTTACATACAGTGCTTCCTCTTTGAAATTGAAAGCCATCTTGTGATCTATGGAACAGAATGATTGCTACTTCCTGCATCGTAAATCAATCCCCTTGAAAGACCACTCTAGAGTTTAAAGTGCTGTGATCGTATATTGTTTTATTTCTGCAGTTAATACAGCATATATCATCTGAGAATCAAGCGGTACAGCTGTAAATTTCTCGAGTTTGGCTGCTGCAAGGCGTGTCCAGCATGGAGAATCTTCCCTATGACCCTCTTCTCTGTAAAAACGAGAGCTTTAATCCATTTGAAAGGAAGACAGGGGCAGTCCAGATTAGGGAAATAAGGATCACCCCTAGCAGCTCGCTGATGGATTCCATTTCTCACAGTCAGGAGGCAGACTGGCGTTTTGATAAGATTTGAGACGTTGTGGCAGGAATTGTGAGGGATGATGAACATGAGGGGTGGGGAGGAGAGCGAGAGCCGTTTACTGGCAATCACATACTCTACCCTGTGGGATTGCTGGAGTGGAGGAGAGGCCCGTATCTTAGCTCCATCTCCACATCAGCACTCAATCTGGAGTCTTACTTAGACACCACCTTTGACATTATTCAGTAAAATTTAATCACGGCTGTAATGTCTCTGTTGCAGTGTCAAGGAGAGAAACACACTATCTTCTTTGTGGTGGGTTTTTATTGTGAGGGAATGAACTGACTCATTCAAGCTTCTTGAATGTTAAAGAAGTTGGACTATAGAGGGAAGATAATAGAGGAAGAATGAAAGGAAACTAGTGAGAATAAAAATAAATCTATTAAGGTGCTTTAAATATTTAGCCTCTTATGAAATCCATTGTATTTTTTCCTAATTTTATTCTTTTATAATTTAACATTTTTTATATAACAAAAGTATTTAATTATTTGATGGTTCAATACAAAAATTCAACATTTCATCAGAAAAATATCCAACGCTTTATAAATATTGACAAATAAAATAACCTCACATATAAATGTAAAATGTAAGCTTATATTACTCTTTTGTGATGATGTATTTTTATGTGGAAGAGTTAGCTGAAAGAGGCTAATGCTAGCTCACTTCTATGAGATGAGATTTGTGCTAAAAGGATCAACCCAAAAATACAGTCACGCACAAAATATATCAAAATAAAACAATCAAAATGAACATTTCAGAAAAACAAAATTAAACATTTCATAAGTAAATGTTTCTTTTTCTAAACCAAAAGCTTATTTTTACTTCTTAACAATTCATATTTTATTGATTTGAAACACATTTTGGTTTTCAATTAGGAGATACTTTCTTTCAAAAGTAAAAACTTAGAGCAGAAGCAAAACCAAGGTGCAACACAATCAACGTGCCCTTCAGAATAAAAGCCTAAATATTTTATTTTGTTTGTAGAAGTTATTTTTTTGCTTTTGAATTTCACACTTTTGCTTCGGAAATGTTCATTTTGGTTGCTTTATATTGATATATTTTGTGTGTGACTGTATATTTTGGTTTAACCTTTTGGCGCAAACCCTATCCCATAACTTCCTGTCTGTTTTGATGGTTTATTCACGTTGTTTTCTTGTGGTTCCGATCAATCACCAACAAAACTTACAGAAATGTAGTTTTCCAAAATAATAGACATAGTTTGGAAATTGTTTTGCTGTAAATCTTGTGCTTAATGGTAAACCTGTAATTGTCTGCAGCGGACCTCTTCGCCTCAGCTCACTAATGCCGTCTGTCCCTCCCATCTCACCACAGACAGGAGAGGCTGCAGCAGCTAGAATAGTGAATAGTAATATTGTAAAATAAAGTAAAAAACATGTAGATCATAGGAAAATAACTAAATCATTGTGTGTTTTAAAGTAAACATTTTAATATCTATCTCCTCTCTTCCATCTTCCTCATTGCAGAACTCATGCAGCTCTAAAACTTCTTTATTTTGTTGTAAACATTGTTTTTATTTAAGTGCTTTTGGAAACTTTAAAGCTTATGCCATCACTGTCAGCTTAACTTAGCTTAAAGACTGAGACCTTCAGCCTAGAGTAGTCTAAATGAATGCTTTTATTCTGACCTTTAAAGTTCACTTTGTTACAGGTTCTGGAAAGAATCCAAAGTCACATATAGAGGGAGGGAGGTAAAATAGTGGAGATTTATTGTATTTCAGGTGGGTAATGAATGGAGAGAGGTAGAGGAACAAGATGAGGTGAGCTTACTGGTGAGGAGTGAGAGAAAAAAATCAATTTAGGAAAATAATCCAAGTCAAAGCTAGACTGATTAGGAGATGGCAGAGATCTAAATACTAGTTCATAATGATGTTGCAGGGCAAAACTCAAAGATGCATCAGAAAATCATCCAGAGTCTCACTGAGCTGTGACTGTTTGAACAGATTTATATATTTGCTTTTAAACATGCCTAACTGGTATAGGTGGAAATATCTCGTCTCGTCTCGTCTTCTTCCGCTTATCCGGGTCCGGGTCGCGGGGGCAGCATCCCAATTAGGGAGCTCCAGACAGTCTTCTCCCCAGCCACTTCTACCAGCTCCTCCGGCAGAATCCCAAGGCGCTCCAGGGCCAAACCAGAGATATATTTTCTCCAGCGTGTCCTGGGTCGACCCGGGGGCCTCCTGCCGGCAGGACATGCCTGAAACACCTCCCTGGGGAGGCGTCCAGGGGGCATCCTAACAAGATGCCCAAACCACCTCAACTGGCTCCTTTCGACATGGAGGAGCAGCGGTTCTACTCCGAGTCTCTCCCGAATGTCCGAGCTCCTCACCCTATCCCTAAGGCTGAGCCCGGCCACCCTGCGAAGAAAACTCATTTCGGCCGCTTGTATCCGCGATCTCGTTCTTTCGGTCACTACTCAAAGCTCATGACCATAGGTGAGGATTGGGACGTAGATCGATCGGTAAATCGAGAGCCTTGCTTTCCGGCTCAGCTCCTTCTTCACCACAACAGACCAGTTCAGCGTCCGCATCACTGCTGACGCTGCCCCAATCCGCCTGTCGATCTCCCGCTCCCTCCTTCCCTCACTCGTGAACAAGACCCCGAGATACTTGAACTCCTCCACTTGAGGCAGGATCTCTCTCCCGACCTGGAGTTGGCAAGCCACCCTTTTCCGACCAAGAACCATGGCCTCAGACTTGGAGGTGCTGATCCTCATCCCAGCCGCTTCACACTCAGCTGCGAACCTCCCCAGCAAGAGCTGTAGGTCAGAGCCTGATGAAGCTAGGAGGACCACATCATCTGCAAAAAGCAGAGACGAGATTCTCCTGTCACCAAACTCAACACCCTCCACACCACGGCTGCGCCTAGAAATCCTGTCCATAAAGGTTATGAACAGGACCGGTGACAAAGGGCAGCCCTGGCGGAGTCCAACCCTCACTGGGAACAGGTCCGACTTACTGCCAGCTATGCGGACCAGACTCAAACTCCTCTGGTACAGGGACTGAATGGCCCTTAACAAAAGACCATCCACCCCGTACTCCTGGAGCGCCCCCCACAGGGTGTCCCTGGGGACACGGTCATAAGCCTTCTCCAAATTCACAAAACACATGTGGATTGGTTGGGCAAACTCCCATGACCCCTCCATCACCCTAGCGAGGGTAAAGAGCTGGTCCACAGTTCCACGACCAGGACGAAAACCACATTGCTCCTCTTCTATCTGAGGTTCAACTATCGACCGGACCCTCCTCTCCAGTACCCTGGAGTAGACCTTTCCAGGGAGGCTGAGGAGTGTGATCCCCCTATAGTTGGAACTCACCCTCTGGTCCCCCTTCTTAAAAATGGGAACCACCACCCCGGTTTGCCACTCAACAGGAACTGCCCCCGATGACCACGCAATGTTGCAGAGACGTGTCAACCACGACAGTCCTACAACATCCATAGCTTTCAGATACCCAGGTCGGATCTCATCCACCCCCGGGGCTCCGCCACTGCGTAGTTTTTTGACTACCTCAGCGACTTCTGCCCCAGAGATTGGACAGTCCATCCCCAGTTCTCCCAGCTCTGGTTCCTCATAGGAATGCGTGTCGGTGGGATTGAGGAGCTCCTCAAAGTATTCCTTCCACCGTCCGACTATAGCCCCAGTTGATGTCAGCAGCTCCCCGTCCCCACTGTAAACAGTGTGAGCGAGTTGCTGCCTTCCTCCCCTGAGGCGTCGGATGGTTTGCCAGAACCTTTTTGGAGCCGACCGATAGTCTTTCTCCATGGTCTCGCCGAACTCCTCCCACGCTCGAGATTTTGCCTCGGAAACTGCCACTGCTGCACCCCGCTTGGCCCTCCGATACCCATCAGCTGCCTCTGGAGACCCACAGACTAGCCATGCCTTGTAGGCCTCCTTCTTCAGCCTGACGGCTCCCCTAACCTCTGGTGTCCACCAGCGGGTACGGGGGTTACCGCCACGATTGGCACCGGCTACCTTGCGACCACAGCTAGCAACAGCCGCCTCAACAATCGCAGAGCGGAACAAGGCCCATTCGGACTCAATGTCCCCCACTGCTCTCGGGACGCGGTCGAAGCTCTGCCGGAGGTGGGAGTTGAAGACCATCTTGACAGGCTCTTCTGCCAGGCGTTCCCAGCAGACCCTCACTATACGTTTGGGTCTACCAGGTCTGCACGGCATCTTCCCCTGCCATCTGATCCAACTCACCACCAGGTGGTGATCAGTTGACAGCTCCGCTCCTCTCTTTACTCGAGTGTCCAAAACATACGGTCTCAGGTCAGATGATACAACTATAAAGTCAATCATCGACCTGTAACCTAGGCTGCCCTGGTACCAGGTGTACCGATGGGCATCCTTATGTTCGAACATGGTGTTCGTTATGGCCAAACTGCGACTTGCACAGAAGTCCAAAAACAGAACACCACTCGAGTTCAGATTGGGCGGGCCGTTCCTCCCAATCACGCCCCTCCAGGTCACGCTGTCATTGCCTACATGAGCGTTGAAGTCCCCCAGCAGAACTATGGAGTCCCCAGTAGGAGCGCTATCCAGCACTCGTCCCAGGGACTCCAAAAAGGGTGGGTACTCTGAGCTGCTATTTGGTGCATAAGCACAAACAACAGTCAGGACCTGTTCCCCAACCCGAAGGCGCAGGGAAGCTGCCCTTTCGTCCCCCGGAGAAAACCCCAACATACAGGCAGAGAGTCTTGGGGCTAACAGAAAGCCCACCCCAGCCCTCCGCCTCTCACCCGGAGCAACTCCAGCATACAAGAGAGTCCAACCCCTCTCAAGGACTCGGGTTCCAGAGCCAACGCTATGTGTCGAGGTGAGCCCGACTATATCTAGCCGGTATCGCTCAGCCTCTTCCACAAGCTCCAGCTCCTTCCCCGCCAGAGAGGTGACGTTCCATGTCCCGATAGCCAGTTTTTGTGTCCGGGGATCGGACCGCCAAAGCTCCCACCTTGGTCTGCCATCCGATCCACATTGCACCGGACCCTTCATGTTCCTCCTGCAGGTGGTGGGCCCACAGGTGGATGAGCCCATGTATCCAGTTCGGGCTGGGCCCGGCCGGGCCCCATGGGCGAAAGCCCGGCCACCAGGCGCTCGCTCACGGGCCCCAACCCCAGGCCTGGCTCCAGGGTGGGACCCCGGTAACCCTCCGGGCCGGGGTACACTGGCTCGATGATTGTATTTCCATAAAGAGTCTTTTGAACCGCACTTTGTCTCACCCCTCACCTAGGACCAATTTGCCATGGGTGACCCTACCAGGGGCACAAGTGCCCCAGACAACATAGCTCCTAGGATCATTAGGGCACTCAAACTCCTCCACCACGATAAGGTGACGGTTCACGGAGGAGAGGTGGAAATATCAAGCAGAATAACCAGAAAAGAAGAGAAAGTTGATCCTAAAAAGGAAGGAAATTAGGAGAAAAACAATAGGGAAGTAAGCAAATGTGCAAAATCAGTCACAAAGACCCTCAAATATCTGGAACTGCATGCGTAGTTTTAAAGAAGCTACAGGATAATACAGCCGTTCCTCTCAGTTTGCTCCTTCTACATCATCCTCTGGATGATAGACCCCTGTGATTACTGGTTTCTGCTCTGTTATCAGTATTCCACCCTATCATAAGCTGTCTAAAAAATCATATATTTGAGGAGAAAAAGTTATCATTTTCACCAAGGGTAGCTCTCTTGTTTTTATTTTCTCTATATCTTCAATATAATTTCTTTTTAAGGAATACAATTTTTATAAAATGATGTTTCTGTTCCAGTTTGAGTTTGACTCAATTTTCTTTTGACTCTACATCATGTTCACATGGGTTTTATTATTTTTCTCTCTTCTACTCTGTTTTTTCAGGTTGCAGGATCTCGTAGCAACGTTGAAACTGGACTCAAGCAGCACCTGGAACGTCTGGATGAGATCTTTGCTCCACGAAGCGACTACCTCCGATCTCTGCACTTCATACGGCTGATGGTGAACAACATCATCCAGGAGCTGACTGCTCTGCCAGACATCAGCCAAGCGAAGTTTGACTTGGCAGCCATCGCAGACCAGACAGCTTTCATTGAGTATTACAGGTGGGCGGAGCCTAAACAACACCCCAAACTGATTGACGTTATTTTATTTCATGTGAATGTGGATGCTGCTCAGAATGGACTCGGAGCAGATGGGATTTTATTGATCTCCCCTGAGGAACTCGATCCGGAAGAGCTTTTTTCCTGATTGCGAAATAAATGAAAGCTGAAATTGAGCTCATTTTCCAGTGTTGAGCTCTGAAGTGCTTCACCCTCACAGAGAAATACCACAACATCTGTTTGACCCTAAATTATATTCTTATTCTGAAACTATTCCTTGTGTTGGTTGCAGATAATTGTATGCTTTTTGTGTGAAGACGTTTTTGGAAGCTAAATGACATTTTATTCAATAAGCAGCAAAGAAAAAGACCCAAATTACCAACATGAAAGCTGTTTATTCAAACTAAATTCAAATAAAAGTCTAAAATCTGTTCTGCAGAGCTAAATCATAATCATGCTGTTGCATCCTCTGCTTTTTACTGTTTGTTATTTTTATCTGTTTGCAGAGTAGATTTTACTTACATTATCATGCATACAAGTACTCTAAAGTAGCTGGTTTAGAGCAGCAGTTCTCCACTGGTCTAGCATCCAAACTGGAACATTTTTTACTTTAATAAATTCAAAATTTCAATTATATTTAAAGAAACATTGGTGCAGTTTGAACCTGGGGTAGTCACACTATGCCAAGTCAAATATACAAACTTAGTGATCAACCATAGAGAAGGAAATGATCCTTTTATCTCTTCACTTCATTAGATTCAGACTTTTAACTGAGAAGTAAATTCAAAAAGACTCTAAATATGTAGCCCTAGGTAAAGAATCTAACTACGTCCTATTCAAACTATTCTCATTCAGGCATCAATCATGAGTCCAAGAGAACAATCAGAATATTTCTGCAGCAAACATTTTTTGATAGTTTCATGCAAAATACGTTAAATTAAGTTAAGCTACTAGGAAGTATTAAAACAACTCAAATTATGTAGATTTAGCTGAGAATACCCACCGAATCTTTAATCATTCTTCAGAAAATGTATTTTCTTCAGTAGCAGCGTTAATTCAAAATATATTAAACAAAAAGTGACATTTAAAATGATTCAAGTACAGAAAATGTACTTGTTTTCTGATTACCATATCGATAGGAAAATGTGGAAAACTTTGTCCTTTACAGAAAACTCAGCAGCACTCACTTCAACCTGACGTAATTCATCGTTTGGAGGAATTATTGGTAAAACCTCTTTTTTTCAGCCCAGGCAGAAGACCAGTGAAACGGGGTTCTCGACCCACTTTTGGGTCGTGTCCCACCAGTTTAGAATCACTGGTTCTTCTGGGTTTGTTGCTGACTGAATTTATTAATGTCATTAATATTTAGCAAATTCTAAAGAGCTTTGCAAATGCATTATTGCTGTATTGTAGCTGTATTTGCAAACAAAACTATTTCTTTGCAATAATTAATAGGTGTTGGTTTTATTCCAACTTTACCCCCCCCCCCCCCCCCCCCCACACACACACACACACACATTCTTTTTAAAAAGAGATTGTTTTTCTCTTATTGATTTTATTTGTTGCAATTTCTTTTCTCCTTCAATGGTTTTCATGCAAAACAAGAAAAACTGACTGAATTTCTTAATTTTAAATGATCAAAAGACAAATAAATCTTATTACATTCTGGATAGTTTATCTCAAAAAACACCAACATAATCCACTGGTGTTTTTGCACATCAGTTCAGTTTGAAATTATATCTTTTTGGAGTTGCTTATTACCAAAAACTATAAACAAATATGAAATGCTGTTTTCTGAGAACTCTAGCAATTTGTTATTTCTCCTAAATCAGCCGATTGTGAATTTCCTTAAAGATCACACTAGATGGAATTCTTGTTATACATAAATTTACACAATTTACTTGATTTTTTTCCCATCTACAAGAAAAACAAGCCTGGCATTTAAGAGGAAGCACAGTCCAAATAACTGTTACTGTCCAGCAGCAGCGATCCAGCCTCCCTGTATCGGTTTCATACATAATCCTACATGACTCCACATGGCGCGTCCTCTCTGTGCTGAGACCGGATCTTCTCTTTGGACACAGTTATCTGACACTGATCCCCTGGGTCTTGATTGGATTTTATGTAGCTATTGAACAGCCTCCAGCGGGGTCTTATTGAGCAGAAAATGTTTCAGCCAATCCAATGTCATTTGAACAAAGCAGGAATAATTTTTTCCCCCAGTATTATATTTTGTCTGTATTCTATGTGAGAATTCGGTTCTGTCTTGGCGCCTCTGCGGTTCTGCTTTCACAGACAAAGTAAAGTGCACAACCTCCATTCATGTGCCCTCGTCTTTGAGTAAAGTAATGGCCAGACTGCAGTTTATTGAGTCTGTGAGAGTACCTCTGCACCTCTTTGTGAGTGTGAGTGAATCATATTCTCTGCTGACCTCGGTGCACGGAATAACTTTTATCTTGCAGGTACAGCACACCGAGTCTGTGTCGGTCCATTGTATCATCAGAATTTAACCATTCGTGTGACACCCTCAGCGTCCACGCTTTCAGGACATGCCGGTGAACCGCGAAGAATTGAGAAAGGCAGAGTTTGTTTGGCTGCACCCAAAAACACACAAAACTTCATTCAAACTGGCGTCAGCCATTCTTGAGAAGGACATTTTCAAAGGAGGATGAAAAATTAATGCCTATGGATTGGTGGTGTTGAATTATTAAGCCCAACAAGCTGGAAATTACCTGAAACAGATGGGCTCTAACTAGGAGACAGGAATGCTGATACAAGAGACACATCCGTCTCACACGTTCCGTGCTGAACATATGTTCGGCGGGCGCACGCCGGGGCTTGAGCATGTGCGAATAATGTTTGTTGGTGAAAGTTAATGATGGGGTTGTTACTGATGCTTCGTTTTCCTGTCTTGTAGATGGCTGACTTATCTGTTGCTGCTGATCCTCGATCTGATCATCTGCTTGGCCATGTGCTTGGGGATTGCCAAGCAATCTCAATGTCTGCTAATCACGTAGGTACCCTGAGTGTGAGTGTGGATGGATTTGTCTTTTCTCAAATGTGTTACATTTGTTCTGGGACTGCAGAAAGGCAGCCAGCTCGGCACCGCTCACTATTACGCTCTCTATTAACGGCACACGTGATGACATTTTCTCTTTGAATGGCTTTTATTCTTCTCCTCGGTTTGCAGATGCATAAATCAGAGATTCGCTCAAACCTTGAGTCAAACCAGTTGGTTAAAACGAAGTTTAGGTTCTAAATCTGAAAGAAAAACAAAGTCACAGAAGGACCGTTTGTTTCAGTAAATTGCAGCCAGTGATTCAAACCAACACTGATGCCTGACGAGCAAATCCACAATTCCGACTGCTCCATCCCATTTGCCCAATTTAGTGCAACCTACGTGTCAGTGTTAGCAGATGATGCTCCGGATCGCTCCTCACATCCCGTTCTAATGGGCCTCACTAATGCCTATTGATCGCCTGAGCAGGATAAGACTGCTCCCTTAACTAATTATTAAGTGCTCTCAGGCTGCTTTATTGGTGCTTTCAAGGAGGTCCGAGGGGCGGGTTGAGCAGCGAAGCCCTCGTCTGCCTTTTTATTTCCATCAAGGGGCCATTTTTTCCTCCTTTTACACGGTTTATCTACCTCATAACGCATTCTGAGCTTTATTCTTGAGGGTGCTTAAAATTCTTGGGGCAGTTTTTAAAAATGTTTTTTTTCTAAATTTGTCTGTTTCTAAGAATACAAGCAGGCAAAAACAGCTTTTCAAGCTGTGCCACTTGAAGAAGTGATGAAGAACGATTTCCTCTGAGCAGAGATAAATAAAGAAGATGATGGACTCAAACTTTAGTTGTGTCCTTTTTGAGTAAAGACTATTTAAAATCATTCTAAGGATAATATAAAAACGAAGCTGGAAGTTATCAATTAATTCCTCTTTGAATAAATGGATTCCCAGCGTTATGCTGTAATCTACAACGTGTCGTCGTAACAGCTGGGTCTCTGTCTTGAGGCAGAAGGGGAACAAATCTCAAACAAAAGCTGAGATACATAAATCAAGTTAATTGGGTGAAAACGGGGCTACATTTGTCTCGCTGAAACACTCCAATTCTCCCCATATGTCTCTGCATTTTGCTTGTATTTCCTCACCCCCCTTGACCTTTAACCCCTGCCGGTCTCGTTGACTCCAGGATCATGGGTTTTGTGGTTCTGTCCTTGATCCTGAGCTGGGCTTTACTGGGAACTGGTGCTGCTACAGCCGTGGTGAGTAAACTCTTTATTGGTTTTAAACCCAGTCGTTTACACCATGAACAAAATTAAATTATGCTAGTTGTTTATTGCAGTGTTTTTTTTTTCTAGCTCTCATGCGCTCCTCCCAGGGGGTGTTTCTCTCAATAAACAGTCAACGATGTTAGCTTCTTAGAAGGTGTCTGTATCAGCCCGTGTAGTTTATAGTAAGCTCTTTCCTAAGGTCAGCCATGCAGTAAAGCTGATTACGCATCCTGAGTCTTTTAGATTCAGGAGTCTTAGCCCCGCTGTAAATAAAGCAGCTTTCCAGCTTTAATTGCTGCCTCTCCTTTCTTCAAAATCTCTTCTGTTGTTGTGTTCCCCTTTATTTCTCTTTTAGGCCTCTTTATTTTTGACAGATTACTTTCTTTTTAAGAATTACACCATGTGTGTAGCGCATCTGGGCCTAATGTGTTTAATGGAGCCCGTATTAGGGGCGCTGTCGGGGGTCCAGAAGATAACCCCCTTGCTTGCAGCTTTCCTCCATCCCTCATGTCCACCGTGTCCTTTTGTTAATTTGTCTGCTCTCAGTAGGGAAACCTCATGTCTGGGTTTTATCCCCACAGGATTTGGTTCTGTCTTGTTGGCTGCAGAAAGACAACAAAAAAAAGAACATAAAATCAACCACATGGATGCAAATTGAGCAAATACTGTTGCGTGTTTATTGTTTTATATCTAGAATATTTAAGTAGAACATGTCTCTAGCTCATATCTGTCTCAGCAGGCTACAGGTCGGCTGAGGTAAACTCATCCTGTCTTGTTGTCAGCCCACTTACGCATTACCTCAGAGCTGAATGGGTTAATGAGCCAGCTTGTCGTCCAAATTAAGATGTTTGAAGGAGCACACTCTGGAATGTGGGACAGTGTGCAAAACAAGTGTGTAAACTTGTTGCATCTCCACATCATTAGTTAAAAAAATGCACGCACACAAATATAGTCCCTTCTGAAGGGAAGTGAGATGGTGCTGGTGTCCTAGAAAATACTCAAATTTATACATATTTGATGAGAAGGCGCATAAACAAAATGTCCCCTCCAGTATAATGAGAAGGAGATGATGGTGTAACTCCTAACAGAGCCTGGCTTGTTGCTGTGTTTCCCTTTTTTTTTTTGCTGAAAAACAAATGTCATGTGATTGAAGCAGAGTAAAAGCCGTGTTTGACACAATCATTAAAAGTAATGGATCTGCAGTCCTTATTGGTTACAAAAATTCTGCGAGGACTTGTCTGTCTTGTGATTTTACATTGTTTGGCTGTGAACTGACAGTTAATATAATTAATCAAACAACAGTAGAACATTTTTAGTATTGCAAAACCATATTTTGCAACTGAATTGCTGGGTTATAAACTATTAAAATAGTAATGTTTTTCAAATTTGGGCCAAGACCATGAGGTGCTGCACAGGTTAAAAACATGAAGGAAAAACAAAACCGCCATTTAAAGACCCAGAATGAATTCAAATAAAAGTGTCTTGTATTGCGTATGTTTATATTGCATGGTTACTGCTTTTTGTCTTGTCAAATAGGAACTGAATGACATCTTCAATGACAGTAAAATCAACCAATCATATTGCCTCCCTCAGCATAATCATAATATAATGTCATGTTCTGCATGCTGCAGGGCCGACCAATCAGAAACTAGCATCTGTCTGTCATTATAAACTTTACTCCAAGGAGCTGAAAGCTCGAGCTGCTGCTGCTGTTAGAGACAGAAAAGTGGAAGTTGTTGCTAATCTGTTAGCTTTGCTGCTCTCAAGGTGAACTTTAAAGCTAAAGTTGGAGCAGTTCACTAGAAAAGACCCCCAGCAGAGCTAAATATGGTGACAAAAACTGTACCTGGTGACCAAAGGCTTAACCAGGGAGCTATGTTGTTACTGCTGGGTTTGGTTTGCTCGTTTTATGAGGCCCAATCTGGATAACATCAGATTTTTACCTGAAACTGCATGTGAATTATTGATTAGTTATGCCTTCATCAGATGGGTCAGTAGTGGTCCTGATTTAACGGCAGTCATTCTATCCAGTGTTATTTTTAAAACTCTAAGTCACTTCTAGCTGTTTTCTCTAACAAAACGTCTCACGTCTGCTGTTCTGACGGGTACTGGTCACTGGTTCTGATGGGTCGGTGCTTGGCTTGTGCACTATACTGAGATATTGTTCCTTTTTTTGTGCTCAGGTGTGTTTTCCCTGATCAGAACCTGAATATAATGAATGGATTATTGATCTGAGGAATTTGTTTTGTTTAACTATGAGCTACTTCAGTGTGTGTGCATATACATACACACAATGGACCTGTTCCCCATGAGGACTGAACTCCACCAGGGCTGAACGTCTCACTCCAAAATGTTTATGGACAGACGATTCAGCTGAGGTGGTTCAGGACTGATAGTGAGGGGATGTTTTGGGTATTTCCTTGAGACCCTGGGACCAACCAGGACACGCATGAGAGATTAAATCTCTAGGCTGACCTGGGAACACCTAAGATTCACATCAGAGGAGCTGGTAGACATGGCTGGGGAGTGGGGAGAGGACAGTCTGTGTCTCTCTACAAGGGCTACTGCCCCAAACCTGGAGAAATAAAAGAAGACAGAACAAAATGAGATGAGTTAGAAAGCAAAAATAACCTGCTGCTCAAACATGATTCAAGTTGTAAAAATCTATATTTAATTATTTGTAACATATGGTGCTTTGAAATATTATAGAACCTAAAAAACCAATCTGTTGTTAAAATTTGGCAAATGACGTTTTTAGAATTGATTTTATTTCACATTCCGCGGTGAATAATTCCTTATTTACTTACATAAATTATGTGCATCATTGCACCACAGTTTAGTTTTTTGTGGTAATCTGTATATGTGTGTGTGTGTGTGTTCACATGCATGCGTGTCTGTGTGTTGCATCACTGCTTTACCAAATCAAAGCGGCTCTGCTCCCTGTCATGTCCTTTTGAGGCGCGCTTCACGGTGACGAGTTGGAAGAAGACGCCTCTTGATTGTGACTGACAAATGAAACAGTGGACACGTTTGAAATAGATTAGAGAAATGTTTTATCCTGAATGATAACAGGTTTCTTGTTGCCTTTGAACATCATCAGTGTGAACGGAAGCTTGTTATTTTGCACAGCCGTGAATAATGCATGCATTGGTAAAGATGTCGGGATTAATTTAGTTAGTTGTAGTTTTGGAGCCGTGTTGTTGTGATGTTGTGACTTATTGCATAGAACTTGACCCCTAGCTGTCTATATTTGTAGCTCTTTTTAAATAGATGAGAAAACATGCAAAAAAAAGTAAAACATCATTAAAATGTGAAGACCTTGCACATTATACTTTTGCAATAAATGCTTTAACATACAGTAATTGCATGATTGGGGAAAAAATGTGTTGACAGATCGCCAATAATTTCCCACTCTGTTATTTTTTCTTGGTGTGAATTTGAATGCACCTCATGACGTTAGCCATGCACCTCATTTAGCTTGTAATGTGTTGTTTTCCTGCAGGGCACCAGCGACTTCTGTGTGTCTCCATACAAGTTTATTGTTAACCAAACGCAGGATTTCCTCAGCACAGGTAATTTATCTCCACAGACAGAACTGCACAGATACCAGCCCCTGTCACAGAGTGTTGGGACACACCGCTAACCTTCCTATTTCTCTCACCTTGCAGATGTTGCACACTATTATTTGTTCTGCGGCCCAAGTCCACCGAACCCCTTTCAGCAGGTATTGACTAAACGTCTTAGCTGTCTGCTAACTTGTGTAGTCACTTAACATGAATCACACACTGGAAAATGAATAACATTTTTAAAATATTTCTTTTTTCTTACACGCAATTTATTATGGGCCCTCGATGGACTATTATAGGAAAAATAAGCTCCTCTGACAAAATCATTCCTCAAACTGATTAACTTTGATCAAGGAAAAGTCTTTTAATATGTGACTCTATTTTTTACCCCGTGCATAATCTCTGCCTTAGGTACTCCTAACAGAAACATCTGTGGGTTCTTTTTTCAGTGAGCTGCATAAAAATGACTTCTTAGACATGCTGATGTGATTGAAAAATATTTCAGTGTTTATCATCACCTCTTCTAAATGACTTTCAAAGTCTGTGCCAAAAAAAAGTTTAATTGTTTGAAAATCAGATGCACTGAAATAAGGGCGCATGCAGAAACACCACAGCTGTTGCACAAACTTATTTTTAAAATTTTGAAATTTAGCTGCTGCTATTCTGAAATTGATTATTTTAAAACTTTATTGCAAAAAAACCCCCAAACTATATTCATTCCTGAGAGTGTTTTTGGCTTGGAAAGCATTTGATTGCCTATTTAAGACATTTTTAATGTTATGATGCTTTTTGGAGGATAAATCCATGACCTGTAATTATTAAAAACCAATATCTTCAGCTAACATCACAGCGCCCATTTATGGATTAGAACTGTGCTTGTTTACTCAGAAAGGATAATCTTTTCTCTGATGGCCCAGTTGATATAAATATTGCTCTTTTGTTTCCGTTTGAGATTGCTGGTGATAATGTGGAGGGGGATCATGGTGGGCGAGATGATTGCTGGCAAAGGATAATCTGTCTGGAGAGAAATTTGTCCCACGTTAAGCGCATTATGAAGCCTTACTTAACAATAAATTATTTGTTGACATGCTGCATCCCCCCCAAACAATGCTTAATGAGATCCTCTTCTTGTTTGTCATGGACATCTGTGACTGTTTGCTTGTGTTTTCACAGTCGCTGACAATCTGTCAGCGTTCTCTGACCACCATGCAAATCCAGATCCAGGGCTTGCTGAGATTCTCTGTGCCGGTTTTTCCCACCGCTCAGGTAAGTGGCTGCCTGACAGACTATTACACCAGGCTGTGGAAGGTTATGCATCATTGTCTCCCCTTGTACACCTTGTTCTACAGAGAGACCTTTTAGGGATCCAGAGACTGTTAAACTCCACTGAGTTCAGTCTGCACCAGCTAACAGCACTGCTTGACTGCCGCGGGATACATAAGGTAAGGTCAGAGTCTGACTGGGACATTTTTAATAGGAACTCTTTGTAACAGAGCTCAAAGCTACTTAGAGACATCCATTTAGAAGGGTTTTTGACCTTATCTCCTTGTGCTTTTCATACTCACATTTAAATACCCTTTGCGACTGTTAAAACACTGTTTTTTCAGAAGGAGACAGATTCTACTCAGTTCTTCCAATTTTCTGATTAATAAGACTTTTTATCTTTGCACACATCTGATTTGGACACAAAATGTCACCTATAGTTTGCACAAAAGTTTTAAGAGCGACACAAATATTAACTGTCACAAAATGTGCTGCCTCAAGCTTGCATGAGCTCCAGAGTGGTAGGAAGAGTGTTCTGATGAATTGCAGCTGATTGCAAAGTCTCCTTTTGTCAAGAAAATTACCTTGAACCTCTCCTCCCAAAAAACATTTCCACTCCATGTGCACACTCAAAAAAAAAAAAAAAGTCCAGTAGCAGCAGGACCATCTTCCTAAAGCTGATTCAGTTAAGGTATCGAGGCACCACCATTGCAGATCTTGTGTATCTCTGTGTGTGTGCAGTGTTTGTGTGTCACTGAGCAGTCCTGTGAGCGCCCCTTAGCAGCGCCAAGCGTGATACCGCGATGTAACACACTGGTGCCTGTGCTGGCCTTATATTACCATTAACATTGCCAAATGGCCAGTCCATGCCTGGTGAAAGATGGGGGGTTAATGGAGCTGTTGCAAACTGCATCCAATGACCAAAGTAAAGGTTGCAGCAGCAACGGGACTGCATCTGTTCAAGTCTGTTAAAAACAATTTAAAAAAACTTCATGAAGCCACTTTTTTTTGGTTATATATCAATATATTGGTCTGCTACAATAATTTAATGAATTTAAATGAAAATACCTCAAGATAAGGACTTTCTTCAGCTGTTTTAAGTGGTATTAAAAATTAGATTAATTCATAACAGATCATAATTAATTAATCTCTCATTTTTTATAGCATGACAGCACTATAAAGCATCCTGAGACATTCATGTATGGGGTTGCATCACAGTGGACTCTCTCACACAGTTTAGTTTAGTTAGTTTTAGTTAGTTTCTTAGTTTAGTTTAGTTCAAGACATCCTCCAAGAGGAACTCCATCCAAGTACAGTTTGGTGATAAACATTGCATTTTTAAGCAGGATGGAGCACCATGCCGTAAGGCTAAAACAACGAGGAAAAAACATCAAAGTTTTTGATTCATGGCCAAGAAACTCCTCAAATCCAATCTCCAATAAAAGCCTTTGAAGTTCATAATATGCTTTTAATTCTAATGCCATAGAATCATCTGACAAAAAGATCTAAAAACAGTGTGAAAAATAACGTATGGCCACTGCTGTAGAGTGCAGGTCACTCTACAATCTAATAAAACATCTACAATTCATCTTAGGAATGATAATCCCAACATATTCTGTTTTTTCAGAAGAAAAAAACTTTCGAAAAGCTTCTTAGTGAGACATAAGAAGCAGAGCAAACTAAGAACGCGCCACTAACATCCATGTAATCAGAATTAGTCTGAGCTTTATTTCCATCACTTCCCCCGCAGTGAAAGGCTGTAAATATTTATTGTATCCAAGCACATGGAGCTGCTTCGTTGAAAACACTGTTTCTACTAATCATCAAACTGCTTTCAAAAGAAAATGAGGAATCAGCAGGATCCGTGCAACACCTAAGGCCAGATGCACAAAAAAAAGGGATGTGAACACCTTTTACCACACATGTTCATGAAGGAAAAATGGGCTTGCCTCATGGAAACTATTAGAAAAAAAATATTATTGGTTCAAGTGAAATGAAGTAAGTACGGACAGGAAATAAAATAGCCAGTTTTACAGAAGCTATATTTCTTTTATATCACTGGCAGTTCCATCTGCGTGTAATGGTCATAGTGTTGTGTTAGAGAATTATTTATATTTTTTCCTGAATGCTGACAGCTGAGTTTTGCAGGACTACCTGGATGCCCTGATGGGTGTGTGCTACGACGGGGTGGAAGGTCTCCTCTACCTCTCTTTGTTTTCTCTCCTGGCTGCCTGCGCGCTCTCTGCCATGCTGTGTGTAATTTTCCGCCTGTGGACATTAATGGGCAGCAGGTCAGTGCCGAGCGAACCCCTTACTCCATTATGTACTGCCCACAGTGTACTTCTGCAAAAGGTTCACTCTCTCAGCCTGCCTGTCTGTCTGTCTTTCTGCATATTTGTGCAAACCTACACCTGCCATCCAGGGACAAGAAGTACGACGATATTGATGAGGAGGATCCGTTCAACCCCCAAGCCCGGCGGCCGTCGTACAATCCCAGAAGGTCCAACACGCACAGTTTCTGCAGCTACATCAGCAGCATTGGCAGCCAGGCCAGCCTCCAGTCAACTCCTCAGGCTGCTTTTAGTTCAACCTCATCACCTCCTGAATACATGTACGTCACAGCAGATTATTGCATGCTTGTGTTTGGATTTTTGGTCTCTTACCACCTTTACTTTGTGTTACAGGAATCAGTCCATGCTGTTTGGAGAGGCGCCTCGATATGAGAATGTGTCGCTGATAGGGAGAGGATCCCCACCTCCCTCGGTTCGTTGGCCTTATGAGGCTTTAGTGTCCCTAGTGTGATGATGATGATGGTGATGCTGTCACTTCTGTTCCACCAGCACTAACAGGAATCATGCACTATGAGCGTAACACCCTTGTCAGGGCCAACATGTAGACATGGGACTTATTTTTCTGTGCATGTGATGGAAGACTGATCTCTGCTGGCCACACATGGAAGTGCATTTATTTGATCTAATCCTACCAAGCTCCCATTGTCCTTCAGATTCTGATTGCATTTCAAACATTTACAAAATAAAGTTAAGTTTGCATAAAAAGTAGAGCATGTATCTTCCATGCAAATTAAGTGATGCTTGCAAACATAAGATCAACACAACCTCTTCAACCTCACATTGGGTTTTAATTGTCTCATTCACAGTGTGTAGTGTGTTCAGAGCTGGGGTTAAATAATAGATAACAGATGGAATACAGATAAATCCACAGTCCAAGTTTCTGCTGTGTGATGTTTTTCTTGCTGTTAAGTTTTTTGCTTCTGTGGCTTCAGCTGCCTTCACGGCATACCAAAGACTTCTTTCTGTTTTTTTGAGTGGGAGAAGGCAGGAGAGAATTTGTTGTTTAAAATGTGACTTTGCCTCTGTGAGGCGGCGTTTTAACCAGCGTAGGCAACTGTTCTTCATATGTATCTGTGACAGAGACGCTTGAATGCTTTGAAGAAAAAAAATGCAATAAATACTGCATTTTGTGCAACATGTGTGTTTTGGTTTGGGGTTTTTGTTTTACTAAATCAGCATGTCTTTTTAAAATCTTTTGCATGTGTGTGTTCATAAGCTGTTTCTCAGGAGTGAACTGAAACCATACTATTTTCATTTGTTTAATAAGTGTAAGTTTTCTGTTCACTTCTCGATCTCTTTGAATTCATGTTCCTCTTATATTCACCGTTTTAACCAATAACCCAAAATCCAAGTCGTCTTTTAAAATCTTTACCACAGCTTTGACCTCCTGGCACTGTTTTACCCACTGAGTTTTGCATGTGAGTCTTTCTTTTTTCCCTGCTTTTTAACAGATTTTATGTTTTCTTCCTAATTCTACAACCTCCAGATTGAAGAGCAAAACAAAAGGAGTGTTTTCTTCTATTCTAAAGTTCGTCATTTCTTTTTCCTGCAGTATTCGCCCAGTATGAGGACGACGTATCTATCTATGACCAACACCCAGATCAGACACTGTGGGACTGACTTCCAGGTGTAGCCTGCTGCCCACCGAACCCTTTCGGTGCTTCGGTTTGAGGATCTGAGCTCCCACCATGAAAGCTGTCTTCATGACATAATCCTGTTAACTGGGACAACAGGCTGCCATCCGATCTAAGGCATGAAAGCAGGCCGTATGACGTCATTACTTCAGTAACACATCAGCTTGGAAAGCTCTTAATGCCGTTTGTGAACAGAGCTGGCCTTTGCACACTCAACTGAAGACTTCTGTTGTTTTACAGCAAATGGGAGGATTTTATGATCCAAATAACAAAACCTTGAATTCAAAAGAGCCAACAAATATAAACTTTTTAATAAATATTCATGTGGCATGATTAGATATGAAAACCGGTCAGTATAACGATTTCAATTTAATGTTTTCTAACAGAATTCAACCACATACTGGCCTTTAATTGTATTTTTGCAGTATCTTTTATGTTTGGCAGCATTGTACATTTGATTTTTGACCTTTATCTTAAAAGGTGCAATAATTAATGAAACACTCCCCTTTAAATCTCTAAGTGTAATAAATGTGTAATAAAAAATCCACACAGTAAATGATTTAACCAACCAGAGATGCCTTTATTTCAAATACACACATGATGTGTTTAATGCAACTATGGAGATGTGTCTGCATGCAGGAGCAGTTCCCTGAAATGATCTATAAAGAATTCATTTACGCGTTTTGTCTTTGTTTTGTTTTTGCAACATAAGAGATAAAACATATGTATTTTTTTTCTTTGAAACAAAAGCTTGTAAAGACAAGTGCCACTTGTGACTGATGATAATTATATGTATTCAATTTTAATTCTTCTATATGCCCTTATTTATGAGTATTGTGTCAAACTAAACTGATAAAATGCTGCATTTAGACTTCCTGTGTTCTTGTTTTCCTATGACTACTACTCTCCTACTCGTCCAATTAGAATGAGCTGCTGTAATAGCATTACGCTAACGAGGATTTGGTGTGACCTGAAGATGCCACAAGGAACAGTGTCCTCAATCAGCCGCATGGATCTAGAAACAGACTGACGTAAATGTGTTGCTGTTCCACAAAGTGTCTTTCAGATTTTAGAGATATTATTATTTATTCGCCAATAAATTAATATTTTCATGCAGCCAAATGGATCTTATTATAACTTTTTGTTCAGTTTAAACAATTTGTCCTATTTTTTCCTGTTGCAGTTTTTATTTTGAGCCATTGGTGTATTCCCCCCCCCCCCCCCCCCCCCCTCAACATTTCTAATTTGTTACATGATTTATAATGTACATTTTTGCAAATCATTGATTTTTTTTTTGTGTACATAGAAAGAAATAAAAATTTTAAAAGTCTCATGTTGATCAGATTTGAAATAATTTGAAGAGCACGATCGGGAAGTTGTTGATTTTTAAACATTAAGTGACCATATTTGATTAATTACGCATATTAGAAATTTAGATTTGGACACAAAACCTGAATCAGAAAAAAAAATTGCTTTTTTAAATGTAAAAATATAAACCACAGGAAAAATGATATTTAAATACATAAGGTATAAGAGGACTCTGCAATAAAAATGGGGCATTGTTTCTTTGTTACACCTCACTGTTAGACCATCATGAAAAACAATTTCTGGTTATTTCTGTTTTTTGCTGTTTCTAGTGGCTATTAATACTGCCTTGAAGCTGTAATTAGACACCATTATGATAATTTAATCTAGCATGTAATGTGATCACTGGAGGGCATTAAAAAGGCACAATATTTACTGTAGGTCAACCAATTAATAAAAGACACAAACTTTAAACAAAGCATTTTACTGAAGTTAACAAATGCTTTTAATATTTTAGTATAAAAGTCACAACTCTGAACATCTATTTTACAGAAATGAATTAAAGTCCTGTGGTTCATTCATTTATTATCAATGCTCAAGCAGTTTTTTTTAGAAGATATAATTTGCATTGCAACAAGATATTAAGATCATTTCCTCTAAAGTGTGCTTATCATAAAAAGGCACTGAATTAGAAATGGTTTCATGCAACCAGTCATCGTGTACATGGGTTGCTTTTCTTTTGTCTGATTTAAACTAAAATTGGTGGTGGTGTGTGTGTGTGTGTGGGGGGGGGGGGGGCATGAAA